>CAUJNA010003406.1:247751-285251 GCA_963377175.1 Effrenium voratum
TTGATGAAATCAAATATGACTTTAAACAAAGTAAGCACGAGGTTGTCCCTAAATTGCCTATGAGAGCTATGATTGTAGGCCCGTCTGGTTCTGGAAAGAGCACCCTACTTGTATCAATGATACTTGATATTTATAGAGGAGCATTTGAAAGAGTTTTTATCTGGTCCCCATCTGTAAAATTGGATAGTATTTGGTTGCCTGTCAAAAAATACATTAAAGAAGGTTTGAAAGTAGATACTGATAAAGAACCGTGTTGGTGGGATGAGTTCAATGTTGAAGATTTAGAAAGAGTTATAGAAACTCAAAATAAAATAATTGAATACCAGAAAAAACAAGGAATGAAGAAGTTATTTAATATTTTGGTAATTTTGGATGATGTATCTGATAATCCAGCAATAACAAGAAATAACAAATTGTTAAATTCTTTATTCTGTAGGGGACGTCATAGTGGAATATCAACGCTTGTCAGTCTTCAAAAATCATCAACCGTGCCACCAATTATTAGAGTAAATATAAGTCATTTGTTTTATTATAAAGTTAGAAACTTCAAAGAGATAGAAATATTACAAGATGAATTATCAGCAATTGTTAGAAGTGATAATTTACACGAAAGCAAGAAATTAATTTATAAAATATATGAGACTGCAACTGATGAACCTCATAGCTTTTTGTATATTAACCTTTTAGAAAAGAACCCTGATAAAATGTTTATGAAAAAGTTTTCTCAATATTTGAAAATTACTAATTAAATAATTAAATAATTAAATAATTAAATATATTATATTATATTATATGATATTTTATGATTTACCAATAGAAATTAAAAACCTTGTATTATCTTATAATTTAGGTGATGTTAGATTATTAAAAATAAAAAATAATAATATTATTAAAAATTATATTAATAAATTTAAACCAGTGTATAAGTCTTACAAATTAAAGAATACACATTATTTTGAAATTGATAATATTAATATTAATAATGGAATATCATATATTTTTAACTTAAGTGAGTTAGATAAATTACATCAAAAACATAAACCAGTAAAATTATTAATTGAATATGATATATTAGCTACATCTACCTCATTTACTTGTCTGAATCATGTTCGTAATCGTACTTTAACATCAAATAATTTATTTGATATTTATTATTTTCTTAATGAAGACCTTTATGAAACTAATTTAATGTATAGCCGTAATATGGTTAATTTTATTTCATTACAAGTGAAAAAAATAACTATTAAAGTCATCAATGATGAAAGACAAAGTTTTATTAGTAAATTTTATTCATATTTTTTTAATTAATAATGTTAATAACGTTTAATATTATTAATTCAGAACAAACTATAACTACACAAATTTAATGCTGGTAATTTATATATTAATTTGTCACATTTTACTTTCTCCAGTTTTTCTAATCTTTCACTCATTTGTTTAATTGCTTTTAACTGTAATTTATCAATATTACTTAAATCTAATTGTTCTACATCAATATCATTAATTTTATCAATACTTGAAGTTTCAACATTACTGTTCGAATTACCCATTTATATATTATTATTTTAGATTATAATATAATAATAAATACTCACAGGAATTAAAATAGGCCATAATAATCCCCAAGCTACGAGGTCCAGTGCCTTGCTATACTTATCTACTCGTCTGTGGAATTTCTCTTCTTTCCTTTGTTTTTTTAATTCTTTAATATATTCATCAAATTTAGAATGACTAAAATTACATTCTTTATTATTACATTTATCTAATGTACATTCATCTTTATTTAACTTAGTAATTCTACAACCACAGTAACAAATTTTCTCTCTCATACTATCATTTTGAAATAATACTTGTATCTTAACTTTCCTGTCAATGTCCATATATCTATATGTAATAGTTATTTATTTAATTATTTATTTATTTGTTTTATATATTTATATATTTATATATTTATATATTTAATAATAGTTTAAAGGGTTATTTATAATACTCTATAATACCTGATGCCCCAAAAAGAAATTGATTATTCTAATACTTGTATTTATAAAATTGTTGGTAGAGATTTAGAAGTTAAAGACTTTTATATAGGACACACTACCGGTTTTAAGCATAGAAAGATACAGCACAAATATGACTGTCAAAATTTAAACAGTAAAAAACAAAACATCTATTTATATTCGTTTATAAAAAGGAATGGTGGGTTTGATAATTTTGATATGGTGTTAATTGAATCAGTATGTTGTAAGAATGTTCTTGAAGCGAGACAAAGAGAAAGACAGTTAATTGAAGAATTGAAACCGTCTTTGAATAGAACAATGCCAATGATTGAACCAAGTGTCAAAGAATATAAACAAAACTGGTATAATGAAAATAAGGAGAGAGTAAGTGAAGAAAAAAAGCAAAAATACCAATTAGAGAAAGAATATGTTAAACAAAAAAATAAAGAGATTACCATTACAAAAATAGAGATATTATATTAGAAAAAATGAAAGAAAAAACAATATGTGAATGTGGTTCGGTTGTAAGTAAGAATCATTTGAACCGACACTTTTCAACTTTAAAACATAATGAGTTTATAATCAATAAATAATCGATAATATTTACTCATATTATCAATTATTTAGATTTTATTTTTTCAATTTCCTTTTCCAACTTTTCAACTTTATCTATTACTTCAAGTAATGCTTTATGTAAAATGACTGGAACTTTTGTATAATCAACTCCTAAATATTCACGACCTGTAGAAATTACATTACTTATATCTTTTGGTAAAGCCTTTTGCACTTCTTCGGCAATCCACCCTATATGAACTGCTCCGTTATCAGTTCTATCATGTCTTTTAAATTTCTTAGGTTTAAACTTTTTAATAACATTAATGCAATTTGATTTTATTAAATCTATATCATACTTTAATAATGATGACGATGAATCCACAAACGTTCCGTTGATGGTTACTGTTGTTGCTGTTAAATCTATATTAGTTCCTGTTGATGGTTCAATTAAATTACATAACATTTTTTTCGTTCCTGCAACTGTTACATTTTCATTAAAAGTCGATGGAGCATTATTTGTAAAACTTCCAGTATTTACTGTTGTTCCAAATGTCTTATCAATAGATAATAAAACTGAAGGTGTACTTGAAGCATCTGAAACTCTAAACGCAGTGTTTGATGTTCTGAATATTACGTCAATTGTGGATAAATTAGTTCCATCATAGTAAGTTGATATTTCACTTGTTCCCATTAATATATCTGTTCCTGTTGTCATTGAAATATTATTCAAAAATGAAACCGTTGTTAAATCAAATGATTGAATGGTATTAGTTGCTAAATATGCATTTTGAACTGCTAAGTTAGTATCAACGGTCACTAATGTTCCACCATTAGGCGCTATATGATTACTTCTTAATGCTCCATTAGTTTTAACATAAACATCATCAGCAAATAAATTACCCATAAAATCAGCAGTAGCAGTATTAAAAGTCCATCCAGTAGAAATATTAACTGCTCCAACTATATTAGATTGAACAGCAGGGTCTCCACAAATAAACCTAATTGAAGAATTAGCATCACTATTCCTCATATCAAAAGATGAAAAAGCACTAACATATCTATATAATTCGCAATTTGTATCAATTGTTAATTTACCATCAGTAGCAATATTAACATTTTCACAATTAACATCAGCATTCGTATAAATATTACCTAACACATCTATAGGTTTATTAAAAATAGTTTTATTAACTAATCCATCACACATCAAATATTGATTGCTGGCATTAGTAATATCACCAACAGAAAGAGCAACAAAATTAGGATGATGCATATAAAAACCTTCTATTGCATCTGGTGTATATGTTTCTAAGTATGGTTCTAATCCATTTATTGAAGTATTGATATTATCTATTTTTGTTTTAATATCCGTTGAAAATTCATTATTTGTAAATAAATTTCCTTTCATATAAACAGCACCTTCAAAATATGATGTTCCGTGCATCTGCGCAAAATTATATGAAGTATGAACATTACCATTAATTGTAATTCTTGAAGCATTATTAGGTCTTCCAATAATAACATCTCCTGTATTCCATCCTAACCATAATCTATAAGGAGTAGCACCTTCTAACCCTTGATAAGAGTCTAACTGACAACCTCTTTTAAACTCTAGTCTTTGGTTACTAACTGCGTCCTGGATTCTAAATATTGGATTAGTATTATCTGTTAAACTAAGTATTAATGGAGAGTTTACTGTTTGCGCAGTTGTATTAACTTTGTCTAATTTTTGACTTATTACTGTATCTTGTGCGCTATCATTTGTAATTATTGAATTAATAGTATTTGTATTTCCTGTTATTAATCCTGCTAAATTATCTGACTGTAAAACATATCTACTATCAGAACCTGCTATATCTAAAATAGATGAACACGAAAATAAACCTGATACTTGTAAATTAGATAATATTGTAGTATTATGATTTAATAATATTTATCATTTTGAAAAATTGAAGAATTATTAATTTCTACATCTCCAAAACCTCTTTGATTCAAAAACATAGTTGCTCCACTTAAATTTCCATAAACATAACTATCAAAATAATTATTATACATTTCAAAGAAATTATTATAATTTCCAAAATTTGCTATTTTGAAAATTGTAGTAGTTGTTATATTATGAATTAATGTATTATTTAATACTGATGTATTTAATTTATCTGTTAATAAATTATTAGTTGTTATTTTATTGTAATATAAATTACTATCAAATGAACCTGTTTGTAATTGAGATATTAAATGAGAATTTGATGAAATATTATTAAAATTAGTTGATACAGTAGAATTCAAATTATTTATTAAACTTGTATTTGATGAAATATTATTAAAATTTGTATTAATTAAATGAGAATTTGATGAAATATTATTAAAATTAGTTGATACTGTAGAATTCAAATTATTTATTAAATTTGTATTTGATGAAATATTTTTAAAATTTGTACTAATTAAATTAGTATTTGAAGAAATATTATTAAAATTAGTTGTCATAGTAGAATTTAAATTATTTATTAAACTTGTATTTAATGAAATATTATTAAAATTTGTATTTGAAGTTATTGTCAGATTACCTATTAAAAAAGAATTTGAACTAATATTATTTGATAATACATTAATTTCTGTTTTGTCATATGTTTCAGTTATATCATAAAAATTAGCGTTTATCTGTTCCTTTGTGTAGGTGTCTGCTTGGTCTGCTTTACTATCTAATACTGTTTGAATGTCAGATTTACTCGCGTAAAGGTCTTCTATATCATTGACTGCTCCATCTTTTACTTGCCTAATTCTATTTGCTGTAATATCAAAGATATTCATTAAGTTTTTGCTCATAATATTATATTATTAATTAGAAAATTAATAATATCATATTTTTTATTTAATCATAAAATGTTACAGAATTTGAACGGATTTCAAGTATGCACTCATGCACCATTAGCATATAAAGTCTCTCTGCCATTTTATTTTCAGTATATAATGTTGAACCATCCAACGCCTTTATTTTCACTATCATGTTGCTATTATTTTTTAAATTTAAACCTGTGTAGAAGGCACTTTCTAATTTTTGTAAATTAAAACCATACATAAAAGCGTGAGTCCTGTAATCTTCTGCTCTAACTAACATTGGTTTATCTGAACAATGCATAAGATGGGCGTATGCTTCACGGACACCTTGAATTTCTTGACTTGGTATGACTTGATTACCGATTACTAAAGAAGCGGATAAATCATATTCTGGGTTATAAATACCTACACCATTTGTTATATTCCCTAATGGGTGATACATACGATTATATTCTTTCAACAACTCTCCATAACCTCCAACATAAGTTTTTGCAGATGGGTTTGAAAAAGAAATAAACAATTTATTTAATTTAGATACATTACGGACAATTGTAGTAAATACTTCATTTGAAGCAGATGAGGTTTGTTCTTGCATGGTTTCAGTTTCAAATGTAATTGGAAGAGAGCCAGTTTCTAAAATTTTTGCATACTCGGCATATAAACTATCATCAATAGTATAAACATTTCCTTTGAATAAAGGTTTTGTAACTGACCAAGTGATACTCGTATTTGCAGTAGTAAAAAGTCCTGCTCTATTAACAATTGGTTTTAATACATCACTTGTTAAATATAATTCAACTGTTATTGGACAATAAGATAAAGGTATCCAGTTTTCACAAGTCTTAAAGCATTTTAAGTTTAAATCGAAATAGACATTAGCACCTTTACCCCCTTTAATTCCTCTAAAATTGTTATTGGTAACATTTCTAACGACTGCTTGAGTAGTAGAAGTTGCTGACGCATCACAAGTTAAAAACCGTCCATCGTGATTAAGAAGAGTGTTTCCAAAACCTAATGCTTCATCAATTCTTTTTTCTTCTGATGATTTTAATACATCTTTCATTGTACTCGCACGAGAAAGAGAATTTAAATCACATACAATGACATCACCCATTAACACACGCACCCTATCACAGAAACCGGCTGTATCAATTGGTCTGAGTTCATTACTTGCTGAATTATCAGTGTTGTTTAGAGTAAATCCTAATAATAGTGAAGGTAAGGACAACCATTGATTAGGTGGTCCAGTAATGTTAAATCTAATTACTGAATTTGTATCAGCGGTATAAGTAGAAACCGATGAAGGATAAAAGTTTTTACTTTCTTTTGACCGAACATAAGAACCGCCATCTTTTAATTTAAAGCGAAGGTTCTTCTCTACAAGGACATCTTCAATATCTAATGTTTCCATCTTTATATATTTAATAATAGAAAATTATTATATTATTCTATTATTAAATCAATTTATTTTAAAATGTGAGTAATCTATAACTTCTTTTTTAGACTTTTTTAATAGTTTTTTAGATTTATTTTTCATATTATTATGTTCAACCTTATAATTAGGTTCGTCTTCTACAATCTTTTTAATGTCATCATAACTGATTTTCTTTTTAGGATTTATAGTGTTTTTTATATCATTATTAGGCATTATATATAAGACTACAAAATTTCCTTTACAGGTTCAATGCTTCTTGATACGTCCTTGCCAGTATCACCATATAATGAGTGTTGATGATTTGTTAATGGGTTAAAACCTCCTCTTTTTGATGTTATACTGCCTCTATCTAAAATACTGACTATATCTCCAAAATTTCTTAGGCTTTGTGTAGTTGTCATTATTTTTGTTTGACATTGAAACAAAAGGAGCGCCGTAAGTTGTCAAATGTTTAATATTATTATTAGGATTATTTTTAATATATTCTGAACTTATTGAACTGCCTAAACTGTGAGAAATAACAGTATCTATATTTATATTATTATCCAACACTTCTGATACATCTCTATAACGTTCTGAATATCTTGTAAGGTTTAGTGGTAATCCTATATCGCTTAAAATATCATTAATATTTGATTTAATATTAGATTTACCAAATGTCCCAGCAACATATAGTTTATTGCCATCAATAAAGAAACCTTTACCATTTGTATATGCTTTGTTTAATCCTTCTGTGTCAGATAAATTATTATTATATTTAGGTTTGAATAATGACTTTTCTTGTTGAATTTCACTAATTATTTTTCTATACATTTCGCTATGACCTTGATGAAGTGGATTGTATGATTTTAATTTTCCTTCTTTTAAATAATATTTGTACTTCGTAGCGTTTTTATTATCATAAAAACTGTATTTATTCTTCATATATAATTAAATTATAAAAAAAAAGAATCTAATTAATTAATATAATGAGATTTCGTAAAATATATATCAACAGTGCTTATCGTGATTTAAATGACAGTCAATCTACATCAGATTTTGTTATTAATTTAAGAGAGCAACAAGAATGCGGACCAAATACTAAAATGATTTGTCACGAAGTATCTATCGCTAATTCATTTTATCCAATTGAAGATAATTTAAATAACAGATTATATTTAACATTAGGAGGGATATTAATAGGAGCACCAGTATATTATTCTATTGTAGCACCTGATAAAGGTAGTTATGTAGGTAGTGAATTAGCAACCGAATTACAAAATAAATTGAACACTGCTACTAATGGAACTGATGGAAACAGTAATTTTTTTACTTGTAGTTATTCATTAAAAACAAATAATATAACTATAAGTTGTAATTATATTTCTTATTTTTTATAATCCATACAGATAAAGAATTAAAAACAAATTACAGTTTTGGTATTGATTATGATAGAGATTATCTTAATAGTATTAATGACATTTTAGGAAATACTACTGAAAAAGTAAATAGTACTGCAGACCCGTTTGTTAGTGGATTTATATCATTTTTACCAGTTAAAAATATTTATATTCATTGTAATGAACTTTCTAATGGGAACCAGTTATGTAGTTTTGGTACTTCATCAATAATAAAGAAAGTACCAGTTTTAACATCATTCGGCAACCTCATAAATGATAATGAACTAATTTTAAATGATGCTAATGATGTTAGTATGCGTTCATTAAGAAGATTACATTTTAGATTTACTGATGCATCGGGTAGAGTTTTAAATATGAATGGAACAACAAGTAGTTTTAGTTTAACATTTTTTGAAGGTTAGAAAAGCATATAATAGATATTTTAATATAATTATTTATTATATACAAATTATATTAAAATATTGTAATATAAATATTTATCATATACTAATTATATGGTTAAAAATATTCAAATTATAGACGTAGGCAGTGAAAATAATGAAGCACCTAAGGAAGTAGAAGAAATTAAAGAAGAACCTATTATTAATGAAGAAAGTAAAGAAGTAGAAACTAATAATATTATAAATGAAGAAAATAATAAAGTAGAAGAAGAACACGAACCAAAACAAGAATTAAAATCTAAAACATACTCAACTGAAAAAGTGGAATGTCCAAAATGTAAAAAATATTTAACAAAATACACTTTCAGATATCGTCATAACTGTAATGGAATACCAGTTAAAAAAGAACCAGACCCTAACAAAGTTGTTCGAAGAAAAATTATGCATCCACAACAAGCAGAAGAGTTTAAAGATGATGTCTGTAATAGAGTGAAGGATAATTTACCAAAAGTTGATGAACAAGAAATAGAAAGACGTGTTGAAGAACGATTGAAAAAACATTTAGAAACAACAGCTAACAAAGTGTTTGAAACTGCAAAAGACAGGGTGGAAGCAGAGCTTACACCCTTCACCGCAGCGCGGCTCAGGTATATTAATATGAAGGTAGAGCGAGATAATAAAAATAAACAGAAAATTAATAATTTAGCAAGTAAAATTATTTAATCTAATTATTATTATATAATGATTATTGATAAAAAACAATTGCTTATGCGTCGTAGAGAAATTTATGACAACGTTGTAAATAGAATAACAGAACCACAAAATAAAGACAAACCGAATATCAGTGATGTTATTGATAGAAAAGCAGTTTTTGAAACAAACAAACCAAAAAAGAAGAAGAAATATAAATCAACTCAACATTACTATTATGAAGGAGACAACAAGGCACACCAACCTAATTACACATATTTGAAAGAATTACAAGAACAATTAGAACGTCATAGTGCTAAAAAGGATTATGCTGTATTTCAAAATAAAAGAAGATATCAAGATGAAGCACAGGCGTATTTTAATGAAATTCAAAGGTTGGAAAATGAAAAATTGAGACATCATCCATCAAGTGAAACAGGTAAATCCTATTCAGAAATGGTTAAGAAGAAGAAAGGAATAATCAATCAATTAAGAAAGGATTTTAATTTTGATTAAATTACTTGAATTAATTAGATTAATAAATTATAATCTAATTAATTTTATATACCAATGAGATTAGACGATACACAGATGAAAACATTAAAATCTCAATTAAGATTAAGACCGTCTTATAATGAACTGATAAAGGAAATTACAAAGGAAGAATATAAAAATAAGAATATAAGAGATGTAATAGACAGAAACGCTTATTATTTTCGTGATAGTCCATTAGGAACAGTGTATGATAATAATACAGTAGATTTGAGACAACAACACTTTCAAAAAATGTTAGATGGGGAAAATCAAACAGAACATTTTGATATATCGAGAGACGATGAAATGGATGATTTAAGAGATGAAGCAATACAATCGCTAAGTGCCTCAATGGATGATGCCGAGGAACAACACGAACAACAAATCAGTCAAGTTTCAAAAAGAGTTAGTAGCGAACAAATAGCAGACCTACACCAACGAGCACAACGAGCAAGACAATTAGAAGGACAAGAGGGGAGAAGACCAAGTATCCAGTCAATGATGACCGCAAAATCAAGCGATACTGAAGACTTACCACCATTGGAACCGCTTATGACAGAAGACGAAGCAGTTAAAGAATATGTTAAAGGCCTTGTAAATCGTAAAATCAAAGATGTAGCAAAGAAAGTGGCATCATCAAGAGAGCAAAAAATGGATAGCGCTGACAGTTCATCCACAGTCCAACAAAGACAAACAAGAACACATAAGGAAACCATTGACTATTCAACTGATATAAACCATTGGAGAGGAAGCACAGTAAAAGAAGAAGACTTATTATTTCAATTACATTTAAGAGGAGCAGGACTTACTGAAGAACAGGAACAACAATATTCAAACACAAAGAAAAAGGGGAAAGGTAAAAAAGAAACTGGTAGAACTTATTTAGTTGGACTGGTGGAGAAACTCATAAACAGTGGAAAATGGACGACGAAAGTAAATGATGAATTGCTAAGAAAAAGAATGGAAGATTGGAGAGTTATGAAAGGAAAAGGTAAAGCAACAAAGGGTTAAATAAATCATTTATATATTTTATCAATAATTATATAAAATGATTAAAAACCGCAAGCACGAGTTAAGGAAACGCCCTACTTATGATGAAATGCTTAAACAAGCAATCACAAGCAAAATGAAAACAACAGTTATATTGAAGAAATACAAAAAAGATATGTTATTGAATAATTTTGATTTTGATAAAATGGATTTAATGAATTATAAAAATAAAGAAAGATATATGAACGCAGAAGTTATGATGGCAGACAAGGCAACACAAACGCTTAACAAAGAAAACAAGGCAACACAAACAGACCTACCAAATGATAAAGAGACACAAACTTATAATTTTGATGATATGACAAAACTATTAGGCGGTTCTTCAAAGAGTTTCAAAAGCAAATTGATAACCAAGGCTGAAGCAGAAGCAGAAGCATTTACATATGACCCTGATTTATATGATGATGACGATGATGATGATGATGACAAAAAAGATGATGACATTGATAGATATAGAAAGAAATTATTTATGTTGATGAGGATTATAGAATTTATGATGAGTTCAGGTTTTAGTATAGGACAAATAGTAGCACATTTAACATACCACACTACAATAACCACAATTCAAGGTTCAGAGTTATTAGTTAATTTAACAATGAATTCATTAGTAACATCATACGATATAGCAACTGCTATAATGAATTGGTTGAATACAAATGTTAGTGAAGAAGTTGATTTAAACACAGAACCACCTGTTAGTGTTCATAGTTCTCCACCTATCACTGTTAATAGTTCTTCAACACATACTGTTAATTCGTCATCATCAGAAGAAAATGTTAATTATGAAATAGCTCCACCTACTGACATCCCTGTTCCTACTGATGCTGAAAGTGAAGATGAAGATAAGGATAAAGATAAGAATAAAGAAAAAAATATAAAATAATAATAAAAATAAAATAATAATAATAAAATAAAAGTCTAATTGGAGGAAAATAATAAAAAGTCACTTAAGGAATAATCACCTTTTATATATAAAATATAATGCCGTCATATTTTGTTGATAATGGCGTGAAAATGACAATGACTAATGATATGTTTGATATGTTATGGAACAGTATAGGAAATGATGAATTTATTAGTTCAGAAACAAGCGACATATCATCAGAAGAAGAACCGAAGACAAAAAATGCTGAATGGAGAAAACAGGATAACGGATACTACAATAGGAAACCAAATGATGATAACTATTTTAAAACATACTATAAAGAAAAGACAAAACACTCATGTGTATGTGATATTTGTGGAAGTCAGCTAAGTTGTAAATCAAATCTTGCAAAACATAAGAAGTCTAAGAAATGTCTCGTAGCAGGCAATGCTACTGCACCGTGTCAAAAGCATTTAGTGTAATTGAATGATATTATTAAAAATAATATCATGTAATTCATAAATTGTATGATATTATTAAAAATAATATCATGTAATTGATAATGAGTAGGAAATTAGATAAGGATGAAATTTTAAAAAAGTTATATTATGATGTTGATGAGGGGTTCGGTTCTGTTAGAGATTTATATGAAAAAGCGAATAAAGTTGAAGCAGGTTTTACATTAGATTATGTTTCTAAATGGATGAAATCTCAACCAAACAAGCAAACAAGAAATTATAAGAACTACAATTCATACACGGCACCTTTTCCAAAATATGAATTCCAAATTGATTTAATGGTCATGTCAAGTTTGTTAAATGACGTTGGTGTTGATGTTAAAAATCAACCTAAATTTGGTTTTGTTTGTATCGATATTTTCAGTAAAAAGTGTCATATAGTTCCAATGGAAATTAATGATATTGATACTTTTTTCAATGCTATGTTGGAATGTTTTAAAGTTCTAGGCTATCCACTTAGTATATATAGTGATGACGAAGGAGCATTAAATAGTAAGAAGATACAGAATTATTTGAAAGGTGAAGGAATTGAATTAATTATTACTAAAACTCATGCATCACAAGCGGAGAGAATGATTAGAACAATTAAGAAAATGATTAGTGATAGACTTCGTCATCATAAAGGGTCATGGGTTGAAATGATGAAAGTATCACTGAAGAAATATAATAGTAGTCAAATACATAGTAGCACACAAACAACACCAAACAAAGCACACGATTTAGACAATGTTTTAGATGTTAGAGCAAACCAAATACTGAAAGAAAAGCATAATAGAAAGTATCCAAATGTGACTGAGGGAGATTCTGTTAAAGTTTATAGCAAAGGTAAAGGCAACTACACCAGTCGTAAAGAGAGCCGAAGTGTCTGGAGTGAGAGAAAATACAAGGTAATACTTGTTGGTAAGGATTTACTTAACAATAAGTATTATAAATTAGATGGATTAAGTAAAAAATATAATCGGCACGAGATTTTATTGGTTAATTAAATAATGTCCATACGGCAAACTTTCAATAGCGTTATAGAAATATCTTTTATTGCAAAAATTGGACAAAGAAAACTTAACTTGATTAATGCTATATATTTGATGGTTTTTTGAGCGTATAGTGTTAAATTCAACTTTATCCTTCAAATCACCATTTAATGTTTCTTCGTATTTATTATAATTTAATTCATTAGCAACTTTATGTTTAACAATGCCTTTGCTCCTCTTATGTTCTTCATCTTCTCCATACACTTTATAACAGTATGATTTAGGTTTCAATCCTATGAAGTGAGTCATTATTTTTCCATTAAGTTCATCCTTCATTTTCCCAAGAACTTTTTTATTAGAAGCATTATAACATTCATGATTTTTAGGATAATCTGAAAAATCCATATGTTGATTTATATGCTTAAAATCTGTGTAAATATCATCAGTTTCAACATGGATAATAAAACTATCAGTGTCAGTATATGCTAATTTTATTTTATCGTTATATTTAGGTTTTAATACATCATAATAAAAAGAATACATATGAATTTTAGAATAATCTAAAATTGATAGACCCATATAAATAGGTTTATCTAATTCTACCATTGCCTTTTCAAGTTCTACCACCACTAAATCTTCATTTATAATGTGTCTATGTTTGTATGATGGTTTATTTACTAATTTCTGGAAGCGTTCAGGTGTATTGATTAGTCTGAAGTCATTGTGATTACGAACGTTTTCGAGTGTTTTTCCATATACAGCGTTATTTAATAAATTGAATAAATCTTTTTCAAATTCAGTTTTAGCATTCTTTCGTTTTTCGGTGTTGAAATCAATGTATGGTTTTAAAAAATCT
This sequence comes from Effrenium voratum, assembly GCA_963377175.1. Lineage (NCBI taxonomy): Eukaryota > Dinophyceae > Suessiales > Symbiodiniaceae > Effrenium > Effrenium voratum. Next base: position 261,841 of record CAUJNA010003406.1, read on the forward strand.
GCTTGATTAAAACTAATTACCCTATGGACTTTCTTTAGTTTTAATCCATGCTCTAAATAAAACTTCAATGCTGATATATGTAATACATACTTTTTCTTATCCATAACATTTAATATTAGTTTATTTGTTTTTTCATCAGATGCATCTTTTCCATAATATTTTTTATATTCTAAATCAACTTCTAAAATATAGCCTTTGTCATCATCATCGCTATAACTTAATACTTTCTTCTCATCCATCCTTGAAAAATACCAATTGAACTTATCAAACGGTAGTTTTTTACTCATTGCCAGACCATACAAGTTATTAGCATCTAAATAACTTATATAACTTGATGGTTTTGACAAGTCATATTGTTCATTCATGTATTTATTATTTGCTTCTACTTTTTTATGAGCACATTGAGTCATCCCGCCACGAAGACCTTTTTCAATCATTTCATACATGTCTTTATTATGTATTTGTTGAAGTCTAACACCAGTAAGAGATAAGAAGGCAGACCACGAATAATTAGGTAATGTTATGTAATGAGCAGGGTCTAAACCATAATAATTTAAGCACATATCCCTAAAGTTTTCAAAAACATCACTAAGCAAATAAACATCTGTCATCAAATATAAATCATGGTATTCACCTAGGTTTTTGATATTGAAATTATCCCATATTACTTTTGCCCTTGTGTGTTGTGTATCTGTTATGCCTTCTTCATATAATTGACTGTAAAAGTCTTCTATACTTGGTAATTGCGATTCATTGAATTTATCAAATGAATTCATGTAGTCGTAAGGATAAACTCCTTTTTCAGTTAATAAGTCTAAATCAGTTTTATTTCTAATATATGGATTTGCTGATGAAAATCGGAAATTATCCTTCCAGTCATTCCGCTTTTTATATATAGGTTTATCATGTTCATCTTTACCTACTATGTCATATTTATTTAACTTAACTAATTTATCCAAAGATGCTGAGAGAAAAGCCATGCTATCTTTAAACTGTAATGAACCAAATGAAAATGTAATAAACTTTTCGCTATTTTGTGCTATTACATCTATTCTCTTATTTTCGTTCAATTCCTTATTTATTTCATTTGCTTTGCCTATTATTAAGTGAGAGTCATAGTTTTTTAAATTATGAAAAAATACTGGTATCTTGAAATATCTAAATGAATAATCCAAATTACATTTTTCGTGAGCACAACCTCTATACTCACCAGTAAAATGACAGTGGTCACGAACTTTTGTATCTTCTGGTTTAAAATTCTTATTACATATTGAACATACAGTAGCTTTTCTAAATTCTGCTTCTTGTTCATCTGTAATATCCATTGGTTTATTAACATTCATTTTATCAAAAATATCTTTTTTAATTTCTCTTAATTTATTTACAAAGTGGTCTAAACAATCCTCTCCACGGTATAAAAAAGGTTGACTTGTATTATCAATAGAATTTACAACATTCAACATATAACCGCATGGTTTATGTTCCTGATACGTGCCCTTGATGCCATTATTTGAATTTACAGTTATACACTCAAAATCTCCATAAACAACAAATGGACATTTTAATTTTGTATTGTATTTTTCAAATTCAATATAACTACCTTCTTTTGGTAATTTAAACTGTTGTCCATGTGTTGCCATACAACCAGTTTCATAATGTTTTGTTAATAAATCCTTTCTAGTAAAGGCATGAGAACAATAATGACAATAATGTTTTGGTTGGTCATTTTTGTTTGTTTGCCAGTTCATTAGACGACTTAGACTTTTAATAACTACATAATGATTATTATTATTGATTTCAATTTTCAAAAGGTTTATTTGATGTTTAGCATCTCTTGTTTTAGTTCTGTAATCAATTATAATTTTCTTTTCATTCAAAGTATCATCAATTTCATAAACATTGATTGAAACTAACTTACTATTATTTTCTTCAAACCTTTCAATATCTTTATTACCAGTTGGAAATTTAACACCTTCCCAGTTTAAGATATTGTCATTTAATTTGTTGTAATGGAACATTTCTTGGGAATTTGATTTATTAATTATATCAAACACTACACTTTGAACACTATATTTAAAACATTTGTTATCTTTGTTTTTGATATTAATACATGCCTTTTTTAGTTTAATCCATTCTGGTAAATCTATATAACTACCCGCCCTAGTTGGGTCATATTTGTCATAATGGATTGTTATTGATAATATTTTTTTAAATTGTAAATTAGACGCTGAACCTTCTAGTTTCTCTATGTTCAATAAAATCTCTTTGATTGATTTTTCAATTGCTTCATCCAAATCGGTTTCATTATATATGTTTGCCCTTGTTGCAGGTAAATTATAAAGTATCTCTGTATGTTTTATTACTCCATCATCATCATAATAATGATAAAATAAACCTTCTGCCCTTATATTCAGTTTCATTGCTCTATTAGTTTTCAAAAAGGTCAAAAGTCTATCTTTTTGGTGGTGTATCATTGATAGTGCCTTTTCACCTTGAAAATGTTTATTTACTAGTTTTATAGAATTAGCATAACTTTTGAAAGCTGATTGTTGGTCTGTTACTTGGAATTTATTTTTGATTGCATATTTTGTCATTGCATTTTTCATTCTTTGTTTTAGGTATGTTGAGCGCAATGTTTTTGTTGCATAACTATTATACTCATTAGTTCTTGCTTCTGATTTTAATTTCTTGTTCAAAACATTTGAGATGGGTTTTTCTTTGTTGTATCTAAATTTTCTACCATCTATAATTATTGATTTTAATTCCTTGTTTCCTCTTTTTGGAATTTCCGCTTTATCATTATTCAACAGATAATCTATAACATGTTTCATAATACTATACTATATAAATTTAATGTGTTTATTTCTTTAAGTGACTTTTTAGAAAAATATACTTAAAGATTTAATACCTTAATATATTATAATAGAAATGGTTGAATTTACTAAAAAAGAGCAAGAAGAAATTATTAATGACTTTTTGAATAAAATAAAAGTTAATGACATTATCAGTAGTTGTAAATGTAAACTAATAAATGAAAAAACTGGACTAACTAAGTTAAATTTACCTAATCCAATTGTTAAAAACATTTGTGATTTTAATTATGTTGAATGCGAGAAATGTTTTTTATTAAGAAATGCAAAGCAAGTTTTACATAAAAGTAATTTACATTCAACATTGAGACAATGTATTTATGATAAATACAAATTGAAATTTGAAGAAAATACATTTCTAAATGATGACTCATCATTAAGAACATATTGTTTTATAAAGTTAAATACATTTCCTACATATGAAAAAGTGAAAAAATATATACTGCAAGATAACGAAACATATATTTTAAAATTTTATAATGATATTAAATATTACTACGAACAATCATATGAAGTTAGTTATGGTGGCAAAACTGGAACAACAAGACCAATTGAAGAATTTAATAATAAAATGATATTTAAATTTATTGATGAGTATGATTTATCAAATAATAAAATTGAAAATGATTGCAAGGAAACATTTTTAAACTACATAAAACAAAGAAACCAAGAATTGAAAATCATAATTGATAAAATATGTGATTATATTAAGGATGAACAGAAGAACAATATAATAGGTAAATTAATGTATGGTGATGTGATAAATGATATTAAAAGTGTTTTAGGAAACTGGAGCATAGGTTTTTGCATTTATGATTTTGCTGATAGAAAATATCCATTTAAAAATAATAAAAAGAACTTTAAACAAATACCAAAGATTACGAAGGAATATTTAAATACTAATGACTTTGATTAAAACCATACTATAATAATAACATGTAAAATCTTATATGTTATAATTATATTGAACTTATGGTTTGTTTCTTATTTTTCTTAATGCCTTAAAAATGACTTAAAGAAATAGTGCCTTAATATAATAAGAGGAAAATGAACGGTGATAAAATCAATAATTATATCAATAAAAAATGCTATGATTGTTGTCACTTCAAAAAAGAAAATATGGAATTGTATAAATTGAATTTACCTAATGAAACAGTGAATAATATTATTAATTATTCAATGGATGAAAAACACCAATGTGAAAATTGTCAGGAATGGAGAGATAATCAATTTTTAATCAAATGTCTGTTGAGAATAAAAGGAAGACATAATAGAAATGTAGAAGATGAGATTTTAATATTTCTAACTGTAAATAAAATACCACCAATACCACCTTATGATTATGTTAAACAGTTTCTTAAAATCAGTAAGAAAAAATATGAAATGATTTATGATATATTATGGATGTTGGGCTATAGTCAAGAGAAAGGAGAAGATGTTAAAGAAAATATCAAATTATTTATTGAAAGTAAAAAGTTTAATATTCAAAATACATTGAGAGATATTAATATTATTTTTAAAATGATGTATGAAAGAAGAAAGATTTGTCAATTAAATTATTATCCTGTACTGAAATTATAATCATACTATAATAATAACATGTAAAATCTTATATGTTATAATTATACTGTACTTATAGTTTGTAAAGATTGAAATATTTTATTTTTCTTGATTTGGTTATCTCTTTCAAAGTGCGTTGTTTGAACTTGGTATGCTCTTTTGATTTTTTCGTGCTTTGGCTGTTTGTTTTTTATTTTGTTTGATACTCTTCTGATATTTTTTGATGGTATGTTGCTTTGTTTTTGTTTTGTGTGTTTTTGAGTTTGTGTTCTTTGATGGTTTTTATTTTTGCTGTTTTGTTGGTATGCTTGTTTGAATTATTTAATGTTTTATGCTTTGATTAAATATTTTGTTGGGGGTTGTTCTGGTTTTTGAGTTGCTTGGTGGTTCTTATCTTGTTTTCTGTGAATTTTGCTGATTTTGTTGTATGCTGTTTGATTATTTGGGTTTGATGTTAGAAGTGCCATTTTATGTATTTTTGGGGGGGGGGGGGGGGGGGGGGGGGGGGGGGGGGGGGAGGGGGGGGAGGGGGGGAAATCCAGAATTCCAGAAATCCAGAGATCCAGAAATCCAGAGATCCAGAAATCCAGAAATCCAGAAATCCAGCTGACGTAGAAACCAGCCCCAAGGGCCGCCCCAAGGGACATATAGGTTATATATATATATATCTACATAATCATATTCACATTAAACTTATGGAAAGCATATCAACAAAAGCAACACAGAACACACCGCCCCCATGCCGAAAGCATGGTCCATTCTGGACCAGGCACGGGGTCGGCGGAGTCACCCGGGTTTTGATGACTCAGGTGTCCATTTTGGTGGTAGACCAGCTTCACTGCTAGTGGCAAGTTTGTTTTTGGGCAGGGGACTGCGGAAAAAAAAAGAAAAACAACACGGTTTGTTGCAAGCCCATACCAGGGGTTCATGGTGGTTGTTCTTTCATAATCCAGGGCCGTCCATTTTCCCAAAAGGGCATCATGGTGATGTGTGTCCAGCAACCACTAGAATAGGGCGTTGTTTCTTGGATTTTTATGGGCGAATCTCGTGTGGGAGCCGCTGCTGCTTGGTTGGACCTTTAGCCTAGAATTGCAAGGGAGGAAGGTTTGCGCGAGTGGGAAACCCACTAGGGCCACCCAGTACACATTCACTCTGAAGAATGGCACTCAATTTTAGCTCTAGTCGTGGACTGACCCTTTATTGGAGGGGTTTGTTGACCGGCCAAAACCAAGATCGAACATGCTGTGACAAGGCCGCCTAACTTCAAGTCCATTTGCGTTGCTTTGCTTCGCGACTGTTCTTCCTTGAGAGAAACCGCTGTGTTCCTCCTTTGGCCCCGGATCATGTTCCTTTTTTGCTGGGAGCTGAGTGGCGTACAGTTGGCATTCAGCTGTTCGAGGGCGCCAATTTGTTTTCTTTTCCCTTTTTTTGGGTGGCCCTAAAAATGGTCCAAGCCCCAAAAAAGGGTTCCTTTTTTTCCAGGGCCACTGAACTGAGCAGATGGGAGAACTCACCCGGCCGGCCCCGGAGCTCGGGACATGTTGGGCCCTCTCCTGGTGGCCTATGGCCTGCCAGCGGAGAAGTTTGGGTCGTTTTTGGTCCTGCTCGATGTGGATGTGAGACCTTAAGGTTTTAGGAAGAGTCTTTTTTAGGTGTGTTTTTTGTTTGTTTTACCGACCCCCATTGTTTGGCTTTCTTTCTTTTTTCCTTGACCCCGTGTTTTGGTTGAAGGTTTTGTGTCTTGTTTGTTTTACCGAATTCCATTTTTTGGCTGAGGAGATTTCAACGAATCGGGCTATGAGGTGTTCACTCCCCAAGCAAAGACCTTCGGCTCTGACTTGCCGAAAACCCTTCCTAGGGTTTCATTAGGTTTCGGGTTTTGGGTCTCGCTTTTGGGCTTGCTGTACTTCCAAGAAGTTGCATGAGGCCTTCCTGTTCATTGTTTGGTTGAGCCGTCTTCCATCAACTGGCCGGCTGCAAGAAGCAGATTCCGGAGATCACATTAAAAAAAAAAAAAAAACGATCCCCCCCAACAAAACACACACACACAAACAAAAACAAACAAACAAACAAACAACAAACAGCATATCCCAAAAAGAAACAGATCCTCAAAAAATCACTCCAGGAAACAGAACCCGCAAGAAAAAAATGACCAATCCCTTTCCAGCGCCAGGCATGGGCCTTGCCTCTGCGGTACTGCTGTTCCAGGCATCGAACCCAGTATCGGATTTCGGTGACCGGGAATCCCGATGGAGCATACCGCGTATGTTGCATCGGGGCTACCCCATTGTTTTGAAAAATTGACGTTTCATACTCTTGCTTCCCCACTGAGTTTGGGTGAGGAGTTTTCTGCACCAAGCGTTGCAGGGGTCAAAGACGAACTCAGCTTTACTGGCTGTTGATTTGTGGTTTGATACGTCGGGGCTTAAACTGGATCCTTTGATGTTGTACTGGGTCAAAGAGCCAGTGGGGCTCATTTGTGTGGTGTGTGTGTGTGTCTTTGGTGTGTTTGTGTTTGTGTTTGTGTTTGTGTTTGTGTGTGTGTGTGTGTCGTGCGTGCGTGTACGGGTGCATGCATGCGTGCGTGCCTGTGTGAGGTGTGTCTGTGTGTGTGTGTGTGCGCGCACCGTGCTGGATCACGAATGCTACGTAGTATATTTGGACTCGACTAACAAGGTGCACGGGACCGAGCTTGCTGATGCTACTCGGTCCAACGAAGCTCTGCATGAGAAAGGGAAGCATCCACTGGATGTATACCTGCAATATTGATCCTTCTGACATCTGTCTTGTGTTGTTGATGCTGTTGCTTCCGTGTTGTGTCACTGGTGTGTTTTGTTCTGATTCGTCGCAGTTTAAAGCTTATGTCGAGCATGATTTGCCTGCGAGTGGAACCCACTCTTCAAGTGTGTGTGTGTGTGTGCTTATATAGGGCCACGTTGGGAGCTGCATTCCGTTGAAGGAGCCGGTTGGGTTGGCGCTTTGCGCTCATGGTCGGTTTGATTTGGCTGGGACGAATGAGATTCCCATTGTAGTTGGTTCGCGTTTGAGGTAGGCTGGTGATGTGAACCCAGCAGTCGACCCCGTTTGCGCAATCGGACACGGGGCGGGTAACCTGGCGACTCAATTTTTCATGGCCCCCCTTACACTTGCTGGTGGACATAAATTCCCAAATTCCGATGTCCACCAAGGGGTCACATCCATACGAGAAGTTCCCCGGGCGTTTTGCCTGGTGTGCACGCCAGAGTGAGCCAGGCATTGCTGTGAGCGGTCTGCGGGTATTTAGGTCAAAGAGTGCAGCCGCCTTCCGAGCTCAGTTGGCAGTTTCTGGGGATTCAAGCGCTGGGGCGTTTCCCTTTTACCTATCCTTGGAGGCGGCTGTGAAAATGGAACGGCAGCCAAAGCTGTTGCCCTGACAGTCAACAGCTGCCGGGATTGTCGGGATATTGCCGGCAGGGCAAGTGAGGGAGTGTTCTGGTTGCGTTTATCTCAAAGTGCGGTTTCCTGTCTCATCTTCGTCCTCGCAAACAAAAAAAAGAGAAGAGAATCAACAACAACACACACAGAGAGAAAAACACGTGATGTTGAAGCGGTCCTTGGATTTGTTTTGGCCTTGGCCTTCCCTTCAAACACCCCAATTCCTCAGCTCCCAGAGGGCCCTGGTGCCGAAAGCCATGAGGCCTTGGCTCGGGCTCGAGGCCTCGCGGGCTCGAGGGCTCAAGACGCGATGCGCAGAGAGCAAAAGGGGCGCCCAAGGCCTGGGGGTTGCGGCGGGAGTCTCGTTTTTGGAGGTTCCTGATATCGGACTTGATACCTTTCTGGGAAGACCATTTTCGTGCTAAACAAGTTCCTCGCTTCCTGTGTTCCTGGACTTTGTACTTGCTGAAAGAAGACCATCTTAGTGGCAAGCCAAAAGTTCCGGGACTGTTTGGGGCTCATTCCACTCGATCGGAAGTGGGAAATGTGTGCGTGGACTCAGTTCCCGACTGCAATTTTCTACTGGTAGCTGCCCCGTTCTTTCCAGGGATCCTTCTTTCCAGAAAACCATCCAAAACCCCGGGGAAACGGATCCGGTGATTGAAAAAAACAACGACGGTTGAAAAGAAATCAACCCCTAGAAAAAAACATCAACCCCTAGAACCCCCTTTCTGGTGATGGAAAAGGAAAATCCACCCCTCGAAAGTCGAGGCGTCTCTGCCCCGCTGGGAGTCAAAACTGATGCCAGCCATCCGCTCCACTGAGGTCGGGGGCGGTGAACGAGCCTCTGAGCCTGCGCTTCGGCAACGCCAGCCTGGAAGCCGGCAAGGCCCAAGAAGCACCTGGGAAAAGAGCTGGGCGGGTGGGCCCTTTTTTGACCCCCCCCCCCCCTCGAACATGGCCGTGTTTTTTTGTTTGTTTTTTTGGTTTTCTGTATTTTCTTCATCTTGGTGTGGTTTTTCTTGAGAACAACGGAAAGTTGGGAAACGTGAAAAAAAAACACAGAGGTGAAGGGATAGATGGGAATCTGGCCTTAAACTAGGCACTTATCCAAATTTTGTTGGCTCCTTGGTTTTCTGTTTCAGTTGTCAGATACGAGGTTCGCCTGCCGCAAGTCTTGGGCCTAAAAGTCTTCGTAGCTCGGGCTCACCCATGAGGATCTGTTTCGCCTGGGGGGCAACGGACTTCTGTCGAGTTGATCAGAGTCTGCCCCAAGTTTCTCAAAATCGGAGCCGGTTCTTCCGAAGCCTTGAAGTTTTTAGTTGTTTTTTTGTTTTTTTGGCGTGAATCCTTGTGGCTTCAACGGGTTGAACTGATGCCCTGAAGATTTGAAGCTTGTTTTTCCTTTGTCTGTTTGTGAATGTTATGTTTTTTCTTCTTCTTTTTTCGTGAATCCTTGTGGCCTCCCTTTTTTGTCCACACCAACGTCAGGTGCGCGTTGACCGCTTGCCTTAAAAACGCGCCAGGCCTACACCGTGGGAGTGCGAGTGCTGAATCCCGGCGGCCGCCCGCCGGTGTGGGGGGCCCCGGGACCTCGGCATGGGGCGACTTAGGGGTGACTTCCAACCGTTCTTAGGCGAGCGGATTTCCATTTCTAGGGTTCAACAGATGCCCCCGGTTCTAGGGGACCCGTCCATTTCCATGCTTAAACCAGAGATCCGAATCTTTCTAGAAACCACCAAAAGCACCCTGGAAAAATGGCGATCGGTTTTGGAAAAGAACGATGGCTGAAAAGAATGGGGAATCAACCCATAGAAACGCGTGAAAGTACTTGTGAAAGGGCTAGGTCCCCCAGCTAGGTGCCCTTTTACCAACTTTTTTTGGGGGAAAGCACATGATCCGAGCTTCTGGTGAGATACTTTTCTGACTAGGTCCCTCAGCTAGGTGCCCTGAATACCAACTTTTTTGGTTGGGAGGGTTCCCACAGTAAAATAGACAACAGAAAAAGTTGGTACCCTTATTCTGGCCTCTCTACTGCAGGACCTAGAAGTGCCTTTCGAAAGGGGAAGTCCTGAAATTATGGGCGTGTCTTGTTTTGTAGGGGATGCCTCCCCCCCCCCAAAAAGAAGTAGTAATAATAATAAAAAATAAAAGTGACTTCGGGTTTCGTGTTGGTGTTCCTTGAAAACCGCAATCAGCTTGTACCCCGCAAAAAGGACACGCCCATGTCAGTTGCCCAGGTACTGTTCACTATTCAACTGATTCGATCCTCATACCTTTTTGTTCCGTGCAACAAGGGGCGTTGCTTTGGAAGAACACAACTACCAAACAGGGACAGGGCTCCTCAAAAGCATGGCTTTTTCCACTAAAATATAGGGAAACTACCATTTACAAGGCAATGTTCCGGTGTATAATGTAAGGTTCCCTGCAAAACAATCCCGTGAAAAGAGACACGACTACTCAGTTGTTCGGTGGCACCCTTTTTCTTTTTCCTTGTTTTTTGTAGCCCCACTAAAAATGGTTTTCCCCCAAAAGGGTTCCCTTTTTGTTCCAGGCTCACTGGACAACTGAGACTATGATTCTCGGGGGTCAGCAGTCACAGCTGGGGGCGAGATGTGGTGCCTGCCATTCTCCGGAAACAGGGAATTGGATTGAGGAAAGGGTTACTCGCTTGCTCTGAACACATCAAGAATTATCGGTGGATGAAAATCCAAACTCCTGCACAGCCCTCCAATATGAGAAGTCGATCCCTGAGCCGGCTGCGAGACGTTGACATGCTAGGTCTCCCAGTAGTGCCCCTTCTCACCCCTTTTTTGGTTGGGAGGGTTCCCCTAAAATAGACTACAGCAAAGGAACCAAAGCGCTACGGTACCCTTATTCGACCCTCTCAAATCTGGAGGGCCTAGTGCCTCTTTCCCTTGTGGATTCTCTTTGCTGCCCGGTCGCAGACCGTGCCAGGGACACCAACTACTGGGGCATCTCCCTTCAGGCCGGGACGCCTTGCCGCGGCAACCAGTTGAGCCTTAGCCCTGGTTGGCTTGGTGTGCAGAACCCAATCCCCGTGCCACAAATCGAGTTGCTTGAGGGGTGTCAAAAGGAAGTTTGACACTCCAAATTCTATCAGAAATTTCTGGGGCGGAGATTACGGGGCGGGCTTCCGTGCACCATCAAAAAACAAACCCGTAGAACATCTGCCACAAAGGCTTCTGGACGCATTTGCGACCCCGGTTTCTTGCTCGGGCGTGTGTCTGATTCCCCACATTTCACCCAGGCACACGTTCCTATTAATAAGCTGGGGTTGATGAATATGGGCTCAACCTTACACTGTTCCCAATTCACGATCTCAATCTCTGAACAGTACGTTCAGAAGTTCACCTCCTTGGGATGCTGAATAACCTTACCCAGCTGTGGGAAGAAATTGGGGCAGTAACCTAAGAGCTTTCTGAAAAGTGGGATCTTTGGGCCCTTTTGGAAGGATAGACCCTCCAATGAAAGCTGACTGGGCGGGTTGGAGAGCGCCTGGACAGAAGCTGCGCTTTCAACGACGTAGCTTCGCAGGACCACAATCGCGCCACCTTTGATGCCAACCTCCGCATTCCTGGGCGTGTGGCCCCAGCAGTTGCAAGGATGCAGTAGGCACTGCAGGAAGACTCTGTTGTTCAGTGGCACCAATTATTTTTCCTTTTTGTGGGTGGCTGCCCCACTAGAAATGGTCTTCCCCAAAAAGGGTTCTTGTTTTTTTCAGGATCACTGAACACGTGAGAAGAGGATGGCAACCTATCTCCTTTCATGCTGAAGGGTTACACTTTCTTGCGGATTCCTCATTTCAGGTCTGTGAATTTTATAACCCAGATCGTTGCCTGAGCCCCACGTAGACATTTGTCATGCGCCAGGTTCTTGGGCAACCCCTCTGTTTTTTGCTTTTTAAGTTCACACATGCTTCGAACCGGACATCCACACTGAGAGGGGGGTCGGTTCGTAAATCCCTCAAATCATGGTTTCATGTGTCATGATCGAGATGCGGAGTGCTCTCTTCAACCCGACCTATACTGTGGATGGGCAAAATTATGCACCACCGAAGCCAACGTCCTCTGTAAATTTCGACCCACGTTATGGGTTTCATCCCCATGGTTTCATTTCGTGCCGTGGGTTTGGTCCATCCCGCAGCTTCATTCCCATGAAAATCTCACCGGTTTCTCCGAGCGCGCCCGGCTCACGCAGCCGGGTCCAGCTGGAGAGCTCCCGGATTTTCAGGACGCAAAGGAAGACTTGGCGATCCGTTTTTTGCGTGGCCTTGAGACTTGACTATGGTTTGGACAGTGCGGAAAGCAGATTGAGCTTGGGTGCATTTTGCCAAGGGCTGTTAGGACTTTAACCTTTTGCCAACTAGTGGGGTTTCCACTAAACCACTGAAGGTTATTCACTTTTAGCAGGGGAGCAGATTTCGCAACCGAGTGAGTGTCTCTTCTTTTGAAGGTGCCCTTTTGTTGAAGCAGATCGTTTAAAAAGGAAACAAAAGAAAAAGCACCGCCCAAAAGCCCATTTCCAGGGTTGCAATCCCGACACTTTCCCGACCAGTCAGATGGACAAAGCTCGATTCGCACCAGGCAGGGGGGTGATTTTTCAGTAGGGGCAACAATCAAAACCGATTCGGGTAGATGAAGGTTAGTAAGGGGCAGTCCCAGCCAGAAACAGTTCTGCGGGAATTCCGCCTTCATTCTTTTCATGGTTCTGGGTAGACCTTTTTAATACCGGGTTTTGATTGTGACTCACATAGGGGCAAACAATCATCACAACTGGTGCAAAATGGATTTCATCTATCCCCACCCTCTGAAACATGGAATTGGGGAAAGGGGGTCACCCATCCACAGGTATCCATCCGCAGGTGTCTTTTTTCTGGGGGCCCCCTCCATTTTGGTGGAAGCCGACCGTTTGAAGTTTTCGGCTGGTTCCTTTTTAAATCCTTTAAATCCCGCCCCCCCCCCCCAAAAAAAAAAAAAAAAAGAAAAAAGAGGAAGAACAAACACAAAACACAAAAACTTAAGACACAAAAAAAACAAAAAAAAAACGGACACACACCCCGAAAAGGTGGACACGCCCGCTACTCCGAGGTTGGAGCTGAAGTCGATCCCCATCCGATGCAACGGATTGGGCCCGGGGCCCTCAGATGCGTAGGCGTAGCTCTACTTAGGGACTCCGACCTTCCTCCCCCGCCACCCAATGGGTTCACTGTCCAACCATGTCCAACCAGCTCGAACAGATATGATGATTCTTAAACGTCCTTTGCACCTCGCCTGTTGTTTGCAGCTAAAGCCTGCTTCTTGCGCCTGCAGTGAGCCATGGCGGTATTTGATGGATGATTCATGCTGTTGCCACGTTTAGATTGTACAAAGCCAGTTACAATTTTGGTGTGAACATAGCGGTCCGTCATGTACGCAAAAGTAGCGTGAAATCACAGTGAAAATACCCTGAAATTGGCGTGAAAGCCTGTTTTCCAGCGTGAAAGCACATTTTCTGCGTGAATTTTGACACCGGTGAATCTATGTGTTTCAGCCTGTCCTTTGAGAATCCCTCCGCTTGTTTTGTGGGAACGGAGGTCAAGTCTTTGCACTCTTTTGTCCGGAGCACGTGCGGCGCTCGAATTGTTCAATGATATCAGCTGAGCTTGGACGAAACTACTCCTGGCAAGAAAACCGCCTTTCACAGAAAACATGCAACATAAACCGCCTTTGGAACCCCACAGTATCCTTGTGTGCCATGGCTTGACTGGCACGCCTCCCTCCCTCCCTCACATTCTTGGGTGGCCTCCAACCGAAACGGAAAAAAAATGAGAAGCTTCCCAAGCCGCAAACCCTGGGTGACCAAATTTAGGGATTCCATTTCCCGGGTTTTGTAGGCAACCAAGGGAGCCCTTCAACGAAAAGGAAAATGGATCGAAGGGTTTCCTGTCACTGGCTCGGGTTTTTGGGGTGTGCCTGAGAGGGCTCGACGGGTAGAGCCGAATTGTCAGGTGTCTTGAGCCTCAAAAACCATCGGAGCCACACCGGATTAGCAGTCGATCCAACTGTTTTTCCTTGGGTCCCGCGGAGAAACATTAGGGATGGACCGCAAAAAGGGGGTGGGGTTGGGGGGTGGAGGGGCGGAGGGGCGAAGGGTGGAGGGGTGGAGGGGTGGAGGGGTGGAGGGGTGGAGGGGTGGAGGGGTGGAGGGGTGGAGGGGTGGAGGGGTGGAGGGGTGGAGGGGTGGAGGGGTGGAGGGGTGGAGGGGTGGAGGGGTGGAGGGGTGGAGGGGTGGAGGGGTGGAGGGGTGGAGGGGTGGAGGGGTGGAGGGGTGGAGGGGTGGAGGGGTGGAGGGGTAAGTAAGGAGGTTCCCTTTTTGAGTCAGGCCACACTTTGCACTGCAAGGCTCGGACCCTTTTGGCTTGCCAGATCACTTCGCCAGATTCAAGGTTTCGTGTGTCCAGGGGTCCAGGACTCCCATGTTCAACCAAACAAAGCTTGGCGGGTCTGCCGTGCAGAACGCAGAACACGGGCTCCCAACCCACGGCGCGACCGTTGGAGGCATCTCCTTTCGGACAGCCCCCCCCCCCCCCGCCGTTTGCATGCGAAACAAAAAAGAAAGGAGGAGTGACGGGACAACTAAGTGCAGACCCCTCTGCGGGAGAGTTCCTTCGTTCTTCTAAGTCGATACATTTTTCAACCTGGCAATTCTTTCTCACATGGTTTTTGACAAGACGACACAGAATACTAATCTTGCCCCAAACTCAGAAGGTCGTGAAGCTAAGGGAAAAGAAATGGGGCCGAGTGGGTCCAGTCAAGTCTTTGGGCAATTCAGACCACGGGAACACAACTGTTGACCACCAGTTTTTTCTCAGGGAATGAGTTGGAACGAGATAACACCATCCCCTATGGTTTCTTAGGGAACTCCCAAACGCTTCATCGCCACCCGGTCTCGGTCCTTCCCTTCGCCAAAACCCGAACGTCGTGTTTTTCGTTTTCTCGCGCCAGGTTGGACCAACTCAGACCCGCGGGTGCTGACCATTGCACCTCGAAAAGAAAGTCGGGAGAAACAAACATCGGAGCAATCGGGAACGTGGAGTTTTATGTTTGTTTTTTGGTGTGAAACGTGGAGTTGTACGTTTTTGTCGCATGGAAACTGGTAGGGTCGCCCCGCTGGTGTACCGTCCGGGACATGATTGTCCGGGCGTGTGGTTTCTTGGACCTGGCGGATTTGGCACTGGTGTTTGGTTTCACAACCCCCAGAGGTCGTGCGCCTCCCAGCTGTGGCAGTATGAAGCGGTGTTTGGTTTCAGAGCTAGGACCGCTGGTTGTTTTGGGTTGCTTTAGCTCCCGAGCCATTCGTGTCTTGTGGATCTCTGTGTGGCGCAGTGTTCCTCTTTGGTTTCTCTTCCCCAACAGCTGAAAGCTTTGGGGTCTCAGCCCAGATAGGCTCCGGGGTGGTCCGGGGCGGCCCTGAGGTAAGGTTCCACCAGGGTTCCACCAGGGTTCCACCAGGGTTCCACGAGGTTCTGCAAGGGCTGCGGGGTGGTACGAGCCGCTGTTGGGGATATCACCTGAGCTTATTTTTTCTCAAGCCCGAGGACCAAACCAGTCAAACGAAAAGGGGTTCTTGCGGCTTCCTTGGCCTCAATTCTCTACTCAGGTCCAATTTTGGGGGGTTTGTTTGTGGCGGTTTTTGTGCAAACTTTCAAGCGCGTTCATGGTGAACGACGTTCCGTCCGATGAGACAGCCAAAAGCCGTGTTTCGGGGGGAGGCCGAATCCGGAATCGCCCTTTCAGCCCTCTTCATCCCCACGGATGCATCGATTCGATGCATCAGGTTCTGATCCAGATCCGGGTCTTGCACGAGATCCCCTCGGGCACTCTGCAGCGCTTCGTGGTGCGAGCGCTAGGCCCTCGATCGACGGTTTGTTTGTGAACAAAAACTCGCACTCGCCCAGGCCGATGGCCGAGATCTGGTGCTCTGGGTTGGGTGTTTCTTTCGAATTCCTTCAAATCAATGTATAATTATACAGTATAAATGTCTGCACATACACATTTGCCATCATGTGCTTTCTAATTGATATACGCTTTGGTTTTGGCGCACTCAGCGCACGACCGGTTTTGGGTGCTAATGCAGACGGCCAGAATAGGCTCACAGAGCTGAAGAGGTGAATGAGCCACGAAATGGTGACGCCATGTCGTTTCGCATTTAGTTCCACCTCCATTTCGATTTTGCAGACGAGGCTTGCGCAACTGGATCTTCCAGGGGCTCAGGGGGCGAAGTGGGAGGGCACGACGTCACGAGGCCGGAAGGCATCATGTTCAACGAGGATCCCGCCAAGGCGAGGGCGCAATGTCGCTGAGTCCACCGGCGGCCCATTTCCGCATGTCCGCAAAAGGGTGGGAGACCCTACCCGAAACCTGCTGCATTGCAGGTCCCAACCACAACCATGACTCGTTACCCGGTGTTGGGTATGTTCCTGCGCTACCGGACTTTTGTTATCACAAGGCTTTAGTCCTGCGCATCTTGACCCGGTGCTTGGCACCCCTGAAATTTACCCTGATCCCCATCTGGTTCCTCCTCTTGCAACCGGTTGGAGTAGTGAACATCTCCTCCCTCCGCGCCTCAAAGGCCGGCCAAGCGACGCTGTCGTTTTTTGCGCTGTCTGGGCCTTTGGAGCCGAAGCTGTTGGATCTTCTTGAAATGGTGCCCCAAGGAATGATCCATTGGAACCTTAGCTCCTTGATCTTAGCGCGTTCCCTTGGATCATCATGTTGAAATTCCGCCCATCACAGGGGTCCCTTTCAGGTTAGTTTGATGAGAAGTAGATGGCACTGATTCAGTTTGGCTCTAGCCTTCTACCGGTGCCATCGATAACCTAGGCAACTATTTCCCTTCCGAAACGAATCACCTGCGATGATTTGGCGCTTTCCTTGGTTCTCCCTTCAAGGTTTCCGCCCCATTCCGCCTGGGGTGTGTGCTAGGAATTGTGCCATCGACTTTCACCATGCTTTCTGGGTGTCCCCCCTCCCCTTCCTTTGTTTATTGGCCGTTTCCCCAACAGCGCACCCCCCTTTTGTTTTGTGTTCCCCCCCCCCTTTTCCGTTTTTGGCACCTTTGGCCCAAAAGTCAACCCCCTCTCTTTTCTTGGTGGCTCCCAGCCATCCGGTTCCTTAGCTTTTGAGCCTTTTAGTTTTTGGTGGGGGTTTCCATTCAACCCACTAAAAGTTATTTACTTTTAGCAGGGGATCTGAAAACGGGCAGCCCAGCTCTTTTTTATTTATTATTTTTTTGGGGGGGCTCCCTTCTGGTTTTTTGTTGGTTCTTCTCTTTTTTTTGGGGGGCCTCCCTTCTTTTTTTTCCCTGTTTTTTTTATTGGGGGAGGGGAGGGCGGGGCGAGGGGAGGGTCGCATTTCGCGCCGTTTCCCCCCAAAAAGCACGTCTCCCAACCCCTCCGTGCCACTTTCGACCGCTCCGCGCCGCTCGCGAGGTCTCGCGCCGCTCGCCGCTCGCGAGGTCTCGGTGCTGCCGAAGGCGCTGCCGCTGCGCCTGGCCATCCCCACGCAGGTGGCCGGAGACTTGCTGCCGGGACCTCGGCACTCGGCTTGGACTCGGCGCTCTGGGGGAGACCCAAGAAGCCATGGGTGTGCTTTTGATCAGTAATGTGGGTTATGGAAAATTGGACCGCAATTAGTTCTTTTGTTCTTAAGGAATCCGGGTTGTGGGTTGTGGCAAAAAAATGCAGTAATTAGAAAAAAAAACAGAGGGGGAATTGGGGGAATTAGATGGGTTAATCTCGAGGAGGGTAATTAACCTAGGTCCCCCAGCTAGGTGCCCTTGCTCGCCCCTTTTTTGGGGAGGGTTCCCCTACTAAAATAGACGACGGAAAAAAAAAGGGTACCCTTATTCTAACCTCTCTACTGGAGGACCTTGGATCGGTTAATTACCCTCATTATTGAGATTATCTTTCTAATTACCCCAATTCCTCCTCTTAAAGAAAAAACACTAATTACTGTCCTTTTTTACCATAATCCACATGACTACATTTAAATGGTAAAGATTTGATGATTTGATTGCACTAAGATGGCACAAGATGGCCAGCTGCCAACAACTTAGGTGTCCTTTTGATGGATCAATTACCCTCATTCCCACATTGCCATGGCACCTGGAGGGGACACCTTAAAGAGTTGAAGCTGATATCTTCCAGGTATGCCGGAAATGATGGTGACACTTTGCCCGGCAAAACAAACCCTTTTCTGGCGGGGGGTAGGCATCGTCTTGAGTCTCTATGCGTTCTTTTGCCGGAGCGTTTTGGGAGTGAGCTGACACATACCGTGGATTGAAGTGAGCTGACACACGGATGGGCTTAGAACTGTCCAGTAGTTTGCCATTTGGGTGAAAACTGCGCATTTCTGGCAATGGCCTCTATCCGGGTGTGTGTGTGTGGTGCGTATTTTTTCAGGGAACCCCCCCCCCCCCGAAAAAAGAACCCTTGTCCCGGCTTAGCTCTTTGATTTCTGTTGGCAACCGTTTTTTCCGGGGTTGCCAGAAAGTCGAGGCATGCCCTGCCTTGAGACTTGTTGGGTTGCCGACCAGGAGTCGGGTGTAAACTACCCTAAGGGTCATGCTAGAACTTGGGGTTTGAAACTAGGTCCTTTTGACGCGTCTCAAGCAACTTGGCGTGTATGGAAAATTTGTGGGGTCTGCAGACCAAGCCCCCGGATCCTTGGGGTAGACCCTGTTGTGAGCGGTTTTCAAAGGGAAGCGAAACGCAAGCCTAGCTTGTTGCACCCCGTAGTCTCCCGCGGAACTGTTTCCAGTTTCTCGTCTTCCACAGAGGGTCCATGTTTGAGTGCAAGACCTAGTTCTGACTGGCGAACGCAACAAGAGTGTCCCGTTGTTGTTTTGTGAGCATTTCTCAAGAGCATTTTTGCTTTCTGCAGAGGTCACCACTGAAAAAG
Source organism: Effrenium voratum (assembly GCA_963377175.1). NCBI lineage: Eukaryota > Dinophyceae > Suessiales > Symbiodiniaceae > Effrenium > Effrenium voratum. The sequence goes on from CAUJNA010003406.1 coordinate 280,649, forward strand.
AGCCAACGTCTGCTTTGCTTGATGGCAGCATCATGCTCCTGGAATGGCACGGGTGCCGCACATAACAACCAGCCCAGCTGCCGACTCCCATTGAGAGGACTCCAGAGTGGTACCCTTGGGGTCCTAAATGTTTGCTTAGTGCATGCCACCCGCTTAGCCCTGTAGGACTATCTGACTATCTCCTGCGAAAGGCAAACTCCTAGTATCGCCCACTTTGGTATCACCCACCTTGGTATCGCCGCCCGTGGCATCACCCGCCTTGGTATCGCCCACTTTGGTATCGCCCGTGGTATCACCCAAGACCCTCATTTCCACGGGTTGCGGCTTGCGGCTACTCTGGAAGCTGAGAGGCCGGAGCCCAACGAGGCCCTTGAGACCGGGTCCGTCAAAGTGAACATGGTGAGAGGGTTCACGTTGTTTTTTGTTTCCCCGTGTTTTTTTTTCCCAGGCGGGGGGGGTGGTCCTCGAGGCGACCTTTTGGAGGGTTTCTGAGGATGTCATATTGATTGACCCAGAAAGACGGAAAAATACCAACACTGGAAGCGTGTTTGGGGGGTAGACACAGTTTTATAAAGAAAGCCCGCCTGCACAACCGCAAGACGAACGGCTGGGCTCGAGCAGAAACGTGGTGTGCCCTCCAGCTGCCGCCTCTTGATGGGCGGCAGACTGGCAAATCTGCTGTATGTGGCTCACACCTTGGCCGAGCTCGGGCTTGGCCTCGTCAAGCTCCGCGGCCACTACGCTCACGAGGATGTGGGCGACAGGCCGCTGCAGTCGCAGCTGTACGTGAGGCACCACGGCGCAGCCTTGCTGGCGCTGGCTCTGCTGGGTGGCCTGGTTTGGCGCCGCAACCTGGTGCACACAGAGACCGGGCAAATCGCCAGCGCTGCGCTGGCGGTTTTTCACCTGGGGGCCGTGGCCGCCAACGCGTACGCGTGGCTCCAAGGTGCAGTGAGGGCCACCAAAATTATGGTGCCGCATGGACCTTTCGCCGTCGCCTTCGTATGGCACGCGTTCGCGAGCCAACCCACGAAAACTTGCGCTGACTGACTCGGAATTGGGGTTGGGTCGCAAGTCGGTGCTGCCTCACACCGCCGCAAGGGGTGGAGCGCGATGGAGCCAGCGCAGGATTGATCATGCGGCTGTGGGTCAAAGCCGTTTTGGGATCCCATTTTGGGGTAGGTGCACCACCCATTTAGGACCTACTTTAGTGGGGATTGGGATCTTTGCTGGGGGTTGTGGGCTTTTGACCCATGGCCATGCAAGAATGAGCGGTCAGGATGGCAGGATGTGGATGGTATCCAAAGGCATCAGGAACCCAATGTCTAGATCGCATCTCACTTCGATTGCTACGACTAGCCTTTGCGACTCTCAAGCGTGCGAAGCCTTGCGCGAGACGGTGAAAGGGGGACAACGGGAAGGAGCATGTTGAAACATGTTTGAACACAAAAACCGGCTTGGGTCATAAAGCATCACACAATGACGAAGAAAACCAGGCTTTGGGTCATAAAAAGCGTCACCAAATGAGGGGACTTCAGGGCGTTTCGAGCTTGACCACCTCAACTAGGTCCCCCAGCTAGGTGCCGTTTCTTACCAACTTTTTTAGGGGAGGGTTCCCCTACTAAAATAGACTGCAGGAAACAAATCAGGTACCCTTATTCTAACCTCTCTACTGGAGGACTTTTTGATAATTCCAGAGTTGGCCTTTTGACTCATCATTCTTTAGGCCCCCCCCCCCCCCGCGGATTTTGCGGGTGTTCGGCTTTTATTTGACCGCCTCAAGAAAGTGCCCATTTTCCTCAGGTCGCTGTTCCTGAACGAGCAATCGCCGGTGGTCGGGGGCCTCGGATGGCTCTCGTTGGATGCCTCTCGATCAGCGAACCGGGCCATGGGGGAAACGAAGGCCATGGGGATCGAATTCTTGGTGTTGGAGATGGGAAGGTCGGATCTAAGTAGAGGTTCGGGTGGATGTTTAAAAAAGGAAGGGATGGTCCTGTGGTGGCGGTTCAGACCACTTTCGGAGAGAGAAACACGTTCCCAAGTCAATAGGACGGGTTCTACATACATCCGGGCTCATCCGGGCTCAAGATTCTTCTCCAATTTGCAGATAGCCGAAAGTCCCCAAGGATCGGTCTGCCAATTGTGGACGCTGACGATCGGAGGGTTTCAGAAGACCAAAAACCGCCTTTGGGAGCTCCCTGTCAAAGGCTTCCATTGGTTGCCAGAAAGCGATCCGGTGATAAAAAGTATCGTCCGCAAAGGCTATACGGAATTTGCAGGGAGAGTGGAGAATGCTGCCTGGGAGATTCACGTGATCCAGGGTATTGGAATGCTAAGGGAGCCGTGCCCCTTTTCAAGGACACCATCCACTCTTTGCATTTATGGTTGTGCGAATCGAACATGGCACCCTGCTCGCTGTTTGCCCACTCCCGCTTTGCAGGGCTCAACATATTTCCGTGGGGTTCAACAAATTCGCAAGAACACCCGAAAAAAAAATGAAACAAAAACAGTTCAACAAACTTCCAATTTGACACGCGCAAAAAGCAAAGAAAAGAGATAGAAAGCCCCAGAAAACACGAACTCCGCCGCAGGAGATCGGGACCTACAACATCCGCTTCGAGGTTAGCAATCCCAGCCGGGCGCTTACAACCGGCCTTTGAGAAAACGCCGAGGACGCAGCAAAACATGGGAAACCCGGAGGACACCAACTTCTTCTTCTTTTTTGGTGTGTGGGAGGGGGGGGGGGTACTGTTCTTTTGTTTCTTTGTTTTTTGGGGGGGGGCTAGGGGTACTACAAAAGACACAATTGACCTGGGTGCAGCTTCAACTCAGTTGTTCAGTGGCACCAGTTAATTTTCCCCCTTTTTTTGTGGGGTGGCCAAAAATGGTCTTCCCCAAAAAGCGATCCTTTTTTTTTCAGGGTCACTGAACAACTGAGTCAAAGCGTTCGAAACTCGACGGCCCAGCTGTCTACCCGCACGACAACACCTGGTCCATCTTCGCCATGAAGGACATCACCATGGAGTTCGTGCACGTGCTGACAGGCGCGAGAAAAATGGCGCATGGGCGGATCAATAGGTATTCCGGAAAAGGGGGCCCCAGCTTGTTGACCATGGGTAACCTTTCCTGTCATGAAAAATGGTTGAATTAGCAGCTTCTATTTTGCCAAAATGTAATTAGCCTAAGGGTCCTGATAGAATGTCGGCCCTCAGAACATGTCCTTTCGACAAGAAAAACGCATCAGCCACGCCCCCCCCCAATATTTGGGCAGATCGTTCTTGATCGGCGGTTCAACAGCCCCAAGTCACAAGTTCTGTCGGTCGAAGAGGTTTCCGAAGTTCGGCACAGGCTACTACGAGGGACAAGCCTCACCTTTCGACATCAACGTGGCCGGGCACTTATTTGCATCTACATGCGGATCCTAGAGGAGTATGAAGCTTTGGATGTTAGTCTGCGCGGCAGTGAAATGGTTTGCTCAGGGCCAGGTGGATGACAAGATTATTGCACGTATATTCTGCAAGCCAGTGAGATTTATTTGCTCCGGGTCTTTGTTGTTGAGGGAGCACAATTCACCTGTCTCATGTTTCTTGGGCCAGCCTCGGATCAACTTTTCCGGCCCAATGTCCTTCAGACAGCACAAGAGGTCAGGCTCAAACCGGGTTTCTTGAATCAGGGACTGGGGATAGTGAGGCCCCAGATTCCTGAAGTGCCAAACCAATTTGCAAGGCGCTCTCGACTTGGGAAGTTGGAACCTGTTGGGACCCATGGCTGAGTCATCAGCTTGGAAATTTGCTTCGCCAGATGTTTAGGTCAAAACAAACACCCTATAGAGGGTCCCAAAAAGAACTTGGGGTCTAAACACATGTCCGTTTGACACCAACTTTTGGTGTGGCACGACCCCTGGGTACTGCATACCAAGCCACAGGCGCTCGGCCAGGCCCAAACCCCGACCAACGCGGCCACGCGCAGCGCGAGCGCGGGCGGGCCGCGCGCTCGGCTGGACGTGGAATTCAACCGTTCCATGTTGAGAGTGTAAGGGGAATCCACCAGAGTATGTTTGTTTTGTTGAGGATTCAGGATCCCTTTTTGTGGGGGGGTTTGTTGGAAAGGGAAACTCAAGAAGCCGCTTGGGGGCTATTTTGACACTACCCGTTCAAAAACCTACCTCACTTGTTTAAGGGTATGACAGCCCCTGCCACAAAAAGGTGGTATTCACCGTGGAGAACCGGCTTCTTCAAAGGAAAACATCTTAACACCGGGCAGTTGGAGTGGGGGGAAAGGCCCCTAGCCTCAAGTTGACTTCCTTCCCTGCCGGGGGCCGCTGAAAAACACCGCGCGAGCCGCGGTCGCGCTCTCCGGAGCTGGGCCGAAAGCGTCCTTCGGGTCACCCAATTCAACCTTTGCCGGATTGACTCGGCGAGCTGGACCTCTGACATGTCAAAACTTGTCTTCGGCCTTCGCCGGGTGGGTCCTTTTGTTTTGAAGGGCGACCCCCCAAAATGATGGTTGCAGCTTTGAGTTTCCCCTGCAACGTTTCAACTCAAAAGGGGAGCAAACAGCAGCCACTCCCAGCCCAGGAAGTGCCTGGTAAACAGGGTGACCC
>CAUJNA010003406.1:290251-392751 GCA_963377175.1 Effrenium voratum
GTCACTGAACAACTGAGTGCCAGGTCCATTTCTCCGGAGTCAGAGCGGTCATTCGCCTGAGGCTGATGACTCTCCTGGCTCTGGCGCTCTTCGTTTGCTGATTCGGGTTTTTTCCTGCAGCGACGCGGTGCGTCTTAGCGCCTCTTCCTTTCAGAGACGAGAGTCTTGAGATCACGCGCAAAAACAGCTGGTCGTTTTTTTTTTAAAAACACGTGTGTTGTGTCGAACAGCCGCACCGGCTGGCTGCCAAGCAAGTCAAAGCCATGAACTTTGTTGGTAGAGGCTTCCGCTCAGGAGCTTCTAATTCTTAGTCACGGGGAATCGGGGAAGTGTACAAATAGCCGATTTCACAAAGTGGAATTTGTGTCACCTGCCGAATAGGCATCGTTGCATCACAAATGGGGTTTTGCCGGTATACGTGAAGAGTTCTAAGACATGTGTGGGTGTTCTTTGTGTGCTTTGCAAGGGGCAACTCCTCAATGGATGCCCGTCTGCACATAGCACTCCGAATGCATGACGCGCTTTGTGTATGGCTCTCGCAAAAAAAATGGTCTGGCGAACGCGAGTTCACGGCTTGTGGATGGCTTTGATGGGCTCTCCGGACTGAGCTCGAGCATCGCGATGCTGAGCAAACGAGGCGATGGCGCCATCCTTCCGCAGCTTTCAGATCAAGAGAAGGGAACTTCAAAGTGAAACAGATGACATCAACTCTCAAGGCGCCAGCGCTGAGTTCACTTCCCCTTCTGGGCGCCGAACGCCTGATTCGGGTATGCAGCCCATGTGGGTGCCTGAGACTCTTTTGCGGGTGTGTCTCTGACTGACTTGAGCCTAGGTTGGCAAGCCCAGGCGCGAGTTGGGGCTGGGGGCTCTTTCGATCCTCGGCAACGCGCACCGATCGGCACCAGTTGCTAGGCGCGTCATCCCGCATTCATAGGGTGTTCAGCTGTCCTAATGGCCGGATTTTGTCTATCGACGCCTGCTGGTCGCCAACCATTGTAACAGCTGCGTCTCAGCGGAATGATGACACTCCAAAAAATCGTCGCGTCGCAAAATCGGTGCCGCTTGTCTCTGAACCGGACATGCCCTCAGTTTGTTGGGGTTGCGGCTGCGAGTGCTTGAAAACCTTGTCGCGTGTAGGCAAACCTCAATGGTGGTTGGTTTCGTTTTGGTTTTCCGTTTAAAACTCACCCAAAAACACCCTGAGTTCTGTTTCGGACTTCGGTCACTTTTTGGGTTTGGCCGCCATTTTCGTGGCAAGCAGCAATTTGTTGTTTACCCTCCTTCCCGCTAGCATGGCATCTGACTGGGGGTCCCGTCAAAACAGTCTTCAAGATGCCTCACAGGTGCCATGTTGGAGAAAGGGTACTTTTCTTGGCCAATCCACTCGACCGGTGAGATCCTTTCTTTTTTTTCCCGACAGATCCTGTCTCACCGGCCTGCAGGATCCCCAGGCTTCGACTCCGAGGCCGGCGGCTCAAGCGAGCGCGGAAAAGGAAAAAGACGAGATCCCGGGTGCAACCGGTGGATTCCGCCCCTGTTCTCAACCTGTTTTTTGGGGGAAGGGGTACCCCTTTTACACGCAGCCAAGCAAAAATCATCGGATGCCAACTTATTATTTTCCCCACGGAAGTCCACTGGGCATTTGAGGGATGTGCCTTGTCACCCTCAACAAACAGTTTGGTTGCAGAGGTGAGAGGGCTCTCCGACATGCTTGCGACGCAATCACAAAGGCGTTAGAAGATGGAATCCCGTTGCATTTTTCCGGTGGGGGAAGACTTGCTGGCGAGCTTGAATGAATGTCAATGCGTTTTTTCGTGTGCATCCCTTACGCTGTGCTTAAGCCTGAGGCTGAGGAGAATGAGATCCTAACATCGTCACAGGACGGGCCACTGGACCTTGGTTTTCTTTGTTTGATGGAACCCTTGCTTAGGGCTGTTTGAGTTGAAAACCAAAGAAAGGCACCAATTTCGACACATGCCATGTTTGTGAAGACAAGTCTGGGTAAGCCAAACATTGCCTGCTGACTATGAATGACACCCTTGCCTTTTTCAATCATGTTTTCGCACAAATGCATTGCGGCAGAGAATGCAGCATACTTTGCTCACGCTCATCAGTCGCCGTCTACTGCGCCGAGCAATCTCATTTTGACTCAAGCAAACCTCATTAGAGCAGCCAGAAGTAAAGTAAACCGAATTGGCGACGCCTTTTCAGATGGTAGAGGGAGTGCTGTCCTCAGATCCAACAATATCACGCAAAAATGACGGGACGAAGTGGTAGGATCTGAACGAATGCAATTCGACAAATTCTCATCCCAACGACAAAATAGGCACGTGGCAAAATAGGGGGAGCAATAAAGTATTTGCCTTTCGGTTTCTCTTGATGACTACCCCAAAAAGGGTATCCTCGAAGAAGAAAAAAACAGCTCCAAAATGGACACGCCTGGCTACGATTGTTGGATGGGGAACCACCTCAGAAGTGGTTGGTGGACATGAATGTTCACCTTGCACCAAAGGGCCGCTAGTTGATTTGTGTGCCCACACAAAGTGCTTCCCATCAGCTGAAACGAACCATTTGAAGAACCATTTTGCAGGCGACATCCTGGCGTGGCCTTCCGGCTGCAGGCATTGGGGGGCAGCGTGTTGGGAAATCCTCCCGACAGGTGCCTTTTTTGGACCAGTTCCCCGATTTGGAGAGAAGATGAGACCCATATATAGATTCAGGGTTCCACTTTCTGACCCACGATGGACTTTAGACCCATGGGTTCTCCTTTTGGGGGGAATGAACCAGCCCTGGGTTTTAGTCTGCCCTGGGGTGGTCAAAAAGTGGAACCCTGCATAGATTTGAATCTGGCTTCGTGTCCAAGCTTGTTCAGAAATTGAGCCACTGCGAGCTTATTTTGTGGCACTATCCCGGATCTTTTTTTGCGGCCTGTGAAGTGAATGCCGCGACACAAACTGCAAGTGTGTGTCTTCCAGTGCTTTCAGCAAGTCAGGTTGTCAAGGTCCCCCCAGCTAGGTGCCTTTTTGCCCTTTTTTGTTGGGAGGGTTCTCCTGCTGAAATAGAGCACGGGAAAAAGAAACGGTTTCCTTATTCGAAGCTGCCAAAACTGGAGGATACCATTTGTCAGTTCCCCTCCGAGGGTTTGCCGCTCTTAGGAAAATAGTGGGCGATCCGCACAGATCGGCTGCAATGCTCCTTCCGTCTCGCGTGTTGCCCGGAGCCGCACACCCCCGCCCAGCCCCCCCCCCCCCCGCCCCCAAGGAATAAAAACAAGAAAGTCGCGGAGTTGGGAGTGGGGTGATTTCTGAGAATTTAAGATGTCATTTTCCACCACAGAGAGGGCTATAGGACTCGACGGGATGTTTTGTGGTCACCCAGTGGCCGGTGGGGATGCGTCGCTTTCTGGCGTGCCGCAGGCTTGGTGTGCCTTGGAATGGGCATGGTGCTTGCGGCGGTCCTGGCCATGCCGCAGGCCCACACGAGGCGGGTCCGGGGCGCTTGGTCCCGTTTCAATCCGAGAAGTTCGCGTTGCCACAGCCATGCGACCTCAAGAAGGAAAACGACCCAACGGGGAGAGGTGATGCGACGCTTTGTGCATCGCATCCCCTTCGGACGCATGTAGGCTCCGATGGGTGAAGCCGAGAATGGCGCCGCTTTGTGCATCACATCCCCTTCGGACGCATGCGGCATCAGACGCATGTGGACCGTTTTCAGGCGAGCGGGGCTGCGGAGCGCGGTGTCGCTGGTGGATATGGACGCCTGGAGCGGGGCCCCCAACAAAAACAAATCGCGAAACCTCAAGGTGCGCGCCGGCGGGAGTTTTCTTGAGGATGGGGGAGGCCCACCGTGCGAAACAAGTTGTTTGGGGGGCACAAACACACAACCCCGCGAAACACTGTTTTTTCTTCTTTTGGAGGGGCAGACACACCCAATGGCCCAAGTTCAATGCTTGGGGACGGTGGCCGAGGCATTTGGTAAGAGTCGCATGTTCCATGCCTGATATACTCTTTGGGTGCTGCTTTTCATGGCTTCCCCTGAAGAAGCATGCGGATTTTGCCTGTGACAAGTCCCATGGTCTGCCAGAGATTCCTCGGTTCATTGCCCCTTTGGCACGTTTGCCAGGCGCAGCATCAAAAGTGATGCGCCACTTACAAGGCATCTTAATGGAGCACGCAAGCAGAGCTCTGTTTCCAGGTACCCCCATTGGTTAGCATTGGCCTCCTACCGCACCTAAAATTCGAAGCGTTCTCATAGCCAAGGCTGGGGATATGCTTTTACCGTTTTTGAGGGGGAGGGCTCCCCTACTAAAATAGACTACAGAAAAAGTTGGTACCCTTATTAACCAGGCTCCCGCCTGCTGCCGCCGACCCTCGGCGCGTTAAGGGAAAAGTCACAAGGACCGGTCCTGAAACACGTCCGCAAACCCAGGGACCACTTATAAGATTTTCTACGACCACAAACAAGGATTAACGGAAAAGTCAGAAATATGGCAGCTAGTCCGTTAATTGCCGCTTGGGCCGGCTTGCGCCCAAGTCACTGCGAGTTGGCCCGGGAGCAGTCGCCTGTCCCGGGTCGCCCTGAAACTGGCCCTCCCGAAACTGCCCCGGCGACAGTGGCCCTAGTGGCCCTGGACCGGTCGCCGGCAGTAGATCCAGGGATCCTCTACTACCACAAGGATTAGCGGAAAAGTCAGACAGGCGGCAGCTCGTCCGTCAATGACCGCACGGGCCGGCTCGCGCCCAAGTCACGTTGAGCTGGTCCTAGAAACAAGGCCGTCGGTGCCCCTCAACCGGTCGCAGGGAGGGACTGGGACTTGGGACCCTGTCCGGTCCTGAAACACGGGCGCCAGTCCGGAAACAGCGACACTGAAAAAACAGGTGTCTGGAGCTGTTTGAGGTGGCACCGGGTTTCTGCAGCGGTTTGAAGTGGGATCCGATACCAGCGGCTGGGACCGGACCAGTCCTGAAAGCGGTCCTGGCCGGGACCAGTCCCAGGACCAGTCCCAGGACCGGTCCCAGGACCGGTCCCACCCGGGACCAAACCTGGGCCTGAGACTGGAATCCACTTTTTGTACTTTCGGGCGTGCCCCCCAGGGACCATCATTGATTCCAATCACTTCCAGTTGCATCCCACGCCGGTCCCCTCTGCAGGAGGCTGACGGGAGGCAGAGGGTCGGCGGATTCTAACCTCTCTACTGGAGGACTTTTACACTGTCCCTTCCTTTTCGATGACACGGCTCCGAGGCAAAGGAAATCTCTGTCTCTCTCTCTCTCTCTCTCTCTCTCTCTCTCTCTCTTTCTCTCCGCCCCTTCTCCCTGTGCAGCGCCAAGGTGGAGTCGCACTGAAGTCTGGGAACGCGAACTATGACACCGCCCGGCTGCCAAGTGTTTTTTTGTTTTTGTAATTTTGCGTCCAAACTTGAACACGAGCACCGCAAAGGCTTGTGCACAAAAAATATGCGGAAGTGTAGAACGAGTTTGTCGCATAGGCCAGTTGTGGGTGCTCCGTGGGGGCGGTGGGAGCTAAGGTATTCAATCAGACGCTATTTGATTGTGTTTCGCACCTTGGTCGCATTCAGGCGTTTTGATATATCGGCGCAATGCCGGTTTGATCAAGGCATCTGACAGTCAGAGTGAAGGCTCCTTTTGGGATCCGAGTTGAGAATACGCTAAATACGCTAGCTGGGTACTTGTCAATGTTTTTGGGACACCCTAAAATGGCGGTCTTCCTTTTGGCACTCCTTTCAGCCGGCCTGAAAAGGGTACCCTCGAAAAGACAGCGAGCCGAGCTTTGACATGGTTTAACCGTCATTTTGGAGCAGTCAGAACTTGAAGTCTAGCTGGTAGAAGGGCACCCGCGAGGAAAAGCCACGAGAGCAAGCACAAGAAAACCGCCATCCGACGCGAGGCTGGGGACGGACGTTGGGGACGGATGGGTTGGCGTGCTTTGACTGTTGCCCAGTGGATTCCGCCCTTGTTTCCATTATTGGGGGAACCCCAAAAAGGGAGGTACCCTCAACATGGCTAAGAGTTTGGAGTTCCTGGCCAAAGGCGTCTCTCCTCAACTCAGATGCCCAGTGGCCATGGGAAAAAAGGGTTTGTTGCTGGTTGAGTTTAAAGGGGAACGTCTTGGTTATACGGGAAAGCAAACCGGCCATGTTTGCGTGCCATTCTGAAAAGCTCCTCAACTTTCACTCAGCGGAATCTTGGAGGTCACAGGTCAGAGGTAGCTTGCCATCGACTCATTCGGGTGTGTCTCGTTGGAGTCGGTGCCCTGTTTGGGTGTCCTTCTAATTCAGGACGTCAGAGGGAAGCAGTGCCCATGTTAGTTCTCTCTTTTGGAGAGGCACCAATGGCCTTGATGCTGAAACTCTTGCGAGTTCGGTGAGTAACCGAGCTCACCGGATCCTTTGCACAGCTGGATTCTTGTGTGGGGAATATCCCCCAAATTTTCAACAATGATGGTTGACAGGAGGTCCCAAAGCCCCTGCACTCACTGTTGGAGAAAGGGTGGCGGAATATATAGTATATATTTTTACATATATAATATATAATATAATATATATATATATAATATACATATATATATATATATACATTCTCTGTTTATCCCAGATGTCATTTCAGGCTCCTGGTTGGTGAGTAACCAGTGCAATTCAATCAACACTTGGGTTTTTTCTTTAAATCTCGGGGCCCCCTTTTTCAATGTCCTGTGAAGGCAAAAGGACACCAAGGAATCGGCCCCTGAGAAACACCCATTACTATCATGCAATACTGTGAAGGCCCTTGAAAACACCCATGAAGTATAAAGAACCATGCGGAATGCGCCCCAAATTGGAGACTCTAACCCCCACCATTGGTGTCTTGAAGGGGACGCCCCCTTGAAAAGTCACCGTTGGGGTCTCAAAAAAAGGCGCCCATGGGTACTAGCCCCTTTGTGCGTTCCCTGCCTATCGCACCAGCAAGTTTTTATGCTTGGACCCCCCAAAATTGGCTTCGGTCTCTGTTTGGCCTTCCCTGTAAAGCCCGCAAAAGGGGGCGCCAACCCCGTGTGACAATCAACACCCGGGTAGATGAAGGTTACCAAGGGACGATCCCAACCAGAAATAGCTGCGCCCGCCTGCTAGATTCTTAAAGCATGGTTCTGAGATTACGACCATTTTAATCACCCGGGCTTTGATTGTGACTCATGTGCACAGGTTCAATTTTAAGGTTGGACCCCCCCAAAATGGCTTCGGCTTGTTTTCGGCTTCCCTTTAAAGCCCGCAAAAGGGGGGGCACCGACCACGTGCACACATCACAGGGCGAGTGCTTTGACCACTTCTACGCCCGCGACTTCAAGTGTCGCAAGCTGGGGGAGGCAAGAGGGAGCTTGGCCCAGGATGCAGGTTGCAATTTTCTGTCTTTTGTTGGGGTTTAAACAGGGCTCCTTAAAAGATTGGCATTTTGCTTGACCATTTGAGTTGCATGTGGCTTTTTCAACACCAACATGAAGGGGAACCGCCATGTACAAGGCAATGTTCAGGTGTATAATGTAAGGATCCCTGTTAAAGGAACACCTTCAAGGAACCCGTACCTTTGCGTTGGGTTTTACAGGTAAACTGAGACCGCAACGAAAAAGTAACCCCTTTTTGGGGTTTTAAAAGGAAACCGCAAGGAACACGTTACCACAAGGAACACGTACCCCTTTTTTGGATAAAACCACAAGGAGAACGTTCCCCTTGTTTGGGTTTTGAAGGGAAACACCTCAGTCAGTTGCGAGGTCTACTTTGACACCCAAGGCCTGTATGCCCTTAAGTCTGATCTTGGCTGTCCCATTTTTGTGGTTCTCCTGAAGTCTGCAAAGGCAGTTGCTTGCCCAAAGAGGCGCCACTAACCCTCGAGTGACAACAGAACTGCGGTGGATGTTGCATGTGGGCCACGAATCAGCGAGCCCACCACTTTGGCGGGCCTCAGTTAACGCCCCCCCCCTCTTTGCATGCCAATCAAGAGTTGTGTCATTGCAATGCTCCGCTTCAGTGAACCCCTGCACAGCACAAGCCGAGCCCACATGGCCGTGGCCAAAAAATGTGGTACCAAACTGGCACGTTGGTAAATGGAGCCAAAGCCTAAAACCTGCGTAGCCCTAGCTCCATACCCACATAAGCTCTGCTTCGTGACTGACAACAGTTGGTGAGTGCCAGGGATGGGATTCCAAAACACGCGGGTTGCCGCACAGCGGATTTCGCCGTATCTGAGGGGTCCAGGCGCGTACGCAGGCGTCAGCGGGAGCGTAAGGTTGGCGCGAGCTCGCTTAGCACGGCTGCAGGCTGCATGACAAACCTCCTGTCTTGCGTTTTGTGGGGCTTGCGCCCTCCAAATCGCTTGAGCCACACGAGCAGGTTTGACCCTTGGTGTGTGGATCTGTTGCCGCGAGAAGTTCTGACAGGCAGTGCTCGGCCGGATGTTTGCCCATCAACAAGCACTTTCCAGTGCCTACAAAATGCGACTGAACCCTACCCCCAGTAGTGAAGGAAAAGAACACGGATCTTCAAAACCGTTTAAACAGATCGAAGCATTGCTTCGACCCGAAAGCTCGGGCACCGCTTCGGGTTGAGTTGGAGAATCTCAAGGTTCAAAGGCCTTGGGGCACTGCGCAATTGAACTTAAGTCCCGGGATTTCCCTTTTGGGGAAAGCACTTTTCTGGTTTTAAGTCTTTGGTTCGTCAAAAAACATGGGCGTGGCTGAAAATGAAGCATTTTCAGCCACGCCCAAATGGAGGATCCGGTTTTTTCCTCCCCCTAGGGCTGTTTTTTCTTTAGGGCTGGTCCCCTGATTGGTTGGTTGGTTGGTTGGTTGGTTGGTATCCCCAAATGGAACCTTGTCCCCAAATGGAAGATTTGCAGCGGTGTATACACATGAGACCTCATACACTTAAAGGGGCATGCTATTGGGGGACCTCATGCTTATGAAGGCCGCTTGGATTTGCAATGAAAACAGCTTGGGATAAGAGTCTTAATACGTTTTTTTTCCTTTGCAAATCCCCTTCTGATGCGCTCACGTGCAAGAGGTTTTGTCCTCATTTATGATCTCAAGTGTGCGCAAGACTGATCCACCTGCTCCAGGACCCTGTGACGGGAAGCTGCATGGGCATCCAGCAGTGCCGGGAACATAGTGAGATCCGAATGATCCGGGCGGAATTCGGCGCTGCACCACTTTGAAACCAGGGGAAACCATTGCTTGTTGGCAGGGGAATCATCATTTCAGGGTTTCTTGGGTGGTGCGAAATGGATTTCGTAACCATGCACAGTATGATGCTTCCTTAGAACGGACAATTCCTTACTTCCGGTGTGTGAATTCTAATTTGGCCTGGGCAGGAGGCTGACATTGGGTACATCGCCAAATTAGGAGGAAAGAGTGGTTACTCACCCCACTCCACTGGGAACTTGGGGATGTATGTGCACAACTTGTGCGAGGTTTCCCAATTCAGTCAGAGTTCATCACATTGGAGTTTTGCTAGGGTTCCTCACCTCGGCTATCATTTTTTGGTTGGTCCAAACATATTTGCTTTTGGTTGCCACGGTCATGTTCTTCGTCTCGAGCTTGCAGTTTCCGGTTTTGCCTGAAGCTCTGGTTGAGAATCGGGTGGACAATGCCTTGACGGTGTTTCTGACTTTAGGGTCCTGGAATATGGGGCTCAAAACAAGGGCCTTTGTGACACCTCTCGAGGTAGTCGGGGTGTACGTGGAACCCCGAGTTCTCCATAAGCCCCAGCACCGGGGAAGAAGCCGAATTGTGAGCAGAAACCCTTCCGCGAATATGGGGTGGTTCGAATCCCAATTTGGTCGACGATTTTGGCCAAAGGTTGCCTCTCTCCAACAATGCAAGCTGACGATCGGAGGGTTTTGGCAGACCACTTTCCTTTTGGGGAACCCCCTGAAATTCCAATGTAGTATTTATTCATATCTTATGATAGGAACATGATGGGTTTTTATGTTAAGGGTTCTATTAGTCCGGGTGAATTACAACGACCACACCCCAAATGGTGGTTTATGTGGGGAGTATCCCTCCAACCACCTCATTTCAGGCTAGTGAAATCTTGTAACAAACACCCAGATGAGTTCCCTCACGACCGACCGCATCCAGAACCAGAAGCTTTTTCCGCGGGCGACGTCTCGAGCGAAATTCGTGCCGAGGCCTGCTGGGCAACCCTTACGGCCCGATCCAAAATCCGCACCCTGGCGAATGGATGACTCACCCAGGGGTCCCAGGGGTCCGCGTACACCCCAAGTTGCTGTAGGGGTGTCAAAAGGACGGCTTTCTTAAGAATCCAAATGATTTTGCTTTGGGCCCGGGCAGAACTCACTTCCTGAGTTCATGGACTTAACAATGTGTTGGGTTTGGGCCAGGGTGGCAAAAAGAACAACTTTGGTGACGGTTTTTGTGGGCCGTTCAACTCAGGAGGTGAGAAAAAGGGGGCCCAAGTTCAGGCCGAAGTGTTCCAGGAACCATATTAACATTGGAATTCAAAGTTCCACAAGGCCCCAAGCTTCCCATTTTCATGTGGGGGTTGATCAATATTCTGGCCCCCAAATCTTGTATCATTTAGCGGGAAGTATCATGTTTTGTGTAGCTTCCCCCAATGGTCATCCTATGTAAAGGACCGTTTGATCAACCCCCATGCGCCGCCTGTCGTGTTTCCTCCGTTTTCGCTCTCATCCAGCACATAATAATAATAATAATAATAATAATAAAAAATAATAATAATACTAATAATACTAATAATAATACAAACAAACATGCTTCTACCGGCCCCCCCCAAAAAAAGAAAGAAAAAAAAAGTACAATCCAAAGGTACGCTTGGATTGACAGTGAATAGTCTCTGGCCTCTGGCCCTAGGGTGCCCGGTCCGTGAAGGTTTTGGGGGCCAACTTGGCCGAAAACCGAAACCCGAAAGCCGAGGTGCCAGGAGTCCTGTGGAGACGCGGATGAGAAGCTCTTCGCCTCTTGCAGCTGGGCAAAAAAAAGGCTTTTGGATCAGGCAAGCCCTAGCAGGTTAGGACGTGGTTTCCCGTTTACTCAGTTTACTCTGCACAAGAACCAGCCCAGCAATCCAAAGAACCAACTACTGTGGATGGACGAAATCCGTTCGCACCACTTTGGAGCCATGGTTGAAGCCATAACGTTTGTTGATATTTATAGGGAATCATGATGCCAGGGTTTCTTAGGTGGTGCAGGATTTCATCCATAGTAGTTGGTTCTTTGGATTGCTGGGAACTGGGGACTAGCCCTGGTTCTTGTGGAGAGTAAACTGAGTAAGCGGGAGACCACGTCCTAACCTCCACCACCAGCTAGATTGAAGCTGATCAGCGAAACCAAGCAGCAAAAACCAAGGCAAGGTTCTGGGAGAGGCAAGAAGCTGGTCAAGTGAGAACAAGCTTATCGAATTGCAGGGGTAAAACGAGGGTATAGCTCACTTCCTGAGCTCGTGGGCTTTAAACTGGTGGAGACAGTTGTAGCGGTGAATAAGCAGTTTGGTTACTTTTGTTGGCCCATCGACTCGGGAAGTGAGATACAATTTGCCGCATTTTGCACTTCGAGAACCTTCCGAGGGCCCAATTCCCCAGTTGAATCTGCAGCTTGCAGTTTTCCAACTGGTTCAAAGGGCCACCGACTGGTGCTTAATTGCAGCGTCTTAAGTGTGCAGTGTGTTTTTTTGCCTTTTCAGAAATTCCTTTAAATTTGGACTGGGCGCTTATTTTTTAGATCGAGGGCAAATTTCTTGAAATATGGGGGGGCTTACCCCAATCTGGGCTCAGCCCTCGCCGGGGCTCGTGCTTCCGTGCTTGACATGTTGGATTGCGCGCATGCTTCCGTCTACCAAGATTGGCAGAGCATTTTCTTTAGCAGCTTTTTGGAAAATATCACTTTCCTCAACGAATCGCGTGCGGATTCAGCGCATCAGCAGCACTCTTTATTCCAGAAACGCAATTGGCCAGTGGCTCGTGAAATTGCACATGAAAACAAAAGCAGCCACTGCCAAAACAAAGGCGGAAATTGCCGGAACAAAGGCGGAAATTGCCGGAAAAAGGCGGAAATTGCCGGAACAAACAACAGCAAGCTGCAAAACTGGTTTTGGCTGACATTCGCGCCATATTTCTCATTCCAAATCGGCCCCTCGAACTGACAGTGCTGGCCATGAGGGGATTCAGACGGCTCTCTGGTGGAAAACAACCTGCATGCAGCAACGGCCAATGTCGAAGAAATGGATGTCCAAATGAGCAGATCCAAATCAAAGGTTCTCACGTACAGGCTTCGAGAAGGCAGACAGACCAGGCAATGCGTCAGTGTGGCATTGCGCTGCGAAAGCTTTTTTTGAACACAAAGGCGATTTTGAAGAACAATGCCATTTTTTTGTGCATTTTCTCTCGAAGGCGTTTTTTCTGCATACGTGGTTGGTCCAGGTTGCAGCGGATTTTCTCCACAGTATGGCTGTACATGAGGTCTGCAGCTGTTACAAACCCTCTGCTCCAGGGAAAAGACACAAGAGCCGGAATTGTCTTGCGGCCTGCCGTGAGGTTTCGGTCGATCCACAAACCCCGGACTTCTCTTCGACAGACCTTGTGAAGACCCGCCCTGCAGCTCATGGCTCATTTGTTTGTTTTTGTTGACCACAAACTAGCCCTGACGATCAGCTTCCCGCTAGTTGGTTTGGATTGGTCTTGTAAGTGGGAACCCCATCTCTTGAACCACCAAAACACCAATCCAACCTGCCAAACACGGGGGAGTGAGCCCCCGGCTTCGGGATTTGAACTCCTGGTTCTTCAGGTAAGTGGGAAACCCATCTCTTTAACTACCAATCCAACCCGAACACGGAGCTGACACGAGCGAAAAATCCGCTCATCGAGCGGCGCCCGAGGCCAAGTGCAATTTTCGGCCCTGCAACTGCTGGCGAGGACTTGCGCGCCTCGGCTGGCAAAGCCGTCCTGCCAGAAAGAATCCGGGGGTGTCTTCCTTTTACCCCGTTTTTGTGGCAAAGGAAAGCCAAAAGGAAACCCCAACCTTTGGGGTCGTCGTTTTTTTTGCGGGACCCCCGAAATTGGCGGGTTTCCTTGTGGTCTTCAGAACCACCCATCAAAACGGGTATCCCCAAAAGACGAGCCGCCCATATCGGTCTGGACGGTTTCCGTTTAAGCAAGCGGGAGGCCGTTGGCAATGTTTCCACGCCCGACACCCTGAGAACGCTGCGGAGCACGTGCAACGTCTTTCTTTGGAGTCCGCCGGTGGGACATGGGTCTTGTTTTTTGAGTTGTACGCCTTTGGTTTCTGGCTTCATCAGGAAAGCCCCAGTTTAGTGGGTGCCCCCCAAAAAGTTGTAGGGGTTGAACCACAAGTTGAACCATGTCTTTTTGGGGGGTGCTACAAAACAAAGAGCCCCACATGAGTCCAACAATCCCTGGCTGGCTTGGGCCAAGCGGCTTCAAGAGTTGGAGCTCAGGTGTCCCTGGCCTTCCTGAAGACTTTTTGGGAAGGCCCCAAATTCTTTCTTAGGACCCTGGGGGTATAGCTCACTTCCTCACTTCCTGAATTCCGTTTCGGACTTTAAGCTTTTTGGGTTTGGATCATTTTGGTGGTAAGATAGAAGGTTGTGGGTTACTTTTTGTTGGCCAGTCTACTCAAGGAGTGAGCATTGCTGCAACTCTGGGGAGCGGGGGGCAAGGCGAAAAGCGACCGCTCAGGTACCCAAATGGGTCATCCACGACCAGCAGACGGATTGGCGACTGTATCAGACTCTTGGACTGCTGGTTTTCCTTGTCAAAGAGATTGACATGCATAGGTGTCCTGTTTTGGATAGTTTGGGTAGAAATAGATGGTACTGGTTTAGATGGGTGTCATTCCCTTTTACCAGGGCCATTTATTTTACCAAAAGCGGGGGGGGGGGGGGGACGGAAAATCGGTCCTCCTCTTGCTGAGTTGAGCTGGCGTTTTTGATCGCCCGCAAGTGGAAGAGGGTGCACCGCACCGCCGGCGCGGAAGCCTGCGGAAGGCTTCGCAGGGAAGTTCTTCGGAAGCTTCGTTGGACATGAGGTTGCTCAGTTTGCACGGAAAAGCACAGGGAGGGGATTGCAGCGGAAAGGTGTTGCTGCATACAAGAAGAGTGCTTAATAGAAGCAGTTGCCAACATCAAGCCACGAGAGCCGAAGCAGCCGGCGGATTTGGCGGAACGATTGCGGAAGGTTCGCGGAAGCTCCGCGGAAGGGTGCTCCAGTGTCAGCAGGCAAGTGCCCACGTACCGGTGGCCCAACGCAGCCCAAGCCTACACACGCCTCACCAACACGCAAATGACGTTCCTTACTTACTTGAACCGACTTTCCTTTGTGCGCCAAAGCTCGCGGAAGCAAACGATGACAAACATGTGCCGCGGAAGTCAAACAGGAAGGGACCTGATTGCTTGCGGCAAGGATGCAGAAGGGTCTGCGGAAGTTTGAAGAATGTCCAATCCGTTTAAAGGGGAATAGACAGCAGAAGTTGTTGTTTTTGTTTCTCTTTTTTTTTGTTTAGCGGAACAACAAGCAAGGCTCATTTGAAATGCCGCAAAGACGGCCGGCCATCTGAGCCAATCAACGATTCGGAGGGTTTGAGCAACTGCTCGTTGGGCCCACGGAAAAGAGAGGGAACATGGGCTGCTCAACGTTCGGAGCTCACCATAGGAAACCATATATAGGAAGCCATAGGAAACCGTAGGAAGCCATGGAAAACCGTAGGGAAACCACAGGGAAACCATGGGGAAACCACAGGGAAACCATAGGGAACATAGGGAAACCATAAGGAAACCATAGTTTCTTTTTCGGCACGGCATCCCTTCTCCATTGGTTTCCCTAGAGGGAAGCAGCTGTCTATATGGGTTCCTTGCGACTCAGGACAAGAGACACCATCCTTGGCCTCAGCCTTGGAACGAATTTTAGCGACTCCCCTCCAAGAACCCCCCCAAGTGGCAATATGGCCCTTCTGGCCTTTGCTGAAGAAGCGGGGTCAAGCCCTTGTTGGGAGAAGAGGGAGGGGTCTTTTGAAGAGCCAACGAGTAACCGCCAGGTCCAAGATAGACCTCCTTTCGTCAGGCCAAAGCCCTGTGTACTTCTCAAGTTGCAGCAGAGGTTTAGGTACACGTACTTACACACAGACCTTCAGGGTTGTGTACTTACGACTTCATACACGCACTTGCTTCAGGTTGAAGTCTTGTAGCAGCAACTCAAAAGGCAAAAAATGAGCGGTGCTGCTCAAGGCCAAGGCTGCCACTGCTTCAAAATCCCTTGGCAACTGCTGTGCCGAGGCATTACCAAGAGGTGTGGCAAGCCCATCAAGGACGACCCTTTCTTCAACTCGTAACTCGCGCTTTGCAAATGTCCAGCGGTCCAGCGGTCCAGCGGTCGGGTTCAAAAGGCGAGGCGAAACTGTGCGTTCCAAAGAGATTGTTTGGACGCGGACGCGGGGACCTGGGTCACACAGTGGCGGGCACTCAAAGTAGCTGTCCAGTCATGTTGAATGTGCGTGCGAAGCACGCGTGCGACATACTGGGCCAGATTGCCCAATGGTCATATAGCTCAATCCTTGCATGAGTCTCTTGAGTGAACTTGGCCCTTGCTCTTCGATGCACGCCGTGAATACCAGCGCGCCCCCTGTGTGCCATGGCCGAAGTGGTTGGATCACAAGCAACGGGGTGTGGTACGGCGACACCTGGGTTCTCCATAAGAAGCCCCTGTTGACATGCATGAAGTTTGGTTTATCCAACTATCACACACACACACACATGTGCGTGGATCACTGGGTTTTTCTTTGAGCCCAAAATTCCGGCAGCGCTGGTAGCATTCTGGGCTCCAGCAATTGGCAAATGCGAGTGCTCGCATGGCCAAAACCGGCCTGATCCATGTGAAGAGTGGAGGATTCATGGAAAGGCGAGGAGGCTTCTCTCGAAAGAGTTGCACGAAGTTGCACACGGCCAAGTCACCACTTGAAGGGCCTAGGGGACTCAAATATGTGCCTCCTTCACGCGGTGTTTTAACAAATCCCAGGGAGTCCCTTCCTGCTTTTAAGAAAGCACAACTCCCCCCCTGCCCCCTGTGTTTGGTTTACTGAACACTTGATCTCCTCCAACATTTGGCTCAAGGCCCCTTTTGTGTAACATTGCATCATTCATGATCGCGTGACAAAAGAACCTTTGCAGGCCGCTTACAGGATTATCCACAAGACAATCCACCAGGGACAATCCATCCTCCAATCATCCATAGTGGCATATTGGATTCTCTCCGGAATAGATCCAGGGACCAAATCAACGACCTCTAGTACCACAAAGGTACCAGTTCCCTTCTGGGATAGGTACCCCGGCAGTGGGCCTCAATTTGTGGTAGCAGAGCAGGTTTTCCGCAGAGATCCAAGGGAAGATGTCATCCGATGGAGAAGGCTTCATGGAAGCCTATTCAAGTATGGCAAAGCCACAAGGCTATACGGAGGAAGCACTCAATTTATCGATGACCGCCAAGCAGCCGCCATCGTGCGACGGAAAAGTCAGCTGGTTCAGGTATGAAGAACTCGTGGACGACTGGGTAACAATCACAACAGTGGAAGCATCCAAGAGAGGACCCTGATGAAGGAGTCAACTACTTTAAGAACACGCTGAAGAAGTACTTTTTGAGTGGTGCGACCAACGTGTATCTGTACAGGCTCCTCAGTTTCTTCAATCATAGAAGGCAGAACCAAGAGTTCCTCATTTTTACCTCAAAAATCGAAATGCTTCTCATGAGATTGAAGGCAGCATGGATGGACTTGATGCCAATTTTTACGGCACAAGTCCCCAACATTTCGACAATCCGTGCAGGAAGCAAATGCAAGAACAATTGCTCGACATCAGCAAGCAGCCGGTGTTCGAGCACCGCCTCCAGCCCTGCTCAGTCAGGATGATCCAGTAGTCCTCAGACAATATATCACGGGAATGCAGGACAGACAGCGGGACATTGCACAGTTTTTCATCATCCAGAGTGAACTGTCAGATCAGCAAAGAGAGAGACTGACAAGTGCAATGTCATTGAGAAACATCTCACTAGAAAACTACTCCTATGAGATGCTGAAGACGCACTACCACGAACTCTTCATCACGACAAGGACATCCATCCAAGATCCATCCATCCGACCTCCTTGAGGCAACCGAAGCAAGACATTCTTCATCATCGAACAAGCTGAATTTGAAGGAGAAGAAGGCTTCTGGGTTGAGGATGAAGAAGGACTTGAAGGATTCATGTCTATCAACGATGAAGAGACGTTTTGGGTCCTCGAGGAGAACGATGCGTTCATAGCAAGAAAAGTGTCGGGGCGGAACTTCAAGTTCAAGAAGAGAAAAGGAAAAGGAAAATCGGGAAACAAAAAGGGCAGTCACCAACGAGGTGGCTTTAAACCCTTCAGAAAAAGCGGTTCTGGCGGAAAGGCCAATATGGCCAACGAAAACTATGATCCCTACGACCAGGCATATTGGGGAAAAGGCAAAGGAAAGAAGGGAAAGAAAGGAAAATCAAATTCCAATATCCCTATGATGGAAACAAAGGTTATCCATCCTATGAGAATGGCACAGGAGAAAGGAAAATCCAAGACGTTCGCATCCACCGCAGAGAAGACGGAGGAGCAGCCCGCCATCCAGCAGACTGCACCATCCATAGAGCCCACCTTTGCCGGTTGGACAGACCAAGAATGGGATCAATCATGGACATGGAACGAACATGGCTGGTACTCATCCCATGAGACATCCAGCACAGGACAAGCGCTGATGGCATTCCATGATGCATATGAGCATCCTGAGAAAATGGCCATTGACGGGAAGCTGATCCAATCAGATACAGTTTCAGAACACAATCTGTCCGTCACAACAAATCACAGCCTTCTGGCAACAAAGCTGATGGCGCCTGTCATCAACCCTCAGCACAACCCGACCTATGCGATTCTGGACAATGGATGTACCAGATCTATGGGCAGCTGGCATGCAATCCAGCGTTTTACTCAGGCCATCGAACCAATGAAGGACATCATCTCCTATCAGTACATCCCGGCCGAGACCAAGTTCACTTTTGCAAACGGAGAGACCGCCAGGGTAAATTGGACCCTGCATCTTCGATATCACACAACTCCTCCATGCAGTACCAACATCGACGTCCTTGAACAAGGAACTGTACCGATCCTCCTCAGCATCAGTCAGATGCGGAACCTCTACATGACCATCGAGCACACACCTCAATGTGACAAGATCACATGCAAGGCCTTTGGCATGAACCGTCAAGCAGTTCCAGTATCCGGTACAGGACATGCACTCGTCGATCTCGCTGGAGTTGCAAGAGTGAAGGCACATGGAGAAATTGCTCACAAGGGCCTCACCAACTATGTCTATGACGATGATAACAGCATCAAGTTTCCCTCCGGGGATCTCACCAAGAGCGAAACTGTTTGTGCAGCAAAATCATCCGAGACAAAGGAGGACCTAGCAACTCCTAAGATCATTGGGTCTCAAAAGCAGGACCATTGGATCCTTGACAAGAAGAACAAGCAGCTCATCCGTGTGCACATCACGCCCCGAAAGGCGCTGTTCACACCAAATTGAGCCAAGGAGTGTCCAGTCAATCCTGACAACAGAAGCCGAGAGCGTACTACGGAAATCATGGATGCATCCGCAGGTGGATCCAGACATCCTAGAAGACACTTGGAGACTTACATCCCAGGCAAATAAACCCATGATTAACCTGTGGATAGGTAAGACCATTTTCACCTTCGCGGACAATTCGCTTAAGGACGAAGAAGCAGGTTCAGGATCGGCAGCAGACAGGATCATCGACAAGAGGGGCCGGTCGACCATAGCCAGATCCTTTCGCACCATCCTCAGAAGAACCAACATCGCTTCCGCTTGCCCTAGGCAGAATCCACAAGCGATTGTCAAATCCCGAAGAGTTGAAGAAGCTCCACCTACAGCATCATCACATGACAACAGTTCAATTTCGATTGAGAACCCGCGCACTTCATTTGCCGAAATCAACATTCGATCTATTTGACAAAATCCGAAGTGAGTGTGAAGTTTGCCAAGCGGCAAAACATGCACCATCACGAAGCAAAACAAGTGGACTTCGAGCGGACACCTTTGGTGACATGACATTCATTGATCACTGTCAAGTTCCTCTTGGAACGGGAGAACACATCATTGTTTTTGTCATCCTGGATGGAGCAACAACAGTGCTCGCTGCAGAAGAAGTCGAGAACATCACTGTCCTCAGGAACTATTTTGACCAGTACCACTTGCAAGCCCAAATCAGTTGTTGCAGATCAAGCCTTCATGACAGAGACATGGGAACATTTCTATCAGTCCCTTGACATCACACCGATATCCTTGGGACCGAATACACCATGGCCAAATCGAGCTGAGGCAGCAGTTCGACTCCTGAAGGCACAACTCAAGATCATGCTAAGTTCCATAAAGGCAGGTACGGCACCTGCAACACTGAAGAAAGTGACATACAGGCAGCTAGCGAAGGCCGCTGCAACTGTCAGGAATCAGACCGTCACCTACGGGGGTGTAACACCATTGGAGCTCGCATTCGGGAGACGACCAGCAGATCTCATCCAACTCGATGTCGCAACACCAACTCAGTTGACGATTGACAGGAATGAAGAAGAGCTGACAGCCATCCAGATCAAACAGCTGTCCAAGCAAGCTTTCCAAGAAGCACGTCAACCCGAAGACATCCGACGAGACCTTGCTCAAAATCTCCGAATGAGTTCTAAGCCTCTTCAGGTGAAGGACAAGGTATTCTACTGGCAGGAAGACAAATCCAAGATCCGTTCCGATGGAAGCAAGGGAGGAATATGGCTGAAAGGAAAGGTCATTTCCATTGAAGAAGCGATGGTAGGACTTGATCTTGGGACTCGACTCATCAAGGTTAACATGACGAAGGTCAGAAAGGATGAAACCATCCCTCCGAAAAAACCAGGAATTGATCTTCTGTTACCAGAAGAGCGAGAATCCTTGCAGAAGGAGCAAACCGGCTCCTCTGCTGACGCCAAGAAAAAGGAGTCATCCGCACCAGCTCCCAAGCCAAGATCCTCAGTGCCATTACGCATCGCGGGAAAGACAACTCCCAAACCTGCAGAACCTCATCCGGCAGAGAACATGTTCGTCGAGGACCTCACATCCGTTCCTGAACAAGCACATTGGAATTGTGTGCGTAAAGGAAAGATCCACGCTCTCGAGATCTTTGCAGGAAGTGCCAGATTCAGTCAATGCTGCGCGCTATCAGGTCTTAAGGTTGGGACTCCCGTAGATATCCGCACCGGATATGACGTAATGACATCCAAGGGACGACACATGGTCATGGAGATCATCAGAGAACAAGCGCCTGATGTCATCCTAATGGCACCGGTCTGTGGACCATGGTCAAATATGCAGAACATCCAACAAGACCAACAAAAGGTCGGGGAAAAGCGGAGACGCTACCTTCCCATGATTGAATTTGTGGCATCCATTGCGCGATATCAGTTGAAGCACAGAAGATACTTCATCATTGAAAATCCTCAGACATCCAGGATATGGTATCTGAAATGCATGCAGCAATTGTTTTCAGATCCATCCGTGACCTGGGGAGATTTCCATTTCTGCGCTAAAAGATCCTGAATCCGGGCTCAGAAGTCTCAAGCCCACGAGCTTGATGCACTGCTTACCTCCCGAGGTAATGAGACCGATCTTCCGAAGGTGTAAAATTTTTTCCAGCTCAGTCAAACATACATCAACCCCTCGAGGGAAACGCTGGTACTTTCGGAAGCAGGACTAAACTGGCACAGGTGTATCCTTACCAGTTCTGTCAGGATCTCGCGCATATACTCCTGCGACGCTTGCAGGTGAAACCGCTTGACAACGAGGTGTACCTCTTCGGACCTTTTCGAACCATTCACCATCACGCAGGTTGACATCCTGAGAAAGGAGATGGAAGCCATTGACAAGGAGTTCAACATGACCAGCAGCAGTCTTGCAGTCAGAATCCAAGACCTGCCGTTCAACAAAGACGTTCACTGGTCATCCAAGATCCCGCTAGTCCAAAAGTTTCAGAAGACAATGAAGCAGTACCCACCTGGGACTGAAATCGATATCTTCACGCAAGATCCTAATGACTGGCGATGTCAGAACATGTGGAACGGCTGTAAGAAGTTGAGGCAATTGTGCGTCTCATCCACTCAGTATGATGCATGCACCGCATACGTCCACACCATCGGCATCAATATGCCTATTACGTCACCTCCGGACGATGCAATCATATCCTTCTGGCAGCCTGATCAGCTGAATAGAATTTGGGTCTTGCCTGCATCAAAATGCAATTGGGAGAAATATGATCCGAAGACTTGGCATGCTGTGATGTTTTCATCCGTTCATCAATCGTTCACAGATGCGCCGGCTATCAGGCCGATGACCATCGAGACGGATCCATTGGATCTAACGGATGAACCTCAACAACCTGGCACACAGCAGCCACCTGATCAACCGGACCATCCTGCCTGATCCAAGACCTCCAACGCCGCCAGACGAGAACATGTCAGATCCTCCTCCGGATCCTCCACATCAGCCTGATCATCCCATGCCGCCAGCACCACGCAGTGTGTCACCAGACAGTCCAGTAGATCCACCACTACCGCCGCACGACAAGCCTGGCGGAGGAGACGCAGCGCTTAAACGGCAAAAGCAGTCCATTTCATCCTCAAGTGGACTCAATCGACTGGGGGGTGATGTCTCTTTGCCGTCACAGTTGCAATCATCTCAGCCAATTCTTCCGACTGTCGTGGTACCTTCACCACCTGCGATTCTTACAAATCCCGAAGCAGAAGACCAAGATGAAGATCTTGAACTGCCAACACTTGCGCAAGAAGAAACAACCGACAGTCCATCAAAGAAGCAGAAGACTGGGAAGAAGAAGAAGAAGCCAGATGACAATGATGAGTCACCTGGGCATTCTCCCAGACATGATCCTGCATCTTCATCCAATTATAATCAGAACAATCCAGCAAATTTGCCGGCGCAATATGAAAGTGAGGAAGAACTGATTCCTCATGTTCCAACCTCATCCGGCGCTGGAAGTTCAGAAAGAACCATGAGACACACTGACCAGGAAGATGGAGATTCAGAAGATTCTCAGAGGACCAGATCCTACCATGATCACCAAGCTGATCTCGTTCTTGATGAAGCACATTGGTCACTCATGACAGCCGAACAGAAGATCTGTGCGAACACCGGATCCTTTACGGTTCCGAGAGATATCGAAGGCAACCCTGTCTTTCTTGGACACGTGAAAGGAACCTTCATCCCATCGCCCCGATGCGGATTCTCTCATCAAAAGTACACAGATCAGAATCATGTTGACCAGTTATGCAAGAACATGACCGACGATGACCGTGCACTCTTAGTACTGTACTCATCCAAGCAAGAATCCTTGAAGGCTTCATCCACATCCGCACTCATTGGCAAGAAGCGGAAAGAAGCTACAGCCACGGAAATAAGAGCTTATCAGAAGCAATTCCTTGAAGCTAAGCAGCTTGAGTGCAAATCATGGCTTGACAACGAAGTGTTCGACTTAGTCGATACACGCAAGATTCAGGTCAGGAACTGGGTCACCGGTCGCTGGGTTCTTACCCTAAAGCGAGACAAGGATGGTAACTTCCTGAAGACCAAGGCTCGCTGGGTCCTCCGAGGCTTCCAAGACAAGCAGAAGACTGATCAGCAGACAGACAGTCCTGCTGCATCCAGGAGCGGCTTCCGCCTTGCAATCCAAGCAGCCTCAAATAAAGGCTGGAATATATTCCACATGGATTTGAAGACAGCATTTCTCCAAGGCGAAGCATACGATCAGTCTCGTGACATCATTTGTCAGATCCCTCCTGAAATGGGATATCCACCACACACTGGAGCGCGCATGAAGAAGCCTGCCTACGGGCTAAATGACGCACCCCGCAGATGGTGGAACATCCTTGATTCGGCACTCCGTTCATACGGACTGGTGCCAACCCGGGCAGACCGTTGCACATACGTGTACTACGGCAAGCAGCTTCCAAAGCCCGCATTGCTGAGTGAGAAGAAGTCATCCACAACTGTTGATCTCGAAGGAGCAGTTGATTACCTTATGGATCCTGTTCTGGTAACAATGCCAAGAATCGACAAGTTCATGGAGCACTGTCTCTTCATGTAGATGAGCTTCTTATGACGGGGGATGACGTGTTTGAGAAGGAAATCATGGGACGACTTCGAAAGGATTTTCAAGTTGGTTCCGAAGACAAAAATGATTGCCTCTTCGTAGGACAGCGCATCCAATGGGAGCAAGATGACAAGCACGGTTGGTGCATCAATGTCCATCAGCATCGACGAACTTCAGGAGATCACCTTTGATAAACACCTGAAGGACGACACTCCTCTTACTCCACAAACGCATACTGCATACATAAGTGTCCTAGGTCAGATCAACTGGTTACAATCGCGAACGCAGTTCCACATTGGTTATCAATTCTCCAGGTGTGCATCCAAGGCATCATCACCGACCATTGAGGACGTTCGCGCCATTAATAAGACTGTCAGAACCATCAAAAGCATCCCGCTTAGTATGAGATTCTGGCCCCTTCGTGGCAAGACACGCATAGTTGGCTATCCAGATGCATCCTATCGCAACAATGAGGATAAGTCATCCCAACGTGCGCATGTTATTTTTCTTGCAGAACAAACAGATCTTCGCCAGGGCTCATCGAACTCGAGAGGCTCATTGATCGACTACGAAACGCACAAGATCACCGCCACAACCATGTCCACTACTGTTGCAGAGTTGCACGGACTAATGCGTTGTTACGGTTCAGCATTATTTCTTCGCGGTCTCTGGTCAGACATAACAGGCGAAATCGCAGATGTACACATCCGCACTGATGCGAACAACCTTGTCACCACAGCATCCACAACACATCAACCGGAACAGAAAGAAACAATGCATGTGATCCAGATGTTGAGGAAGGAAAGCAACAGTGGACAGATGCACGACCTTGCACATGTACGGAGTGAAGATTGTCTGGCAGATTCGCTGACCAAGCACTCAGCTAAAGCAGACGAGCTCATCAAGGCCGTCCTCACCGGAAATCTCTTGAATGTTGACGCACATCCACCTTTCCGTACCATGTTGCAGAACAAGGCGTTTTTGGTTGAGTGGCTAGCACACAATACGAAGCAAGGACCCGACATCATTGCCTTTGCAGGAGTCGGTATAGCAGAATCAATGTTTGCTTATTGGGGAACCTGGGCATGATCCGCATGTCCACGAATTCTGATGCATGAGTTTTTCCGTTTTGCGCATTTTCAATTCCTCAAATACGTGATGCGTGTTTTAGCACTTAACCCATTTTGAATCTCAAGAAATATGTGTCTGCATCCGCAGCCACTTTCGGTTTACAACCAATCCGACCTTTGCAATCTTGTATGCTGATCATTTCGAAGACATGCCCATTCTCAACATGATCTTCGGACGATCCAGCGCCGCGGCACCTTTGCCAAAGCCGATGATCAAGAGACGGGCATCTCCGTTGAAGGAATCCCCTGCTCGTGATGAGGAAGATGAGACATCCGACTGCCCCATGGAGCAAGTCGCAGATGAGAATCCATCCGCCTCTCAACAACCCGAGAATGTCGACATGGAGCAGGCTGACTATGATCCAGATTCCGACGACGATGATTCAGATGAAGGAGGGCATCCTCCCGCAGGAAGGCCTACGTCAAAGGCGATGCCACATCCGAAACTTGTTCCAAAGTCACCGCCACCAGCATTGAGGCTTGTCTCCAAGGTCAAGCCAGCACCAAAGAACATCCTGGATGAAGAGACGGAATCCGACAATCATCCTGGTGATCGACCTGCACTTCCAAGGCGACCAGCGATGCGGCCAGTTCTCACATCGAATGATCGGTGGTTTGTAACATATGGATCGGATACAGACATCAGCCTCCAGAAGGAATCCGTACACCCAGACCTTTCGGAAACTCAAAATTCCTGAATTTTGTGTACGAGTGCTACAAAGAATGCTCAACCATCCTCGACGTCAATCCGGATTTCCACTTCATCCCTGAGCATGAACGACCACATGGAGTCAAAGTATTTTGGTTGAAGGCCAGATTCAACGATTACTGGCAGCCAACACTCCAAGGTGAAGGACCTCATACGGACAAGCAATACATGGACTTAGAAGGTCTACAGCATCTGCTGCTACACCAATGCTCAATCCGAAGTTTACGGAACCGACATCATCCCGATGGTATGCCACAACAGCAACATTGATCTCGAGAAGACCGTCCAGAATGTCGAACAGGTTTGCAAATATTTCCACATGGATCCATCCAAGGCGAAACAGATCACCGACCTCATCCTCTGGCGAATTGAGAGAATGAGCAGATCGTTTTCCGGATGTCTTCGACATGATCCAAGGCATGGTATCCATAAGGAATGCAGACGACAAGTGGACATGGGTCCTGATGGATCCGTTGAGCTTTATGACGCATTGACCTGCATCACACATGCCAGGAACTTCATTGGAAATAAGCCAGGACTTCTCTTGATGGCTATGTTCCCGAGCTATGGAAAATCACGTTTCGAAATTGCATTCGTGTTTCCATCCGTGGACGGGTCATATAAGGAACGCAAGGCACGGGGAGAAATTGTTCCAAGGAACCGGTGGATCGAAAAGCTCAACACGAGATCCGCACAAGAAGCACTCCGGCCCGATGGCAAGGAATTCTATGTCGATCCAGAGATGGAGTTCTACGTGAGATGCAATAGCGGACACACACGACAAGTCGAGATCCAATCCTTTGGACGACCCCTGTACTCTGAGCAGCAGAGAGAGCCTCAATACGACGAACCGGACTATGATCCCAACGGAATCCATTCCACCAAGTCCGCATCCGTCAAGATCCGAGGCGCCTCATGAAGATGAAGGCACAGCTGCACAGCTCAGCCCAAGCACAGAATGCGAAGGCCGGCGCCACCATCCATTGAAGAAGAGAGAAAAATCAAGCCGTTCGCGAAGAAGCCCATCACATTCATGTTCCATGCGACCTATGGAAATCAGCTCCTCAGCATCATGGAGAACGGGCTCAAATCTGGCAAATCCCAGTTAAACCCTTCGGGGAGAATGCACGTCCACATGGCATGCATCGATGACGTCATCCTTGACGATGATGAGTCAGAAGCAGCATTGACCCATGTGCCAGCAGGAAGAGATGCACTGTTGATCCTTGCATTCCTCAAGGACCAAGACTATGGCATCCGACTCTCCGAAGAGCGAACAGCGTTGACAGATCAAACCATCGAGGCAAGAAACATTGTTGCAGCATTTGAACCTGATGGCAGCCTCATGGCGAGCAACAAGTGGATCATGAAGAAGCATCTCAGTTATGAAGATTACGAGATGTACGACACCAAGACCCGTGAATTTGCCGATGCCTTCTTCAATTATGTGAATTCCACAAAGCACAGCAAGGAAAAAGATACTTCCTCAGAGACCAAGAAGCGACGGCATTCCACCGATCAGGACGAAGCTGAAGAAGAGACCATGGAACCCTCCGGGGAAAGATCCGTCAAACCAAAGGTCACCGTGGAACATCATAATTCAGAGAACCTAGACGAGTTCATCCAAGAACTCAAGGCAATCTATCTCGAAACAGATTTGAACAAAAAGGACGCAGAGGAAGAGCTCGCGGAGACCAAGGCAAGCCTACTCCGCTTCATGAACAAGCACAACAAAGATCCAAGAAGAGCTCATCCCAAATTGACAGAGTGCGAGAGAGCCTCATTGGCACATGTCGATCCCGATGTCAATCTCGGAGAAGAAGAATTCTATTTCCCTCATCGAGGAGAATGTCCCACTATGGACGAGTACAAGCAAGCGCAACCAGGATCCGGCTAGCCGATCAAGCTTCCACGTGGATTGAAGAAGCTTAGATCACATGATGACCCGGAAATCATCCGAGCATATGCCGACATCCTGGGATCGCTGATGCAGCCGACCGACCGTCCTCCTGTCAACTATCTCAATTGCATGCGTTCACCTCATCCATAGCTGTCAACATGCTTACCTTGAACCATGGAAACCTCACGAGGAATCCAAAGCTGGACAACAGGGAGGTGTACAACATGCCGATGAAGGATCGACCAATCGTGAAGATGATGATGCAGAACAGTGCACACATCTTATGCCTGAATGAAGCAGACGCATTCTTCAGTCCTAATGATGAGAAATCCAGGGAGCTCATCAAGACGTTCATCCGATTCGGGTACAAGGGCATCGTGATCAAGCAATGGTCATCCAGACCGATCGCATGCTTTGTCCGTGGCGGACCTTCTGCAAGAGTGGAACTTCTGGCAAGACACATTTCCACCAAGAGTCAGAATTGGGGAACCACATTCGGAATGTTCAGATGTTTCTTCGGAACCGAAGGAAGTTGCACTGATCCCAAATACGAAATTCCGACCTCGGATTGCTTGGCAACTACGGGACCATCCATGTTTACTGAATCCAAGAAGTACATTGGACCGAGATTGCCAGCACGCACCATTGTCCAAGGACATGGCCGAGACAAAGAGATTGTCGTTCTCCATATCGAGCAGAGTGATGAGTTTCGTGGCATGCTCCCGAAATCAACCAACAAACCACTCCTCGAGCTTGACAACCGCCACGTAACGAGGGCAGACCTCCCGTTTGCTACCATTGGAGTTTTCCACATTCATCCTTCAATTAGCCAAGGAGCAGCACGGGAAGATCTTCAGAATGAAATCATGCCGCTCGTGACTTTGTACCGATGCGATGCGATCACCGGAGACGCCAATACATCAGCGAATACCTACAGCAAACTCCAGCACGTCTTCAATCCGGCCAACGGTCTCGTGAACATCCTCATGAGAGCATATCAGAGACTGTGGAATGAAACGAAGAACTTGCCACTCGTGGACAGAATGGAGTATGCAATGGCGACTTCGTGCACCCTGAAATCCATTGTCCGTCATCACCTGTACATGAAGTGTGGATCAGGATATGATCGAACATTCCCAGATGTGATGATGACTTTCATATTTGGATGGGGCAAAACGAACATCCAGCAGGCTTTCCGGAAGGACGAGATGAACGGCATGGAAGATGAACAACTGGACTTCATGCGGAACGATCCAACCAAGGCCATATTCGATTACCAGGTCTCATCCGCAGAGCGCTTTAAGTACGTGAACAATGACATGTTCATGAATCGCAGGACTCCGACTCGCACAGTCCCCTCATGGTCTACATCCGCAGCAAATCTGCAACCAGGCAACGCAATTCTGAGAGATACCAGGAGTACCTCAAGAAGAAACAAGCCTGGACTGCGCAGGAGTACAAGGACTACAACAAGCAGTGGGGAAATCAGAAGCAGTGGAAGGACTATAGCACCTCGACCTGGAATGATTATGGAGACTATGGCAGTCAATCCGACAGCAGCTCGATCCGACTGACCATGAAGATTCATACGTTCAGCACCACGAACTCAATTCAGATGATTGATCCTCACCGCCTACAAGACTATACAGTGAGAGATCAATAGTTTCACAATCGTCCCGCGTGTACATAGCTTTGTGCATCACCATTTGATACATCTAGGTATCTCAAAGAAATAGTACATAGTGTTTTCCATTTCGAAAGCCAAGACATTTCATCCGAGCAGAAAAGAGGATGAATCCGGCATTTTTAATACACATGGCTACGGCATACAGCATGGCTACGGCATACAACAAGGCTACGGCCAAAGGCCATGAAGCCAATAGTATTTCATACTTAGTGCTGGAGATCAAAAGAAATCCGTGTCTGTTTTGTGTTTGGTTTACTGAACACTTGATCTCCTGCAACATTTGGCTCAAGGCCCCTTTTGTGTAACATTGCATCATTCATGATCGCGTTACAAAAGAACCTTTGCAGGCCGCTTACAGGATTATCCACAAGACAATCCACCAGGGACAATCCATCCTCCAATCATCTGGGATAGGTAGCCCGGCAGTGGGCCTCACTCCCCCCCCTAACCCTCCCCCCTACCCCCCCCACCCCCAGCACTGCTATAGGAGTGTTGTATCAGTGTTAAAGCAATTTGGGTATGGGTCAAAATTAAGCCAACGGGGACCGCAGGTTTTAGGCCAGGGTTCCATTTTGGGTACCTTTTTTGGCCCACTGCCATTTTCTTCCCAAAGGGTTCCCGACTGCTTTCGCTCCCAGCGCCAGGCTGCCCGTGGCTTCTGCGCATTCAGTGGCTCCCCTGTTCCGAGCGCTGCGCGCCCTGCGCGGCACCCGGATTTTGATCGGCATCGAGACGGATGGCGCTGAGACATGTTGATACAGACCCCGGGTAGATAAAGGGTACCTAGAGTCTCCATGACCCTTCAAAAATTGGTCCATGACCCCATTATTCAGGGTAATGACCTCATTTTTAAAGGGTCATGGAGACTCTGGGGGTACGAGATTTTGACCCATAGCCAAATGGATGCGGATCTGCGCCTTCTTAACTCTAGCATGGTTCTGGGAGTGTGACTATTCTCATGCCGATCCGGCTTGATTTCGACTCAACTGAGGCACCCGACCCTATTTGCCCTCAAGCGCAACTCATTATTTGTGTGGTGTCCTATGGACAAATCCTTTTTGTTTGATTCAGGGTGGCTTAGCTCCTTGGCTGTACCTGCTAGCACCTGGGCTGTCACAAACTCCTCACCTTGTATCCACTGCCCCGCATCTCTTTCCAACTACCTGTTGAAACCATTGTTCGTTGGTATTTACCTTGGGGGAAATCAAATGCCGTAGGTTTCTGAACGGTGGTGCCGAATCGGGATTTCGCAACCACCCACGGTATGGGGAAAATGCGACTCAGGACTCAGCTCCTTGGGCTCCTCAGAAACTCCTGACCTTGCATCCACTGCCCCCACACGTCTCTTTGCTTTGGTGCAAATTTTGCCAAGGGATGCTAGGACCATAGGTGTCCTTTCTGGTTGTTGTGCTAGAAAAATAGATGGCCCTGGATTACCTGGCGGTTTCATCATCTACCAGGGAAGCCCATCTATTTCCCCTAAAAGGACACCTATGCTTTAGCTTTTTGCCAACTCATTTCCATTAAGCCACTAAAAGTTATTCACTTTCAGCGGAGCAGAAAGCCACCGAGTTCCAAGTGCCTTTGGTGTCTTGACTCTGAGGTTTCGTGGCTTGGCGACGGCTTGGAAGGCGCGGTCAAGGTTCAGCCTTCGACATCCGACATCCTTTGCCCACTTCTCTTCCAGAAGAAACGAGCCCCAACTGTTGAATGGCGTCAACAGGAGTTGTTCAAGTAAAAAAACAAAAACAAAAAAAGAAACACGCATTCCTGGAGGTCCCTCATTTTGTGAGAGGCCATGTAAGGGCATTTGGTGCATCCTAAATGCGGATTCACGGAGTTTTGACGCTCAAGTCTCCTGACTCGGCCTAGGCAAGCTTGTCTGCCAGGTCGCAATCCCAGAGCGTGACCATGCGGGCAGTGGCAAGTCCACGTTTGATGTGTCACTCTCTTCATTCCTTCATTACTACAGCAAATGCAAGTCATTCTCGATGTGTCATGGGCCTTCATTGGATTGCAGCACATGCAGGTCAGTCTCTTTCAATCCTGAGAATCACGCATGCACGTGCGCTCATGTATACACAGTATGCATGTCGTTGGGCACCCGGCGCCTACAGGAGCCCCTGCCTGTTCGCTCAGCAGCAAAACACACTCAGGAACAGCTGTCGCACAAAACCAGAAAAAAAAACACAAGACGGTTTTGCCAACACACACCCCACGACACCCTGCCATTTGCGCCTATTTGCATCAGCTTTTGTCCGTCTTGCGCACAGAAAGTTTCGAGGTGCAAAGATGCAGCTTACTGTCCCCAAATCACAGATGCCTGGCCTGACACAACTTGCCTAGCTTACCGTGCAATCCTTGATGGGCCGTCGATGCAAAGGCCATGCGGGCAAAAGCCAAATCAAGGGGAGTTGTTGTTCCCCCTTTTTTGCCTTGCGAGCTGCAATCTCCAGGCGCTATCTCAAGCGTAAGGGCCATTACCCCCCCCTTCCCCTCCAGCCCACGTCAGTCACTTTGGCCATGAGCCTCTCTGTGACAGGCAAGCATGCACTGCACGTGTTGTGCGTACCCGCGCTATGTTAATGATGTTTCAGTTTTGTAATGACAAGAGAAAGCTGCCAAAGACGCACGGGCTCGTGTAGGCCTGGGTACCATGTTTTTGGTGTATATTTTGGATGATCTCTTCGTGCACTCACTATCACGCAGGTTTTTTAGCAACTGCTCGAGCAACGATGTAAACACGCCATAGGAGCAACTATTGATTTCCTCAACACACCTTTTTCCAAGGGTGGAAGAGCATACCCCTTGTTCATACCCCTTGGCTTCCGTGGTTTCCAACCCACTACATAAGGGGTATATACCCCTTTTGGGGAGAGGGGTATGAACATCAGCAGGCCTTTTGGGTTCATTTTTCCAAGGGGTATGTAAAAGGGGTATGTACAAGCACCCCTGGACTTTTGACCGAAAGGCTCGTTGCTTAGCGCATGCCGAGTTACAGCCCGCTGACTTTGCCGGGCGGCACAGTGGGTGAGGCTTGCCAGCAATTCGAGAAGGCAAAGGTGTGGGCTCGCACAGCGAGAGAGAGAGAGAGGGAGAGAGAGAGAAAGAGAGTGAGAGGGAAGAAACAAAAGAGACGGAGAAAGCAGTATTTATCATGGATGCATAAGTAAGCAACTAGAGGCAGAGAGAAGAGATCAATGATAGAGTAAGTAGCAAAAACAAACGACAACAATGCAGAAAGAAGGACAGAAAGCAGGAAGAAGGAAGGAAGGAAGGCAGGAAGGAAGGCAGGCAGCAAGGAAGGCAGCAAGGAGGGAAGGAAGGAAAGACAGAACGAAGAAAGCAAGCAAAAATGAATGAAACAAATACACAAGACAAATAAATTGAGAAGTACAAAAGGAGCAAACGAACAGCAAGAACGCAATACAGACTATTGAAAGAGAGAAATCGCGAAAGAAAGAAATAGATAAAGAAAGCATCAACGGAAGGCAGGAAGGAACAAAGAAGGAAAGGAAGAGCGAAAGGAAGAGCGATGGCAATAAAGACAGAAAGAACGAAAGGAGTCAATACATATCATAAATGAATAAAGAAAGAAACAACAAAAAGAAGGAAGGATACAATGACAAGAATGACAGCAAGCGAGGAAGAAATAGAGGAAGGAAGCAAGGGAAGGAAAGAAAGACAGTAAAGAAAGAAGGGCATATACATATATACATATATATATATATACACGCATAAAGGCAGAAACAGGGAAAGGCAGGTAGGCAGGATAGAAGAAAGAAGTAACAGAAGCAATGAACAAAGCGGCACGTGGACAGACTGTCACATGAATAGAGAACAAAAGGAACACAAAGATAAATTAGCAGAAACAAGGCACATATAAAGAGAAAGATAAAGATAGAGAGAGACAGAGAGCAACAAATAGAAAAGGAGAGCCGGAAAGGGAAAAAAAGTGAGCGCGAGAGAGAGAGGGAGAGAGAGAGACAGAGAGACACTGCAGTGGAAGCGGTGACTTTCTTTTACTCTTTTTTTTGAGGGGGGAGCGTCAACTGAGGCGGGTCTCAATTTTGACATCTTTGCTTGCCACTGCTGGATGTAGTCTTTATCGGCGCTGGTCTCAGTCCACAGCATTTTTTTTGTTTGCGGCACGAGCTCACTTGAGCCACTTGCTCAACACCCGGGTAGATGAAGGTTAGTAAGGGACAATCCCCTTGCCATAAATGGGTGCGGCCGCCTTCTTATTTCTTGAAGCATGGTTCTGGGACTACGACCATTTTAATCACCCGGGTTTTGAGTATGACTAACTTGGCTGCCGTGGCCATTTACATGTGATTCAGCCATTTGCTACTTACCTAGGTCCCCCAGCTAGGTGCCCTTTTTAACCCCTTTTTAACCCCTTTTGTGGTTGGGAAGGTTCCCCTACTAAAATAGACTACAGAAAAAAACATGGTAACCTTATACTGGAGGACCTAGTTGAGAAAGGTTTGCTTCAATTGAGCCAGTAGTTTTTTTTTCCCTGCGACCTTCTGCATGGATCACTCTTTGCTTGCAGATGGGTTTGTCTCTTTTTCGGGGACGCCCCCCGCAAGACAAAGAAAAACGTTGGTTTTCGGTTTTCCTTTTGGTTTGCCATGTTTGCCGTTAGAACCACGGGGACGGGGTATCCTCCAAAGAAGACGAGCCGCCCATGTCGATCCACCCGCACCCTCCCAGTGAAGGGCGAGCGAGCCCAATGAAGGTTTTGGCCAGTGGACAGTTCAGTGAGGGTCGGAGATGGATTCAAGTACGTGCTCACCATGGGCCGTAAAACAAATGCAAATGACATGTGTTTGCCACACCTTTTAAAAAACAAAACAGGGGATTCTTGAATGTATATCAATGTGTGTGTGTGTTCCGCTGTTCAAATGCAGTCCCGTGCCCGAAAAGCACACATTCAATCAACTCGAGAAAACCGAAACAACAAACAGTTAAACACCCCCACCACCCAAAACAAAACGAAAAACAAACAGAAACAAATCAACTAAAACATAAACCATCTCAGACAGTTTGTCCAGTGGATCAGCCCTGCCCAAAACCAAAAGACCAACAAAACCTCGAGAAAACCAAAAGCAAAGAAAACAAAACCACAAAAAAAGCCTCAGACACTCTCTCTAGAAGTAGCCACTCACTGTTCCAAGTTCTGAGAGAATGGCTTCGGTTTGGTTGGTTCTGTTTGTGGTTTTGTCGAGTTGTTTTTTGCCTTTTGGCATTGGACAGGGTTGATCGATATGGTTGTTTTGAAAGGAATTCCTGCTGATTCCAGTTTAACATGGAATTTCGAGTTGAACAATGATTGAATCGAATGTGTTTAAAATGTTAGCCATTAGCTGATTTCTAAAGAAATGTCTATTTGGAAAGGACATCGGGGTCATGTTCTAATTTGAAATACCATAATCATCATTTGAATACTGATTCAAAATATAATTGTTGATTAGATTATTTCCTTATCAAATTCTGTCTCAACTAAAAACGAATTGTAAAGTTCTATTCGGCAAGCAAAATCGATCTTTCTAAATTTAAGATCCTACTTGCACATCCAGTTTAGAATGGAAATTCAAGTTGAACTCTTTGAAAAAAAAGAAACAGTCTACTGGACAGGACATCCTGTGGAATACTAAAGTTCATATTTGAAATATAGAAGCAGTGTTACTTGAATTCGAGTTTAACGTATCTTATTGCTGGAAGTTGTCCTTCTCAGACTCAATCGAAACTCAGATTAGTCTAATGTATATTATGATTGGATTGGACGTATTCCTTATCAGATACCATCTAAACTCAGATTGAGCTGTAAAGTTCTACTTCGCCAAGGGAACTTCTCTTCGAGAAACTCGATCTGGGCTCCATCCAGGCATCACGCTCTCCGACGGCTGACTAAAGACCACTCCCCTTGGGAAGATGGTGGTTTCTATGTGGCAGGATGTCTAAAAGGACAATCTGGGTATGGGTCAAAACTAAACCACCAGGGGACCGCAGATTTTAGTCCTTGTTTCCAAGGGTTTCATTTCGGGTACCTATTTTTGACCGACAGCCATATAGCTATGGTAGCTTTGAACTGTCAAGAATGGGTGGACCCATGAATGATGTCCACCAAGATCCCCGTTCCAACAAAGCCCTATATCCTGGACATCATCCCAGAATGTAGAAACGCGTGAATGAGCTCGACGGTTTTCCTAAGTTTTCCATGTATCCCTCCATCGATACAACAAATAGCTGCAGCAATACATCAGTGTGAAGCCACATTACCTCATGAAGTCTTCCCATATACATCCATGGTCTACGATTGGCATCCACTGAGGCCGGCCTTTTTTCTGCCTTTTTTAATCGCTGCTTCTGGATTTGATGCAGTGCGCATGCGCTTGCCTCAGTCGGAGATGGAGAGTCGCGGTGTCCGTTGCGAACGCGAAGCCGGGATCACAGGTCCTTGCGGGTCCGAGATGAGAAGAAAGTGGATGAGAAGACGCAAATGTACGATGCGATTTTACAAAAGTGCCCCTTAGTCAAGAACTTCTACTGGTAATGGCGTTACTTCAAGGAAGCGGCCTCAAGGCTTGTTGGGCACAACGCTGGTCCCATGGACTGCTCTCTCTTTTTCGTGAACGTCGCTGTTATCGGCGTACTTAAATGGCCTTTTCGTTGAGGCTTGGAATGAATGTGGCTGTGGGTCAAACCCAATGGTACCATTTGGGGGTAAGTGCACCGCCCATTTTCGTCTAGTGGGGATTGGGATGTTCACCGGGGGTACGGGCTTTTGACCCATGGCGATATGATTGGAGCCAGGTACGATGACGGTACTCCAGAAGTGCGGCTGGCAAGACAGGCCGAGTTCGGCCCTCAGAGGCATGAAGTCAACTTTGAACGCAGACCGGCAGTCTCAAAGACCCGAGTGCAAGCGAGCTCCGGCCCTTTTGGATAGGTGGTCCTACGGTTCTGGTTTCGTGGAGGCTTGATTCTGTCAAACTACCAAACACCAGCATCATGATGGTAGAATTTCAATCGCAACTTGGGTTTTGGTCGGTGAAGTTGGGGTGAGGTCGTACGCGCTCTACTTCGACATCGACATGTATGGCTCCCAGCTGGATGGTGAGGTGCCGGACGAGCCCAGAGCTCAAGGGGGGTGGCCGAGGGGTGGCCGACTCAGGCGGGGTTCCACGCAGTTTGAGACTCAAGGGAGCGATTCGCTTTTTCAGGAGCACGCTCAAGCGGGGGGAGGGGGCTTGGGGCGTTCGGCCATTTTTCTGCAGGTCTAAACTTGCCCAGCCCAGCCCAGCCCAAAGTACCTTTTCGCCTGCCACGAAATGAAGCGCGCGTGAACCCCAAATTGAATGCGCCTGCGAGCCGAGAAGTGAATGCGCTCGGGAGGCCGCGAACGGTTCGAAGACCTACTAAGCCAAGGTGTGTGAACTAGCAGCTACCAGGGCAAAACAAGTCTGCCGATAGCCAACACAGCCAACACCGCCAAATCCACTCGTGAGGCCGGGCCTGAATTCCTTTGCCGGAGGCTTGGAGGTTGGCATCGGACAGGTTTTGAGAACGCGGGGTCGAGCCCATTTCGTCCGCCCGCATGTGTCAAGGGCCAGGTGGGCCTCGAGTCGGAGCAAGCCAACAGATTCGCATGCGAGATATCAGATGCAGAAGCTGATCCCTGGATGGCAAGTCTCAGGATGACGCAGATGTGGATGTGCTTCTCGGCAGCATGGCTGGCATCTCAGTTGAGCGACTAGTTTGTTTGAAAAAAAAAACGACGATACGCAGCTTTGGGGCCTGAATTGTCACAACTGGGGTAGATCCCCAGATGAAAAGTCAATACCGTCAATACCCCACCGTCGTGCGGGCAGACAATGCGTTCGGCTGTGCGCAGCAGAGCAATGTACGATCACTGCAGCCGGCAGCATGTGGTGAATTGTGCAGATTAGGCAGCGGTTCAGATCTTGAGAATGATAAAGGATCCACAGTGCTTTGTTTCGCGGGGACCCCGAAAAGCCTGAATTGTAAACGCCATCCCAAAAAGGGTATCCTCAAGGAACGGAAGTGGCATCTCGCGCGCAGAATGCGACTCCGTTTGCACAAAGACGGTAGGGAGAGGGGCCCAAAGGGCAGGTGCTGGCCGTCCTCTAAGCCATAGGACTCCCTATGTGAAGACAGACCAAACGATTCCCGAGCTATGTGCATTTACGGGCCCTCGCTGAGAGCACACATTTCTTCGGGTCGTGTCTGGCATAGGCTTTGTAAGTGTTTTGAAGAATGTTCAATGTGCTTCTGCGTGTTTCTCTGAGAAATGAATACCAAACCGGCCAGCTAGCAAGACAGCCAGCCAGCAAGCAAGGAAAAAGCAAGCAGCAACAGACTGGCAACAGCAACATCAAAAGCAGCAGCAGCGGCAGTGGCAGCCGCAGCCGCAGCCGCACCCGACAACAACAACGACGACGATGACAACGACAAACGACAACGACAAGCGACGACGACAGCGCGACAGAGACAGCGACAGCGACACACTCCGACAACGACAACGACAACGACAATAAATCCAACACAAACAGAACACGACAAGATCAATATCAACAACAGCAGTAGCAGCGACAACGGCAGTTACCAATAGCCTCTGTCTCTGCCTCTTTCTCTGTCTCTGTCCGTTTCCCTTTCTCTTCTTTCCTTTTTTTTGGTCCTCATCTTCCTCTTCTTTGTTCCTTTCTTTCTTTCTTTCTTTCTTTCTTTCTTTCTTTCTTTCTTTTTCTTTTTTCTTTTTTCTTTCTTTCTTTCTTTCTTTCTTTCGTTCTTTCGTTCTTTCGTCTTTTATCTATCAGTCTATCTATCTATCTGAATCTAATCTAATCTAATCTAATCTAACCTAATCTAATCTATCTATCTATCTATCTATCTGTCTATCTGCTGCCTAGCAGATCGAATCAAGGATAATTTGACCTAGTCAATGTCTATCGATACGTGTTTCTATCTTAGCTAGGTACCTGATCTTTCTACCTGTCGCACAAATCCAAGTGAAGATGGATGGGACCTTTCAGGTAGTCCTATCTCATGTTTGAAGCAACCGAAGGTTTCCATGGTCAAACCATCCCTTGGGTTTGCCAAGCGTGTGACGTGAAAGAGGTGCAATGGGATGGATCACTTTTGGAATGCAGGCTGGTGCCCTGCAGAAGATCTATCCGCAATTCGCGGGCCTGGAGGTGGCGAGCGAGGGGGTGGTTGGGTGGTTGCTTCAATCACACCAACCCAAACCATTGTTCAAGTAATCTGATTAAGAATCCAATCTCACATGCACCCTACTTGGGATGTGTCCTGAAAGGGCCTCGACATTTGTTCAAGCATTTTTAGCGGCCCTGCCTTGCTTGAAACACTCAAGCCTTTCCGCCGACCAGGTGGTCGTATTTAGCTCCTCGGGCGTATGCCTAGCTACGAACCGCTACAAGGCCGGGTTAGGTCACCCCTGGCTATTGCCCTGGGGGGCTGCATTTCCAGGTGCAATGTGGGTTATGCACGTCCCAGTCATGGTTGTTGTTGGGAAACATTTTACATTTTTGCTTATTGTGGTTTAGTGGGAAATCCTGCAAAAACATTTTTGTTGCTCCCCTTCGACCGTCAACCGAGCAGTAAGGTGTCGGTGGCGAGCTTGATCGTGTTTTTTCCTTTTTTGCGGATGCGCTTCCTGTGTGTTCTTTTCGGTATGTTCCTTTTTGGATTTGCTGAGCACTCAACAGGTAGTGAGCTGCGTTGTTCATCATTTTTCTGACTTGGACTCGCAAGGCTTCGTTCCACGTGGTGTTCCCGCAGATTATCGTGGAAAGACCGGCGAGGGGCTTGCTCTGCGCGTGACGGCAATGCGTGTTTCCAAGTCTGTGCACCCTTTTTGCAAGTAAGGCCCATGTGGTATGTGAAAAAACGAGCTGCAATTCTACATTCGCTTCTTTGACATGGTCAAACTGTTTCAGGGTTGAAACTTTCAAAGTCTCAACTAGGTCCCTCAGTAGTGCCCTTTCTCGCCCCATTTTTTTCCCCCACTAAAATAGACAGAAAGAAGAAACGGTACCCTTATTCTAAGCTCTCAACTCTGGACCTAGTCAAGCTGAGGTCATGTGCCACGAGAAGAAGGTGCAGTGCGCTGGGACCGCCTCGCACATCCTGGTGAGGGACCATGCCGGGCTCTTGGAGTTTGCTGGAAAAAAGGTATGGTGCGTTCAACCATATGGCTGTGGTTGTCAAAACCAGGGTTGTGGGATCACTCGGGGTTGGTCCCCACTTCTGTGATACTTTTGGGAATCTCCCTTTATATGAAGAAAGTAGTCTTTGGGGTTAGGCCCTTTCTGTTGTATCACAGATGTGGATTCCATTCCCCACAGCCCTGGTCAAAACCAATGGTACCATTTGGGGTAGGCGAATTCACCACCCATTTTAGTCTATTGTGGTGGGGATTGGGATGTTCACTGGGGGGGGGGGTACGGGATTCTGACCCATGGCCATATGTTTGCATGGCCCCCCAAAGTAGCAGTTTTCTAGTGGAAGATCCGTTTGGGCATGTTTCCAAACACGAGGGCCCCCAAAACGCGATGTGTCCCTTTGGTTTCCCTTTACACCACCCCGAGAAAACACTAACCATTCAACGACCGTGTTGCTTGGGTTCCTTTTTTCAGAGAGCAATGACCACGGCCTGCACATAAGCAGTTCTCTGACAGAGATGAGCGTTCACCACCTCAGGTGACTCACTACTTATCCATGGAAGAGGAGCAGAACGAAAGGCCCTGGGGCTCTTCTCCATGGCCACACGTTCCGCTCAGCGGCTGCGAGGTTGAAACAGCTTCGAAAGAGAGTCAGCAGTGATCCGGTCCAGGCCAGCCGACGCATCCGCGATTTTTCCGGCCAAGTCGACGCATCAGAAGACGCCCCCTATGATCTGTTGACTTGATTCTTCAAGCCAAACAATATGGTTGGGTTCAACACTGATTGGTGGCTCAGCATGTATGCCAGGAAATGTTTCGACAAGTACAAGGAAAAGGTCTTGTTTCTGCGTATTCTACTTCTGGACTCCCCCGGAGCAAAAAACCCCTGTTTTCTGATATGGGGGTGTCCCTATATAACTTTTGGAGGGAACACCCTGATAATAAACAGGGGTTGATTCATCCGGGGTCAACCTTCGGCCTTCATCGCTGGTTTGGATGTGGTTCGGCGCGACCTAGAGCTTCAGTCTCTGCCAGGCTGACGATCCCGACGGTCCACGCCGTGATCCAAGAAACCTCCGAAGCTCGAGATGTCGACCTATGCCCTGCCTAATATCGGTGTGTCTTTTCGTCCCCTTCTAAGCCTGGTTTAACGGGGCACAAAAGGAAGCCTACCAACTTGAGGGTCCCCTATCTTGAGACAGCCCTGAGGTTGGTTCAAAGTGTCCTTTTTTGCGTATGACCCATGTCGGAAAATGGCCGGACTCACATAACAACAAGGGGGGAACGGAACCCAATTGGGTGTGGCTCAAAATTGAAGGGCTATTGTTACGCGGGTTTTAGTCTTTGGTGGCACTTACTTCAAGGTTCTAGTTTGGTACATGTTCTTGAGCCACAGCCAATTTGCGCCCATGGCCTCCTTGGGGAACCCTTGGCATTTTGT
The DNA here is from genome assembly GCA_963377175.1 of Effrenium voratum. Classification (NCBI taxonomy): domain Eukaryota; class Dinophyceae; order Suessiales; family Symbiodiniaceae; genus Effrenium; species Effrenium voratum. The sequence goes on from CAUJNA010003406.1 coordinate 330,564, forward strand.
GCGTGGCTCGTTTGGGTATGAGTTGTTTAAGGTGAGAACGCCCAGACCGTACCCTGCGTTTTTAGACGTTTTGCATGTTTAGCCAATTTTGACATTTCACAGGTTCGTTTGTTCGCAGGGTTCCGACACGCGTTGTCACCAATATTTCATCACTCCGCGCAACGCCTCGCACACCTGTATCCACGCCCTGCCAAATGATAAGCACACCCGCTCAAGCGTCCCCGCTGAGGACTGCATCCACGCCCTGCCAAGTGATAAGCACACACCCGCTCAAGTCACCCCGCTCAGCACTGTATCCACGCCTGCTAAGTGATAAGCACACCCGCTCAAGTGACCCCGCTCAGCACTGTATCCACGCCCTGCCAAATGATAATTAAGCACACCCGCTCAAGCGGACCCGCTGAGCACTGTATACAGGCCCTGCCAAATGATAAGCACACCCGCTCAAGCGACCCCGCTGAGCACTGTATCCATGCCCTGCCACATGCCAAAGGGCAAGCACACCCGCTCAAGCGACCCCGCTGAGCGCTGCATCCACGCCCTGCCAATTAAGCACACCCGCTCAAGCGACCCCGCTCAGCGCTGCATCCCCGCCCTGCCACATGATAAGCACACCCGCTCAAATAACCCCGCTCAGCACTGTATGAGCACTGTATGCACGCCCTGTCAAATGATAAGCACACCCGCTCAAGTCACCCTGCTCAGCGCTGTATCAGCAGCTGGCAGTCTGTGCATGTCGGCCTGAGCCATATGGCGGCCTGTCGTGAAAACACGAAGTTTTGTTTTCCTGCTTCTTTCAAAAACGTGATGTCAGGTGGAGGATTTGAGGCATCCGGAACATGTTTTTGGCAGGCGACGTGGCCAACCACCCGTAACGCGCCCTGCGTTTTCAGCAACTCACCCCATCCGTGAAAACCTCAAAACGTGATTTCGCCTAGGCGAAACGCATTTCTTGGGCGGTGTTTCACAAGCAACGAGAACAGCTTTCTCATGGGCATGTTTGTCAACCTGGTTGCCCTTTCATTCAAATGCCAACTCTGTCCAACACTTTCGGCGGAAGGTTGGATGACGCGTAGATTCCCTTCTTAAGTTTGAGGAACTCCTCTACCCCCTGAGGATAACCCAAGCTGACAAGCAGCCAGGATAACCCAAGCTGACCCCTTCTTTGGAGAAAGTTCCACCAACGTAAAAAAAACCAACCTTCAAAGTCACGGGTCCAACTCAAGACTCAAAGCAAGGGGCTGCAGTGTCAATCACATAGGTGTCCTTTTTGGTGGTTTTGGTGGAAAAATAGATGGCCTGGTTTACCTGGTGGGTTTAATCATCTACCAGGGCCACCTATTCCCCTAACAGCACACCTATGCTCAAAAAAAAGAAAACTCAAAGAAAACAGGTCCAACTCAAGACTCGAACCAAGGGGCTGCAGTGTGTGAATCACGTAAATTCCGTCGGTTTCTTTCTCCCGACCGGGAGGTCTGAATGACTGGTGTGAGATCTTGGATGAGATGCCTCTTTGGCACGACCCCCGGCCAGGACTGGCCTCCGAAAGCGACGTGAACTTAAGTTTTTTGGGGTGCTGGAAACGGGGCTAGAAGGGAGCCACAAGCTGATGACAAGTGTGTGTGTGTGTTGTTTTTGCAGGAGGTCAACTTTGTTCATGTGGGGGTTTTACAGAACATATATGTATATATACATAAATATGTCCTATAGGTGTATGTACAAAACGTGGATCATCACCTTAATTTGATGTCCACGAAAGGCTCTATGGTTGCTCGGCTGGGCTTCATGGGGTGACTTTGAGGGCACCCAGAGGTGTCCAAATATGAGGACCATGTGTTCACTTGGACTCAGGTCTCCGTAAGTTTCCTTGGAAGTAGCTGGGCTCCACTGGTTTCAGCTTGGCTCCGATCGATTTTCCGTGTCCGTTTACGTCAACCACTTTGGCCCTGGCACAGGTGCCATATGCCTCTGGTGTTCTGATCGGATGGAACGCGGAAACCTCCGCAGAGTTGCAAAGGCTCACTTGCGGCGGGGAATAAGAAGAGAATGTAGTGCCCCACTAGCTAGGTTTTTTCGGGTCTTCGGGCCATTTCGGTGGGAAGCAGAGTGTTTGTTTGATCAAAGGCCAGCTTTTGGCCAACATCCAAAGCCCAAGTTGCGCAGCCCAAGTCACAACTTGCTGGTGGGATAGGCAGGGAAGGAGAGATGGAATAACCCCAAAAACATTCCCCATGCTTTCCTTTATGGGAATCCCGACTTGTTCATTCGAGTTCTCATTCCCGGCCGATTTCGATTTCACCGATCGCAAGACAGCAACACGCGTAGGACGTTGTACGGGAGTTCGACTGCCCTACACCGACAAAGAGCTGGCCGCCATGAGCCGAGCGAGCGCGCGCGCGCCGCGCGTTTTCGAGAATTTCACGAGGCGAGGTCGCCATTCGATAGGGGGTTTTTTGAGAAATGGTGTTTGAACCCCGTAAACTGTTAGCAACTGGTGGTTTTTCCTTTAAGGGAGCCCCCAGAACCAGATCATTCCCCAATTCCTGGGGCATTCCCTATTGAGCACCAGCAAGTCTTGATTGCATTGACATCCAGTTTTCCGAAACAGCTAATGACAGCTAATGGTGTTGCAACAGTGTTGTTGCTGAGAGCAGAGGTCAAATGTATCTGTGCGTGACCAGGTGCATACGCAAAGTCCTGAGAGAATTGCAAGCGTGAGCAAATACATGCTTTTCCCGCATGAACTGAACTGGTTTTGACTGAAGCCTTTCAGTGTTGTCTCAAGGATGGCATCGATCCTCGCACCAAGCTGCCGTTGGGACGTTGGTGGTATCAGCAGGCGTGGATTGACCTACCGACCCAAAGCTGTGAAGTCAGCTTCAGGGCTCAGTGGAAGCGTTTGTGGTTAGCATTACTGGCACTACTGCTGTTCTCTGGTGAATGGGTGTGTCCTTTTTTGATGATACCCCTGTTTCACCGAAGCCATTTGTTTTTGTTTTTTTGAGGGCCCCCCGAACAAAAAGCGGTGTAAAGAGTGAAGATGCACTGAAGAGCTGTGCTACTCATTTGGGCCACAAATTCAATGTAGACGATGCCATGGCTTGGACGAACCGTCAATATTCTGATTGAGAGAGCTCTTGCCCAGGAATGTGTCAAGACAGGTCCAATCGCTAGCCAGCGGTGGGAAAGCGGTTGCTTTACTTTTCCTGGCACTTTGTTATACATGTTATACAAAAATGTGTATATATACATATATATATATACATATATGCCTGACCATATATATATATATATATATGTGTGTGTGTTTGCTTTCGTGGTTCTATGTTTTTAGTGGAGGGCTGCATGCAACACCGTCTGCTGAAGGGGTCACGGGGTTGGGTAGCTGCCTAAGGAGGGAGGGGTCTCAAGTTCGCGCACCAAAAGCAGTCGAAGCTTTGAAGCCGTTTCCAATAAAAGCGGGCCACAAAGCTTGGATCCCAGATATGCCCTTAGTTTTTTTTTAGCTTTGTATTCGGTTTAGCGGGGGGTTCCATTGAACCCGCTCAAAGCCAAGCCTTTAGGGGATCTGCAAACAGATCCCAGAACAGGTTGCAGCAAAAGGCCGGAATGGCCCCCCCCTTTAGGAAGAATGGCCTCACCCCCTTGTTGCAAGCAATGGCACGCCTTCCACGTCTTGCCCCCAAACCACCAACCCATTCGCTCAAGGGGTCAGTCAAAATGGGTTGGTAAATGAAGGGTCACAAAACAGGGTCATGGTAGGTGCCACTAAAGAACCTGACTTGTACCAGTCATCACTACTTCCTTCTTAAATCAACGGGGAGCATGGAAGTATATCGATGCTGGAGGTATTCCCATGGTTTACAGTGTACATTGATTTAGCATGCTGTGCGGCTGGCGTCTAATGAGCTTTCTGGAAACTACTGGGCCCTCTAAACGCAAGCCGTTTATCTCTCTAGATTCCACAACTGAGTACAGACACCTGGCAAGGCTCAAAAAAGGGGCTTGTTGAATAGTGAAGTTACTGAAGCAACAAGGTCCCACACAACAGGGTTGTACAACTTACCAGGCCAGTCGCCAACGACGTAGAAAAAACGGCTTCTGGGAAAACAAATCACATTCTGCCAAGGCGAGCCGGTCCTTAAAGCTGAACACCTTCCTTCCACCCCACCCTTTGTCTATCGCCAAGCCGGGCAGATAGATCTGGTTGGCATGTTTCCCTATGGGACGCTCGCCTATCATCAAGGAAGGCTCAGTTTTTCTTGGGTGAAGTTCGGACGTTGATACCCCTTGTCACCGGTAGCGCATGGGCTGCGGGTCATTTTCCAGATGTGTTTCGTTTCACCATTTGCGTATGTGTCAAAATAAGAACACCCCAACATGGTTGTTTTCTTAAGCAACCCGAAAAGCAACCTGAACAGGGTACCAACCACGGGTGACGTTTTGGAAAAATGGATGGGTTCCTTTCAGACTTCGATCGGCCAATGGGAAAAACAAATCTGCCGCCGGTTTCAGGAAAGATTTCCCGTTGGCCAGCAAAAACAACCATGGTTTTTGTCTTGGCGTTTTTCGGGGTCGTGAGACGGGTTTCCATCTTGAAGAACAAGCACTCCAGTTCAGCAGGGCTCCTTAAAAGATCTCCATGTTGCAAGCATTTGAAACATGTCACTTTTGCAGCACCATAAAGTTGGACACCACCATTTACGAGTTGCAATGTTGAGTTCAGTTTCTATTCGCCACCAAGCCACGCTGGATGTGTTTCGAGTAGAACCTTCTTGTTTGGCGACGTATCCTTGTTCGTTTCGGCTTTGTCCCCACAAAGCCGCGCGAAGCTTCCCGTTTGGAACGCCAGGGCCGCCTTGAGAAGCTGCCACCCTTCGCAGACCGCCGTCACTGGGCCGCGAGACCCAGCGAGGGTTCGGCCAGTGGGTGGGCATAGGAAGGGGATGGCAATCAGGCTGACATGGCTCGCTCGCTTGGTTGGTTGGGTTGGCTAGTTGGCCTGCGTGCTTGCTTGCTTGCTTGCTTGTTTGGTTCGTTGGTTGGTTGGCTGTCGCTGGTTGGCTGCCTGGTTGTTTGGTTGGCTGGTTGCTTGCGTGCTTGCTTGGTTGCTTGGATGCTAGATCAGACGCCACCCCTTTTGGCGTCCTATTGAATAGTCCTAATCTCCTCCCCCAATTAATGAATGACCCCCATTAATAATAAATGCAAATCCGGGGCCCGAGACCAGATTTCCACTCCGCACAATTGATTTTTAATTGCGCCAATACTAAACCAATACTAAAGTCTTGGAATCCTTATTAGGGGGCACTTTTAACAAGCTTCCAGCCCCACTTTTAAGCTGCGACTGTCTCTCCCCCATACATGCTGGCTAACCTGCCTGGCTGCCAACAAACAACCAGTAAACTGAAAAACAAACAGAATGATACATGAAATTTCCTTATTAAACCGCTTACTCGCGGACCTTACAATTCAATCCATTTCCTCCAAATCCTACGCGAACCCTCACATGGTTGGAAAAGCAAAAAAACCCAACCCCGAAAACCCCAATTAAAAAAAAAACTATTTTTGGGAGGATTTATTTATAATAGGGAGGGGGGGGGGGCGTATTTATTAATAGGGGGAAGAGATTATTGTATCGAAAGGGCCTTGGCCACGAGCCACCTTTAGCGAGCCGCGTTCAATATTTTTTGTACGCCTCAAAGACATTGAATGTTGGTGAGTATCCTCCAAGTGTTGATGGTAATTTGGCTGTATTTATGGCTGCTGAAGACCCTAGCAGGGCTACATGCGAACCAAATGGGTCGCATCAAGCAGCCCCTGGTTTTGAGTCCTTGCTTATGGGTGTCCCGTGCTTGCCCGCATGGCAAAGTGAAAGCAGAATGGTACGCGCAGGCTTGGAGTGTAAGTCTGCAGTCTGTGTCAGGATGTGTTTGCATTTTTCCTGCTTACCTTTTTGCGGTATTTTGCCGCTTTTTAGTTTTCTGGATGGTTTGCTTCAAGGGGCCTTGAGGAAGCAACTGGATGCCGGGTGTCGCCAAAGACCGCCCTCAGGTGCGCCTGGGGGATATCTCATGCCGGGGCGCCAACGGAAGGGAAGGGGCATGGGATCTTAGGAGTCAAAGAATAGGGGCGGCCTAAAAGATGGTTTCTAGGAAATAAATATGGTCGAAATTTGACTTCCATTATGATATAGTTGATATCAAAATAGAGACTTACAATCATATCTTGACTGGCACTACTATTGCGGTATGCTGAGTTTCTTATCTGTCGTGGTAGAGTTGCATGGATGACTTGAGACCCACAAGTCAATGCCTGTTGCATGTGCCATCGGATGTCAGAACTCCGATGTGACGTGCGTTTGGGCACAAAGGATGTTGCCCGTCGCTCACACAAACACATAGTGGTGTGAATGATCGAATTGTTCAACTGAGAACTGGGGTGAACATGCCTGGCCTAGATGGATGATCAGGTCAAGGAACAAGAATTCAAGGGACCATATCGGCGTCGATCTTATGATCCTTGTCGGTTTTGTGTATCTCTGGGAGCGTCTGAGGGATGCAAGTTTTAAACATCTGGAGGTGAGACAGGCTGCTGGGGTTGGTTGGAAATGCTGGGGGGATCGAACACTTTCAAAGGCGTTGAGAATTAGCGGAGCTCATCTTCAAAGGGCCAATGTTCCTTTTCTAGGCCCCGCAGTAGTGCCCTTTCTCACCCCTTTTTTGGGGGGAGGGTTCCCTTACTAAAATAGACTACAGAGAAAAGGGCACCCTTATTTCTAACCTCTCTACTGGAGGACCTAGTTTTGATCTCCATTGTGATCTTCCCAAACTGGTCACTGCCACCAGTCCCTCGCATGCTATCTTTGGGTGTGTGTATTTGCATTGCAGTGCCCTGAAGCGGCCGGTTGCCGTTTTCTTTTTCCGACGGATTGCAAGTAACCCGGTAGGTTGGTGCTTTGGATTGGTTTGGGGATTTGAACGGTCGCTGGTTCTTGTGGAATCATGGGAAACCCTGCAACACCTCCAAACCACCAATTAAGACACACTCAAACCCGGGTGGATGAAGGTTAGTAAGGGAAAGTCCCAACAAGAATGAGGAAAGCGGCCGCCTCCCTAATTCTTGAAGCCTGGTTCTGGGATTACGGCCATTTTAATCACCCGGGCTTTGATTGGTTTGGAGATTTGAGCCCCTGGCTCTTGTGAGTAAACGGGCAGGGAACTCCAAACCAGCGGGCTCCAAACCACTCAGGCCGTGAGACCCCCACCGAGCTCGATGTCTCGCAGATGGACCCCGAGGTCGTTTCGGACGAACACGGAGAGTCGCGACCGCCATGTCTTCAAAGCCCGAAAAAAACAACAACAACAACAAGAATCGCCTGCGGCGTTTGGAAACGCAACAACTCCCCTTCCGTTTCTTTAAGAATATATTTCTGTTGGTCTGAAAAAGGGGACTTTCTTTCAGAACATGATAATTTCCGGGTTATATCACTGGGAGGCTTACTCCCCTACAGTTTAACATGGAGCCTAAACACTCGCCACGTTTAGAGGAATATCCTTTTGGGAAACTCCTTACTATGCGATTTTCCAAAATCCAACAGGTTGTATTTTTGGCTCAGGCAAGACCCGCTCAGATGCCGCTGTGAATCAAATCCGGGGAATCTTCTTCTAGTGCTTTTGGCGTTACTCCAGATTTGTCCCCAAGCGTGTTCCTCGCCTTCATGTCCCTCCAAATGACGTTTTCATGCTGGCGTGCTTAAGGCCATTCGCCGAAAGGGTCCCTGGTAGCACATGCCGCTCGAGCGGCATGCGGAGCAAAATCCAAGAGGAACACATCGGAGGGAGACAAGTCTCCCCAAGCCAGTGGATCACCACCTCCACCAAAAACATGTCGCCACCCACAAGAGGGGATCGATTCCTTCACGTCTGGCTTTCTTGTAAGTTCCCAGCCATTCCCTTGGCTTGCTTTTAGGTGTTTAGTTGGTTTAGTGGTTGGGGTTCCATTTACCCCACAAGTTATTCACTTTTAGAAGGGGATCAGACTAGATGGACAGCCCAGTTTTCTTGAAGCAACACTTACGTGACACCTTCCTCAATGTCGAAGATTGGACAAATGGAGGCCATGCCTTTGGCCCCTTGGAAATCGTGGGATCCCGCGCCATGTCCTCTCTGACCTTCAATTGATGAACTGTTGATTTGGGGGAGATCCAGCGCCTGCGTTTGTTTTAGGTTTTTTATCCAGCTTTCTTCTTCTCAAAGCCTCAAACCCCGCCTGCTAGAATTCGTATTCTTAACCTCACGGCCCAAAAACCAGAGCTTCGGACACCGCTGTGCGGGGTCAGGTGGACCGTTACCCCGAATGCCCTGTGTGCCTGAGCCTCAAACATCGGCGGGACACTGCGCCTTATTCAGGTGTGTCGTGTCCTCAAGTAGAGAAGCCAAACAACCAAAACCTGTGAACAAGATGAGGTGAGAATAGGGTACATTCACAATCTGATATAGTGGCTGTGTGTTGTTTCTTTTCTGGTCTTTGACAGATGAAATTATCCTGAAAGACGTACCGCAGGTCTTGAACATCTTGAAATTGACGCCCGCGCTCGTGGTCTGATTCTTTATTTTGTCGAACGGGACCCAAGTGGCAGGGACCCGCATGGTCATCGATTCAGCACGCCAGTTGCTTTGTTGGCCGATTCTCGACTCAGAACCTAGGTAATCAACCAGTCACGCCTTAGGCGTATATGGGTTGCATTTCTGTTCACCACCAAATTTCAATTTCTCCTGCCATGTCGGGCAGGACCATGTTCACTTACCCTGTTGGGTTCTGCAGATTGATGGAGAAGTTAGGTTGAGGGCCCCCCACGTCAAGGATTGTCATATGCCCCGAGGGTCTTGCTTGTTGAGGACATACTATGTACGAAGGAGTTATGTTATGTGCTTTGGAACCCAAACGGAGGCAAACATGCACTTCATGGTTGAGGGTACGGTATAGGCTGCTGGTCCCTTTCAGCTTCCATGATTGTTTCTTGGAGGGTAAAGCCCCTCCAATTGGCCGCGGGAAAAGGGGCATTGTGCCCGAAAGCACTGCGAAGGGCCGCGCCGAGCAAGTGCGCTGTGCGGCGCGCATGCGCGTTGCACAAGGGTTTTCTTCTATACTTTTGTTGGGTGGTGGACTTTTATGTAGCGGGACGCCCGCAGGGAGTGGGTTGCGGGCACCGGCGCCAATTCGAGGTCGCGGCAGGCGCTAGGCCGCCAGGCGGACCTTTTCGACTTCAGGCTCAACTTCCGGCTTGCGATGAGCCTGGCCCACTTTTTGGGCGAAATCAAATGCGCGTTTGTACACGGCCCCAAACGGGACGGACATTCGTTTCGAAGCTCGTGTCTGAGTCGGTGCCTCCGGCGTGTGAGTCGCAAGTTGGGCGCTCGACTAGCAGGGACCGTCCGGTCCAAAGTCGTCCAAAGTGTTCGCCCCAAGATCTTAGGTCTTGACTTGGACTATCCCAAAGATTACTTCAAGCCCCATCCGCAGAGGTCTCAGATTTGTCATCTTTTCATTACTCACCATAGGGGAACAGTTCCAGAATCCGGAGGGTTTGTTGATTTATCTTTTGCTGAAAATTGTGGTGTTCATTCGCCTTTTGGATGATACTCAAGGAGGAAAAAAAACATGTTAGGAGAGTACGTTGAGAAGCACTCACCAAAGCCATTCGGGCCATCCCAGCGCTGGAAGCGCCTTGCAGGGCTTGGGCAAGGCACAGGGATGTGACCCCCTTCGCACCCCCGCCCAAAAAATCGGCCATCCCCCAGCGGGTGGTTCTGTTTGTTTGTGTCTTTTCTTTAGGGGTATCCCCCCAAAATGGCCCCGGGTTTCCTCGTGGTTTCCCCAAACGAGACCTACCCAAATAGGGGTCCCGGCCAAAAAAAGGGCCATTCACTATGCTCCAGTACCAGTAGAACGAAAAGTCGAGGCTCCGGTTTCAGGCGCTCAAGGTTCACTTGGCCACAACACAGATCTGGCATGATGGCATGTCTTCGTGCTGCAGTGTGCTCAAAGCATGGTCGGGCAGGATGACTCATGGAGGTGGCTTGCCTGGCTAGCTTTGAATGCCATAGGTGTCCGTTTTGGTTGTTTTTGGTAGACAAATCGATGGCGATTCCTGGTTTACCTGGTGGTTGGATTGAACATAGGTGTCCTTTTGATCGGTGAGGTTGGCTAGAAATAGATGGGTTCCACTGGTTTAGGTGGGTTTCATTTTATTTGCCAGGGCAGTCACCTATGGGTTTGAAGGCTAGATGCTGCCAGTTCCAGAAAAGGGCATCCAGGTTGTTGCTTTCCGTACCTAACAACTGGATGTTGGGACCTGGGATGAACCCCCTTTCAGGGCCTTTGCGGGGAGCGGGCTATGAACAGCAACCAGCCCTTGAAGGCAGGTGTATGTAAATGCTGTGTAATTGCTGCCCCCTACTGTGGGTGGACGAAATCTTGCACCGAACCGAGGTAAACCATGGTTTGTTGGCAGTTACAGGCGAATCATCATTCTAGGGTTTCTTAGGTGGTGCAGGGTTTCGTCCATCCACAGTACTAATAAAGCTTGGTGTGCTAATTGCAATAGCAAAGGAGTCAAAGGGGGCTGTGGAGCTCTTTCGTGTTTCGATCCTGGCCAAACCCAAACTTGGAGCGTGGAATTCGTTTGGGGAGGCCGGTAGCGAACAGGTATGTCCCAAGAAGCACACCTGGTGGGTTTTGGCCAAAAACACCAGGGGCGGAGCGTGAAACTCGGGGAAGCCCTTCGAAAGCGGATGCGATGCTGAAGTAACCCCGCGCCTGGGAAGTATGAAGGGACGCGCCCCCTGAGTAGTTCTTGCTTCCAAAACCCCGAACGATGAGAGTAAGACACAAAACAGCCAGGCCCCACCCGATGGCCGGTAATTGGAGTCCCGGGTGAAGTGCCGGCAATTGACCAGCACTTGCTTAAAATTGGTTTTGTAGTCACATAGATTTTTGTGCCATCATCAAAGTGCAGTGAAAAGTCACTTTTGTTGAAACGTCACTTCAGGATACTAGAGGGGATGCAATTGAGGGGTTGGGCTGGCATGTATGATCATTGCACATGCAACGCGCCGGGGGGGGGGGTGGTTGGGAAGATTGCGTACAATATGGCGAAGTGCATTGCGCCAAGGTTTTGGTATGCAAGCATGCAACACACACACACACACACGCGCACGCGCGTACGCACGCACGCACACGTTCACGCGCGCACGCACACGCACACGTTCACGCGCGCACGCGCACGCACGCGTGCACACGCACACACACACACAAACAAACAAACAAACAAACACAAACACCGCCCACCCACACACGCACACACACACAGCCCATGACATGCGCACACGTGTGCAAACACGTGCCCACGCAGTCGCGCCAACAAGGTGAGGCTGAGTCCAGCTCCAGTGCCATCACACAGCTGCATAGCTTTTCAAGAACTAATCCGTGCACATTTATTCATCATGCACCATGCACCTTGCATCACATGCCCACACAAACACCTACACAGCCAAACCACAGAACCACACTCACACAGTCACACTCTCAGAGCACAATTCCGACACATTTATACAAGGGCGTAGCCACACAATAGCAAATCACACATACAAGTTGGTACTTGTTGTTGTTGAAGGGTGGAACCCCTCTTAGGGAAGAGGTCACGACGCTGTGCAAGTGCTCGTTGTGCGTTTGTTCTGGTGGTTGTCTAGCACATGCTTGAGATTCCATCTATTGTTATTTGAGTTCTGTGTTGACTATCATGTTCTAGTACACATGTAGTTGGTTTCAAGTATGCATGGAAATTTGTGTGGCATTGCTGTAGCATGCTTGTTTTAGCATGTAGCCACTTTGACTAGCATGAATGTGTTAATCATGTGTGTGGAATAGCATTCCCAGCATCAGTTTAGTATATGTGTAGAAAAGTCTGACCCATGGTTGCTAATGTGTGTCTAGCACATTGCTTTGCACATCTGTATGTTTCATAACATATTGATCTGAGTTCTAGTGCTTCTAGCACAATATGTCTTGAGTAAAGCACAACTTCTGGCAGATGTTTTAGCTAAAGGACAGTCATATAGCAAACGCGGTGGGTAAACAAAAGCCTAGTTGGCAAAGCCTTTGGGTAAGGGCAAGCTATGTAGCGGAACGGTTGGGTAAAGGCAATCTATATTATGTGGTAGACATTTTGGGTAAAGGAAAGTGATGTAGCAAACCTTGTTGGGTGCAGGGAAACTATGTGGCACACTGTTCGAGTAAAGGGATGTTAGGTAGCAGATCCTGTTAAGTAAAGTAACTTTATGTAGCGGGCGTTTGGGAAGGGAAAGGGTATGTAGCGGGCGTTTTCACTAGAGAACATGTGTGTAAGAGACTTCTTGGGCAAAGGAAAGCCATGGGCAAATTCGAGGCTCCACAGAAGTAGATGGCTCACAGCATGCCTTGTTCTGTGAGGGGCGGACGTGGAGGGCGGGTGCAGCGGATGGGGAAAAGGGTAAGGGGAGGGTGGGCTTGATCAAAACCACAGCCAAATCTTTGCCAAAATCTAAAAAGGACACCCCTGTGAACCCCCTATCCCTGGTGCTTGGATTGTCAGCAGACCTCAAGGTTAGGTGTGGTTGTGTGTTTATTGGAATTGCTGTGAGTTGGTGCCTTTTTGTTGCTTTTTAAAGGAAGCCAAAAGAAAACAACAACCTTCCTTTTTGTCGGGGGTCCATATCCCATTTGGAGACAACCCCATATTAGCCACGGTCAAATTGTGCGATTGATCAACAGGAAATGGGGCAATTAGAGAGGCTTGCTCTAATTACAATAATTATTCCAAATGGAGGGGTGCCCCTTAGGGAATTCCACGATAATGTGTCTTCCAATTATCATACATCTTCCGAAAGGGGCGGATGCCAGGAATTCCAGATTCACTTTTGCATGGGCGTCTTCCTTTTGGGGAACTTCAGATTCATTGTGTTTCGAATTACTTAAGTATTCCCAAGGGGTCAGATACCTTTGGGGAATTTAAGATTAACCTTTTCTGACTACCCTACTGTTCAGAATTCGTCTAACAATTCAATTTATTCTCAAAGGGCCGCGTGCATCTTGGAGAATTCCATATTGTAGTTGTTCTGACTATTTTTTCTTTTTTTGCTAATTGTTCTACTTATCAGAACTAATCGAACTACTCTAAATATTCCCAAAGGAATGAGTGCATTTTAGGGGAATTTCAGATTCAGTTGCATTATTATTATCATAGGTGTTCCACAAGGGATATGTGCGGTTTGGGGAATCGTGGATTCAATATTCCTCCATTGTTCTTTTTGTTCTAACTATTCCCAAATCGGAGAAACTTGGTTGGGGAATTCCATCTTCATGTGTTTCTAATTGTTTTAAATGTTCCCATGTTCCAAAAGGACAGCTGCCATGTTTCGGAATTCAACATTCATGTTTTGATATTTCTTTGTTTATCATACGTATTCTAAGCACTCTAAGTATTTCCAAAGGGACGGGCGCCTTTTGGGGGCATTCAAATTCATTGTTCGCTGATCGTTCAATTCACAATGCCAAATACTCCCAAATAGAATTGTGCCTTTTGAAGAATTCCAGAGTCACGCTTGCTCTAATTGCAATAAGTATTCCAAAAAGGATGGGAGCCCTTCGCGGAATTCCAGGTTTATGTGTCCCTCATTGTAGTAATTGATCGAATTATTCCCAAATGGACGGGTCCCTTTTGGGGAATTCAAGATTCATGTTCTTCCAATTACACTAATTGTTCTTATCTTTCCCAAAGGGACGTCCCTTTCTCACTTTGTCTCTAATTGTTCTACTTATTATGCTTGTTCTAATTATTGTAATTACTCCCAAACAAACGAGTCCCATTTTGGGAAGTTCAGAGTCACTTGCTCGCTAGTTCTAATTACTCACAAAGGGACGGGTGCCTTTGGGAGAATTCCAGGTTTTTCCTTATTGTTTCAATTATTCCCAACTTGACGGGTGCATTTTGGGGGGTTCTGCTTCATGTGGTTGTAATTATATATTCTACCTCTTATAATTATGCTAAATACCTCTGGATAATTCCGGATTCGTTCTGGTTCTAATTATCTTTATCCCTAGGGGATGGGTTCCTTTTGGGGAATGCCAAATTCATGCGTGTTTAATTGTCATACTTATTCCGAAAGGGCGGGTGTCTTTTGAGGAATTCCAGCTCACTTTTCCACGGACGGCTTCCTTCTGAGGAATTTCCAAATAATGTTGGTTCTAATTGTTTACATATTCCCAAAGTGGCGGGTGCCTTTGGGGGAATTCAATATTCATTTTTCTGATTATCCTACTTATCATAGTTCTAACTATTCAAAGAATTCCCAAGGGGGGAGGCCGTGCTTTTTGGGGATTTCATATTCTGGTTGGTCTAACTATTTGAATTATGCTAATTATTCCTAAAGGGACGGGTGCATGTTGGGAAGTTTAAGATGCATTGGTTGCTAGTGTTTAAGATTCCATTGTCAATAACTTAGACAATATTAGCAAACATAATCAATCCATTAATTTTGTTGGAGGCCCTAAAACAATTCAATATCTTACATGAATGTAGATGTTTTGTTTGAAGCCCCTGACAAATGTAAACAATTTGCATTATCTACAGATCTTAGAACATTTCCAGGGCCCCCCCCGATCCAGAATATTAACACACACAAAACTTTAGTTTGAATAGTTTTACGTAGGACAGGTGGCTTGCTAATATAGCTCAAATGTTGTTTAAAAGTCATCAGTCATCTAAGTTAGCAAAGCGGGGTTGCTAATCTAGGTACCTTCAATAGATGTTCAATCCCTCCTCCTGGGGCCTGGCCAAAGTATTTCAACTTTGTTTGTTTCATTTAAGTTATTTGAACTATATAAATTTGCAAAAGGGGGTCTGCCTGTGCAAACGATGCAAAGCAATTGAATGACTTAAACTAACTATTTTATTAGTATATAGCATAAATAATTTAAATCGGTCAGCGCCGGCGGCCCCTGACGCTGTCAAGTAAATTAAATAATTCAATTAACTTCTGACTGAAAACTACTCAATCCATTCAAATTATGGAACATAGTTGAATTTGCAAAGGGGGGGGTCTGCCAATTTAAACTTAGATAATTCAAATCGGTTAGCACCAGCGGCCCCTCGCTCCATTTAAATAGTTCAAGTAATTCAAGGCTTAAGAAGATCAGACAAAATATGCAAACTATTTGAATTGGCAGGGGGCCTGCCAATATAAATAAATTGAATTCTGTAAATTGTTTGAATGGGTTGAATTGTTTGAATAAGTCAATTGGGGTCAGCCGTGGGCGGATTCCTGACTGATTTAAACCTATTTCAATTGGCAACGCGGGGTCTGCCAATTGAAATAATTTGAATAATTTGAGTGACTTAAAGGATGTAAATTGGTGAGGGGGGGAGGTTGCCAATTTACATAATTGACATAATTGCAATCGGCTAGCAACTGCGACCCCTGACCCCACTGAAACAACTAAGTACTTAAATAATTTAAATGATTTGAATTAGTAAACCATTTGAATTGGCAAAAGCCAATTTAATATGCTAAATAACATAATGATCTATAGCGGGTTTGATCATCTAAATTAGCGAGGGGGGTCTGTCAAGTAACATCACCTAAACTAATAAACGTGTTTGAATTGGCAGAGCCCGCTTTTCCAATTTGAATAATTTGAATAATCTAATTGATACAAATATGTACATCATTCGAATTGGCAAACCCGCTTTTCCGACTTAAATAGGTTTAATCGTTTAAATGAAACACATTATTTAGATTATTACAATATGTTTGGATAATATAAGTCGGTCGGCCCCGGCGGCCCGTGGCCCCATTCTAATAACTCAAATGATTTCAATAAAGTTGAACAATTTTAAATGGTCTGAATACTTCAACTGTTTTAACCATGATTGACATGTTTAAAATTATCAAAAAACGGCTTAAATGAGAAAGGGACCCCCTTTGCCAATTTTAGAAGTCTAAATAAGATAAACGATTTACACTTTTGCATTATTTACATTGAACACGGGTGGTCTTCCAAATTGAATAATTGAATTACTAAATGTTTTATAAAGCATTTAGACTATTTTGAATTGGGAAGGGGGGCTGCCAATCTAAATAGTGTAAGTCTGTCAGCCCCGGGGCCCCTGGCCCATAAGTAACATAATTTAGATTCTGTAAATAATTCAATTAGCGTTTAATGACTTAAATGACTTAAAGTGAAAAAAGAGGGGCCTGCCAGTTTGAATAATTTAAATAAGTCAAACAAATCAAACAAATGTACATGATTTGAATAATGTATACCATTTACATTATTCACATTTGAAAAGGGTGTTTGCAAATTCTTCTAGAAAATGCTTTGCTAACATTGAAAAAGGGGGCTGCCAGCTTGAATAGATTAAATAATTAAAATCGGTCAGCCCCGGCGGCCCATGGCCTCAATTAAATTGGTCAAACTCATGTAAATCGTTTGAACTGATATAAATAGTTCAAACCATTTAACTTAAATAAATTGAACCATACACAAGGTACGGTTGACCCCATTTAAACAATTTAACTAATTTAAGTACCCCAGGGGCCGCTGGGGCTGCCCGATTTGAATTAGTTACTTTATTTAAATTGGCCGGCCCCCCCCTTTTCCAATTTCAATAATTTCAAAAATGAGAATACTTTAAATTAGTTAAGTTGACAGACCCCTTTTTTTCAATTTGAATTATGTTCATTATTTAAATTATTTAAATTATTTAAACTGGCAAGTCGGCAGACCACCCTTTTCCAATTCAAATAATTTCCACAATGTAAAAAATATGAAGCATTGACATGGTTTAACTATATATGGTAGCGTTGCCAGCCCCCCCCCCCCCTCCCCCCCAATGGTCATGGGTCAGGCAAGTACCCCCCCCCCCCCCCCGTGGTTGTGGTCCTGTGGTTGGGTTGTGAAGGGTTGGTTTAGAATTGGTTTAGGGTATATTTAGGGTGTATTTAGGGTTAGTTTAGGGTTGGTTCAGGGTTGATTTAGGTTGATTTATGTTGATTTAGGGTTGGTTTAGGGTTGGTTTAGGTTCAGAGGTGTACGGTCGGTTTAGGGTTTGGTTTAGGGTGTATTTAGGGTTGGTTTAGGGTTAGTTTAGGGTTGGTTTAGGTTTAGGGTTTATTGTTTAGGGATTGGTTTAGGGTGTATTTGGGGTTAGTTTAGGGTTGGTTTAGGGTTGGCTTATGTTGATTTAGGGTTGGTTTAGGTTTAGAGGTCTACGGTTTACGGTTTGGTTTAGGGTGTATTTAGGGTTGGTTTAGGGTTAGTTTAGGGTTGGTTTATGGTTGGTTGCGGGTTGGCTTGTCCTGGGGGTGGGGGTGCCGGGGTGTCGGGGTGCGAGTTCAGGGGGTCGGGGTGGGGGTGGGACCGTAGGTGCCAGGATCCGGGGGCTTGGGGTCTCGGGCCGGGGGGGGTCCTGGGGGACCATACCATATGGGGGGGGGGGGGTAGCAACACGGAACACGGGACCATATATATTATTTGAGTTTTCAAGTGGGGGGCCACTAGGGCTGACTGATTTAAATTTATCTAAATAGAAGGCCCCCCCTTTTCCAACTTGAATAACTCCAAAACAATAAGCCTTTTAAACTATTTGAAACTCAATTATGTTAAAACAAAAAAACATGTTAATGGGGCCAGGGGCCGCTGGAGAGGACCGATTTAAGTTATTTGAGTTAGCAAACCCCCCTGTTCCAACTTGTATGGTTTAAATGATTTAAGTTGTTAACATCATTCAAATTATTTATCTGATTTAAGTTGCCAGACCCTTTTTCCAATTTACATAATGTAAATCAAATTAGCTAAATTGAACAAAGATTGGTCTGCCAATTTAAACACAGAAACGTTAAATGATCTAAAGTATTGAAGTTATGTAAATGGAAAAGGGGGCCTGGCAACTTAAATAATTGAAATAATCTAGGTGGCTTAAATTAATTGAATTATTCAAATTGGAAAAGGGGAGTCTGCCAATTTAAATAACTTAATTGAGTCAATGTGCTTCTATTTAAATTAGTTGATTGTTTAAAGGGGCACCGGCCGCCAGGGCTGACCGATTAAAAGTAATTGAGAATATATGCATCTTAGTTAGGCTCCAGCAATTAGAGGGATAGGAAAAAAACGGGCGACTGCCAATATAAGGATTGAGTAATTCAACTAATTTGAATCGGTCAGCCCCGGCGGCCCCTGGTCCCATTTAAACAAGTCAAATAAAATAAAACTGATCGAAATAGCATGTTGTTTTG
This sequence comes from Effrenium voratum, assembly GCA_963377175.1. NCBI lineage: Eukaryota > Dinophyceae > Suessiales > Symbiodiniaceae > Effrenium > Effrenium voratum. The sequence continues at coordinate 348,899 of CAUJNA010003406.1, forward strand.
TTACTTGATATATTTAAATTAGTTTAATTGCAAAAGGGGGATCCGCGAGTTAAAACAAATTAAGTCGCCTAAATTAATCAAATTATTCAGCCAATTTAGCAAATCTAGACAAATTGAACAATTTAACTTGGAAATTACTTGAGTATAACTACAATCTTGCTATTGGAGCCTAAGTAAGATCTATCTATTACTATCCCTCCAAGTACTGGAGCCTAACTAAGATATGTCTGTTCCCATTGTGTGAGCGCAGCTAAGATTTGTCGATTCCTATCCATTGGCTTGCTTGAGCGATCTGGAGGATGTCCGGGACCTCACATGCTGCGTTGCTGTTTGTAATCGGACCACTGAAGCTAATGAACTGATAATGCTGAAATGCATACAATGATTGAACACCATAGGGTCTGAATTCGCCAGTTATATTATTTAACTGGGAATCCTAGCTAAGATCTACGTATTCCTTAATTGAGCCTAACTAAGATCTATCTATTGGAAAAGCGTGGCCTGTCAATTGGCATAAGGTAAATTAATGGAGTTATTGAACATATTGAAATTGGAAAATGGGGACCTGAACATATTGGGAATGTCCATAATTCAACTCGGGCAGCTCCACCGGCCCCTGACCACCATTTAAATAATAAAAATGATTCAAATATTCTAAATGCCGAAATCTGCCAATTTAAACAAAACTCATATATCTAAATTAGTTTATATATGTTACATGCTTAAATTATTTAAATTGAAAAAGGGGGGTCTGCCAATTTAAATCCGGCAGCTCCAACGGCACCTGACCACCATTTAAAGAACTTAAATAATTCAAACAATTAAGACATTTTGAATAATTTAAATACTTAAATGGTTTAAACAGAATTTAAATTGGAAAAGGTGGGTCTGTCAATTTAAATAATTTAAATAACTTAAACTATGTTGAAATATTTGAATTATTTAACTAATTCAAATTATTTAAATCGGAAAAGGGGGGTCTGCCAATTTAAATGTTTTAAACAAGTTAACTCATGTTAATTATTTGAATAATTGAAACTATTTAAATGGGGCCCACCGTGCCTTGTGTATGATGTAAATTATGCATAATAATTTAAATTGGAAAAGGGGGGTCTGCCAATTCAAATGACTTAAATAATTTACATCGGGCAGCTCCAACGGCCCCTGGCCACCATTTAAAAAGTGTAAATACTTCAAATAATTTACATATTTTAAATAATTCAATTACTCAAACGATTGAAATTATTTAAATTTGAAAAAGGGGGCCTGCCAATGTAAATAATACAAAAATCTGAACTAGTTTGAATTATTTTCTTTTTTTCAATTATTTAGCTGTTTTTTAACTAAATAAGAAAAGGGGGTCTGCCAATTTAAATATTTTAAACAGTTTAAATTATTTATAGTATTTAAATTATTTAAGTTAATTAAATGGGGTCAACCGTACCTTGTGTAAGATTTAAATTGCTTAAAGTATTTAAATTGAAAAAGGGGGGTCTGCCAATTCAAAATAAATAAATAATTTAAATCGGGCAGCTCCAGCGGTCCTTGGCCACCATTTAAATAATTTAAATAGTTCAATTAAGTAAAATGATTTAAATTGGGCCAACCGTACCTTGTGTATGATTTAAATTATTTAAATTATTTAAATTATTTAAATTGGGGTCTGCCAATTCAAAATAATTAAGTAATTTAAATCGGGCAGCTCCAACGGCCCCTGGCCACCATCTAAATAATTTGAAGAATTCAATTTATTTAAATATTGTAATTAACTTAAATACTCAAATGATTTAAACTATTTAAATTCAATAAAAGGGGGGTCTGCCCTAAAAAAATATTTTAAATAATTCAAAAAAGTCTAAAATTACTTAAATTATTTAAGTTATTTCAGTGATGTAAATTATCTAAGTTGGAAAAGCGGGGTCTGCAAATTTAAGTACTTTAAATAGTTGATTTGTTTTTAACTATTTAAATTATTTAAATGGGGTCAACTGTACCTTGTGTATGAATTGAATTGTTTGAAAACTATTTCATTGGAAAAGGGGGGGGTCTGCCAATTCAATTAATTTAAATAATTTGAATCGGGCAGCCCCAACGGCCCCTGGCCACCATTTCAATAATCTAAATAATTCAACTAATGTACTCAAAATGATTTAAACTATTTGAATTGGAACAGTGGGGTCTGCCAATTTAAACAATTCAAATAATTTTAATAATTTAAATAATTAACTAATGAATTCAACTATTCCAATTCAAATAACAATTCAACCACCCTTTTCCAATTCAAATAATTTAAATAATTCAAATAATTCAAATAATTCAGAAGATTGAAAATAATTGAAATATTTAAATTATTTAAATTATTTAAATTATTGAAATTATTTCAATTATTTCAATTATTTAAATCATTTGAATTGGAAAAGAGTGGTTTGCCAATTAAAACAATTAAGCTAATTGAACTACTTGAATTATTTAATTTATTCAATTTAATTAAAATAGTTGAATTGGAAAAGGGAGGGTTGCCAATTCACTAAATTTAAATTAATCAAAATATTTAAATTATTTAAATTATTCAAATTGGAAAAGGGAGGTTTGCCAATTCAAAAAATTTAAATTAATTAAGATATTTAAATTATTTAAATTATTTAAATTATTTAAATTATTTACATTATTTAAATTATTTAAATTATTTAAATTAATTAAATTAATGAAAATATCTAAATTATTTGAATTGGAAAAGGGTGGTTTGCCAATTCAATTAATTTAAATTAATCAACATATTTGAATTATTTAAATTATTTAAATTATTTGAATTGGAAAAGGGAGGTTTGCCAATTCAAATTACTTTAAATTGATTAAACATTTAAATTATTCAAATTGTTTAAATTATTCAAATTATTAAAATTATTAAACCTTTTTGAATTGGAAAAGTGGGGCTTGCCAATTCAAGTACTTTAAATTAATTGAAAAAAATGAATTGTGTAAATTATTTGAATTATGTAAATAATTTAAATTATTTAAATTAATTCAATTGGAAAAGGGAGGTTTGCAAATTCAAATAATTTAAATAATTTAAATATTTGCATTATGTAAATTAATTAAATTATTGAAATTATTTAAATTACTTAAATTACTTAAATTATTTAAGTTATTCAATTTATTTGAATTGGAAAAGAGGGGTCCATTTAAATCAGCAAACTTAGCTTGCATGTTCAGCCGTGGTTATTTACATTGCCAAACTGAGCTTGCAACTGAAAGCATAGGTATTTAAATTGGCAAACTAGAGCTTGCAACTTAAATCGTGGGTATTTAAATTAGCAAACTGAGCTTGCAACTTAAATCATGGGTATTTAAATTGGCAAACTAGAGCTTGCAACTTAAATCATGGGTATTTAAATTGGCAAACTGAGCTTGTCACTTAAATCATGGGTATTTAAATTGGCAAACTAGAGCTTGCAACTTAAATCATGGGTATTTAAATTGGCAAACTAGAGCTTGCAACTTAAATCATGGGTATTTAAATTGGCAAACTAGAGCTTGCAACTTCAATAAATCGCTCACACGGCTCCAAACCACATAGTACATGATCTTCCCTCTTACGGGGGGGGGGAGGGGGGGGGCGACACGCTGGTGACACGCTCATATCCCGAAAAAGTGACCGTTCAACGTACATGTGCCGGCAATTGGCCACCCCCCAACATGCCGTGACACGCCGTGACGCGCTCCTCAAGAAATCCTCAAACTTGCCCTCCAAACCTCAAATTTGCCGCTCTCCCCTTGGCCAATTGCCGGCACATCGATCTTGGGTAAAACGATGTCACTTTATGCCTAAGTGACTGCAAAAGCAATTTGCTATCAAGTATCACTCATCTGTACTTAGTGCAATTTGTGCAATGATACAAGTGACCTTTCAGGGTCCTTTGGGTTGCAGGGGAAGCCATTGGGGGGTGCTGGAGGGTGTCGGTCACGATTTTCAAGCTGCAGCTGTGCAAAGTTGTGATTTTTGAGCTGAAGCTGCGGAAGTGTACTTTGCTTACTAGACCTGTATTACAAAGTTGTGACCTCCGAGCTGGAGCTGCGGAGGTGTACTTCACGTACTAGACGTGTGCTACAAAGTTGCGATTTCCAAAGCTGGAGCTGCGGAAGTGTACTTCGCGTACTAGACATGTACTACAAAGTTGCGATTTCCCAGCTACAGCCGCGGAGGCGTACTTCGCGTGCTAGACTTGTACTACAAAGTTGCGATTTCCGAGCTGGAGCTGCGGAAGTGTATTTCGGTACTAGACCTGTGCTACAAAGTTGCGAGTTCCGAGCTGGAGCTGCGAACTTGCAACTTCCCGAGCTGGGGCTGCGGAAGTGTTCTTCGCGTGCTAGACTTGTACTACAAAGTACTAGACTTGTGTTACAAAGTTGCGATTGCCGAGGTGGAGCTGCGGAGGTGTACTTCGCATACTAGACGTGTACTACAAAGTTGGTTTCCAAGCTGGAGCTGCGGAAGTGCACTTCGCGTACTAGACATGTACTACAAAGTTGCGATTTCCAAGCTGGAGCTGCGGACGTGTACTTCGCGTGCTAGACTTGTACTACAAAGTTGCGATTTCCGAGCTGGAGCCGCGGAAGTGCACTTCGCGTACGGAGCTGCGGAAGTGTACTTCGCGTACTAGACTTGTACTACAAAGTTGCGATTTCCGAGCTGCGGACGAAGCACTAGACTTGTACTACAAAGTTGCAATTTCCAAGCTGGAGCTGTGGCAGTCTACTTCGCATACTAGACTTGCAATTTCCCAGCTCGACCTGCGGAAGTGCACTTCGCGTACTAGACTTGTGCTACAAAGTTGTGATTTCCGATCTGGAGGTGTGGCAGTGTACTTTGCGTGCTAGACTTGTACTAAAAAGTTGCGACTTCCCAGCTGGAGCTGTGGCAGTGTACTTCGCGTACTAGACATGCGCTGCAAAGTTGCGATTTCCCAGCTCGAGCTGCGGAAGTGCACTTCGCGTACTAGACTTGTACTACAAAGTTGTGATTTCCGATCTGGAGGTGTGGCAGTGTACTTTGCGTGCTAGACTTGTACTACAAAGTTGCGACTTCCCAGCTGGAGCTGTGGCAGTGTACTTCGCGTACTAGACATGCGCTACAAAGTTGCGATTTCCCAGCTCGAGCTGCGGAAGTGTACTTCGCGTACTAGACTTGTACTACAAATTCGCGATAGCTGCGGAAGTCCAGTTCCTATGCTAGACTCGCGCTACAGAGTGAAACCCCTGCAAAGCGATAAGAGTAAAACAGAACGATAACACGTTCGGGGCACAGCTCAATTGAATTCTCAATTGACACGGGTTTTTTTCACAACCCCATGTTGCCTTTTGGGCAAATCCGTGGACCCGTCCTTTCGCAGGGGTCCCTATGTTTCCCTTCATGGCGGTTTTATAAACCTCTCTTTTTTCGCCACCATGAAAAGTGAGTGTCCCTTTCAGGTGATGCTTTACTCTACCGCTATTGGGTTGGATCTTTAGACTTTCACTTTTTGGATTCCCTTCACATTTCCTTTTTTACCAGCAAAAAGTTAAACTTTTTGCTGGGGGATCTACAGCGCCCAAGTTTAGCGGGGAAATGGCTCGGGAGCCCTTCCTTTCGGCCCCACCGTCGTCTCGCTGCCGAGGCATCACCCGGCCCAATAAAAGGCTCCGAAAGTCGACGATTTCGTCGCACGTCGGCAGTTGGAACCGCGGGAGCGGGGGCGGCGGACAGAGACGCCGCCTGGGGGAAAATTCTTTCTTTTGCAGTCGTCCATTTGCTGAAATGAACCGATTTCACTACATGGGAGTATCTGTTGTTTCTTCCTCCGCTTGGTTTTCTCCATTGGGCGCTTACAAGCAAGTGCAGCCAATGTAAGCATCGAGTCGGCTTTCTTGAGGTTCGGCCATTCCTTGGAGTCAGAACTGTGCCAAACCGACATCTGTTACTTCTGCCCGTCGATGGTTTTTGGGCCCTCGAACACGGGGGTGGTTTTTTCAAGGGCCTCTGAGGGTTTTTTTGGGGTTTGCGTTGGAGGGGTGTGAGTTTGGAGGGTCATGACTCTAAGGGGGCAGGGGGCAGTCCCACTGGAGGCAAGTGGAAGCGGTGGGATTGTGACTCCTAGTTCCTATTCATTACTCATCCATGGTTCCAAGGTTGGAAGACTGCTAGTTTATTGGAAGACTTGACTTCCAACGTTTCCCCCCTTCCCCCCCAACCCCTGGTATGGTGGACACTTGGGGTCTATTTTGCAACTTCCTTAGGGCCAATACCGCTGGATGTCGCTTCGCTGCTCCAAAGAAGCCCGGCAGTGATTTCATGGTTGTTGTTGGGAAGCATTTCACATTCTTGCTTTTTGTGGTTTAGTGGTGGAAATCCCCACTGAACTGCTAAAAAATCAAAAAAATGGTTCCCCTTCCAATGTCCACCAAGATACCACCCCCCCTTCCCCCCCCACCCCCGGTATGGTGGACACTTGGGTTCTATTTTGCAACTTCCTTAGGGCCAATACCGCTGGATGTCGCTTCGCTGCTCCGAAGAAGCCCGGCAGTGATTTCATGGTTGTTGTTGGGAAGCATTTCACATTCTTGCTTTTTGTGGTTTAGTGGTGGAAATCCCCACTGAACTGCTAAAAAAATCAAAAAAATGGTTCCCCTTCCAATCTCAACCAAGATACCACCCCCCCCTCCCCCCCCACCCCCGGTATGGTGGACACTTGGGTTCTATTTTGCAACTTCCTTTAGGGCTTCGCTGCTCTAACGTCAACCCCGGCTGTGAGATTTCCCCGGCGAAGCGTCCAGCGTCCCTGGCGTTCGCGGCAGGTTCTTCGAGCATTCCTGGTCCACTCTTGTGGCTTCACAGCTGCCATGGACTGGATGCGAGCCAGTTGCAATCCTTGCCGGTGAACCGTGCCTGGCTGCAAGGGGGGGGCTCGATTTCTCGGGGGGGGGGGGGGGCGTTTTTTTTGGGCTGCAAGGGGGGGGGTCGAGTTTTCAGGGGGTCCCATTTTTTGTTTGTTTTGTTTTCATTTCAAGGGGCAACCAAAAGCAAACCAACTGCTTGGAGCTGGTCAGCATGTCCAGGGTGCTCTGGAAAAGAACCACAACTCGACAACCAGGAGATACAGGAATCTGTGTCAGACCATCCTGGGCAGTGCAATTCCATGGTTCTGTCTAAACTCCCCACTTGCCGGTAGCTAGGTGCAAGGATGGGTGGCTCGTCTTTGAGGGTTCCCTGTTTGGGCTTCAAGAAAGCAGACATTTTACACAGTCTTCGATTCCATGACCTCAAACATTCCGCGCTTGTATGCTCGTTGTTGTTTGGAGGTGTTTTATTCTGCAACAACTCGCCCAATAAAGAGGATGTTCTCTTCCCGAAACCCACTGGAGGATGGTGTGAAACCATGGACAAGTCAACGGCTGGCTCAGCTTTTTTGAAGTTGGTGCCCCCTTGTTTGGTAGGTCTTTTCCAGGGAAACCAGCGGAAAACCACTCATTCTGGCTAGGGTTTGACCAATGGGTGGCTCGTCGTTTCTGGAGTTGGTGCCCCCTTGTTGGTGGGTGAAAGCCGCTTTTATTTTTGGGTTGGGTTCCCGAAACAAACATGGACGCACCTCCCATTGATGAGTCTCAGGCGCCGCTTTTGGGGTCGCAAACGCTAGGCCGGGCTGGGTCTGTTGCGGAAGCCTTCGCACAAGAAGCAGACCGGTCAGCTTCGCGGCCTGAAATCGGCGAGAGAGAGAGAAGCGAAGGGCAGCTTTCGGATGTGTTGGCAAGGTTCAGTTGGTTGGTTTCCAGAAGGCTGTCCTTTCACGAAAAGGGCGAGCCAGTTCCCATTCTTAGACACCAGGGGTTTGGACATCAGGCCAAACGGAAAAATCGAACATAGCGAAATGTTTGGGTAGGAACCGCCAGTAACGTCCGGGAGTGCCCCGGAGGGGAAGTGTCAAACAGATAAGTCATATCAAGCCCCCTGTGAGCTGCCAGCACATGCAAGCCCCCCTTTTTGCCTTCGTGTCCCAGTGTGCCAGCTAGTTATTAGCTGGGTATGTAGTTAACGAGTTTGAGAGTTAGCTAGTTGGTGAGCCTAGCTACTTACATAGCTAGCACGCAGGTTAGCTGGTTTCCTGGTAACTCCTGGCCGGCGAGCTAGTTGGCCGCTGTTAGCTTGCTGGCTAGCTGGTTTGCGAGTTAAGTAGTTCGCTCAGTCAGCCGGTTAGATAGCTGAGTTAGCTACTTAGCAAGTTAATTGGCTAGTCCGCTTGTTGCGGCTTAGCCAGTTGGATGGTAAGGTAGTGAGCCAGTTCAGGAGTAGGCAAAATGTCTCTTTGGCTCGCTAGTAGCTACTGAGCTGGTTTGGTTAGGTATTTAGGAGATGGCTATCCAGTCAGAGACTAAGCTCATAGGCGTCCTTTTTGGTGGTTTTGGTAGACAAATAGATGGCCCTGGTTTACCTGGTGGTTTAATCATCTACCAGGGCCCTCTGTTTCCCCTAAAAGGACACCTATGACCAAGCTAGTTACTTAGCTACTCAGCTTCGCTAGGCAATGTAGCTAGTTACCTCGTGCGCTAGTTTGCCAGTGGTAGTAGCGTGGCCGTGTGGGCTGTTTCGCAACCATCAAATGGTGAACTTTGTGCAGACTTTCCCGGCAACTATCAAAAACTCAATAGTTGCGTGTTTAGAGCTTTTCACTTGGCCCGTGGAGCCCTCTGCACACTTTCGACCTTGCATCAAACGGTGAAGCCTTTGCGGACGAAAAGTGGTGTCCACCGTCAGAAACGTGTATATTTCAATTATTCATTGGCCAACTAACTGGCTGTACAAGAAGCCAAGTAGCAGTCTGTCCATGGTCAAACTAGCTATCTCAGTTTCTCAGGCGCCGCAACCAAGGTGGTTTGTACACCTGCAGAGAAGCACAACTTTCATTGACAGCGCCATCGTTTTTGCTTGCCCCAGTTCTCCAGATTCCAGCTGTTTCTTAGCTTCGTCATGCACGGCGTATTATGTATGCCTCAAAAAAAGAAGCACAACTTCATTAATCCCAGTAATATGGCTGTGGGTCAAACATATGTACCCAAAATGGAACCCTGGTAAATGGGCACTTGGACTACAACCTGCGGTCCCCTGGTGGTTGAATTTTGACCCACACCCATATGTAAGTTCTTGTCAAACTTTCTTGGAGGATGATGGCTGTGTCCAAGTGTTGACAGAAGTGCCCCTCATGTCTGGGCTTTCACATGTTTTTAGAATTGTCCTTGCTACCGTGCGGTTGGGCTAGCTATTCATAGAGAACACAGACAAAAAATAAGAGAGCAACAGCAAAGTTCAAACCCTGACTCAGCCAACATCAACGAATCTGCCCTGTGGCTTTCTATCTCTCTCTCTCTCTCTATCTCTCTCTGGGTTCGTTTTGGTTTTGCACCCACCAACAGAAACTTCCGGGAGATGCAATTTCAGTCGAATTGGGGTGCAAGGTTTAAAATTGAAGGCTTGGCGTATACAAGCCGAAATGTGATTTCTATTCAAGCTTTAGCTTAAGATAGACATCATACTTGAATTGTTCCGTTCGGCATGTGTATGTAAATTATGATTGAACTTTCGTCAAACCCCTTTGCAAAGGAATTAATTGTCCAAGAAACACTGCAACAAATCACGAGTTTCCAAACACACAGCTTTTTGGGAAACTCGAGGCATCTTTGACGCTTTTCTATCACGCAGTCTCGCGGGTGTGCTTCAGAATGGGCCGGCGGATTTGGGTGGTTCACCAAGTTCGGAGACCCAGGTGCTTTCTTTTGGGTTTCCTTTTGGACCCATCCAGCAGGAGTTCCCTAAACTGAGACAGACTCAGGCGATGGTCAAGCAACCAACGGGCTGGGCAGGAGTTTGGTATTGACTGAGACACGGATTGTGAAGACCAACCTTTGATCGATTGCCCTGGGATTGTTTCAGACCTTTGGATTGCCCCGGCCATGTGAAAGAACATGCCCTGGCATCTTGGCCTTTTTGCTGCATGTGCCGAGCGTTTTGGGGGCTTCCAATTTTTTCCATATATGGGTGTGGCTCAAAACTAAGCAGGAGGGGACCCAGGTTTTGGTCCATGTTTCCACTTACCAGGTTCCATTTTGGGTACCGGTTATTTGAGCCACAGCCATATATGTTGCTTCCTGCGTTGTGAATTTATGTGTTTTTTTTCCCTTTTTTTTTTTCGCAGACTCCAGAGAGGGCGACAAATTACCCGCGCTTCATCGCTCGAGAACGTGCCACTTTCGCCGCTGAGGATAGAATGCTGGGAGTTCAATGTCACCTCGACGATGCTACATTGTATGCCCGCACGCCAAGCTTCACGTTGAGGATCATCGATCGTTATGGCCTTCAAGCCCGAGCATCATAGTAGCAGCACTCGTGCGAGAATGTATGTATAAGATACATGTTTATTGATTTATTTATTTATTTATTTATTTACTTATTTACTTCCTTACTTACTTACTTATTTATTTATGTGTACGCGTATGAGCACACACGACATGTTGTACATTTACGGACATTGAAGCATTGTTATCAAACAAGCAAGCTGCAGAGTAGTGAATGATGCTTGTAATAATTCTCAACCAGGCTATGTGCGCAAATGCACCTGCCCTATTGGTCCTGGGGATTCAGAAGCCGGGGGTCCCCGTACCACACCCCACGTTGCTTGAGGGGTGTCAAAAGGACATGTTTCAAGGCCGCAAATTCTATCAGGACCCTTAGGGTAGTGTGGAATCTCCCACAAGCGGGAAGGAAGATCGGACGACCATTCCTTGCAAGGTTTTTGGCTGAGAGTTTGCTCCCCGCTCGCATGTGCTGACCCCTCAATCGGCCTGACAAAATGTCAGTTCATTTGATGTTTTTTCCGGAGACCCCCACACTGGTGGGTGTTCCTTTCGGTTTTCCTTTGAAACCAACCAACACAAAGTAGTCCAGTTTTCGCATCTCACGAAAAGCCTGTCATACGGGCCATCGAGGGCCTAGGCTGGGACCTGCTGGATAGTCGAGGGTAATCGCTCTCCACTGTTGAGGACTCACTTCCTGAGTTTATGTTTAAAAAATGGGAAAAATAAAAAATACTTTTTGGGAAGACCATTTTAGTGGTACACAACTACCCTCAAACAAACAGGCGCATGTACATCTTGGAGCCCAAAGGTGCCCTTGCGAGCGAAGCTCTGGCCACGCTCGTGGGGAGCACGGACAAACTTGGACCGCCAGACTGTGGGTGGACGAAATCCTGCACTACGTGAGAAACCCTGGCACGATGACTCCCTATAAATACCAACAAACAATGGTTTCCCATGGCTCCAAAGTGGTGCGAACGGATTTCGGCCATCCAGAATCCACAGTAGTTGTCTTGTGTTTGATGAGTTTGCATAGAAACAGATGGGTTCCACTGGTTTAGATAGGTTTCATTACCCATGTACTCTCCCATCAAGCATGGAACCTGACGGGGGGTTCTGTAAGACCACTTTGCTTTTAAAGGGACCCTCAGTGTCAGGTTCCATGCATCCCCCCTCAAAACGGAATTGGGGGAGGGGGGTGACTGGAATTCCATTAGTGGTTCCATTTTCCCTTTGGGAAGACTAGATAAATGGAATTGGGGGGGGAGGGTGACCCCTGGAATTCCATTTTTTCCATTTTCCCTACTGGGAAGATAAATGGAATTGGGGGTGCCAAATGCCCCCCCCCCTGTGTTTTGTTTCTCAGACTATTGATCTCCCGCAACATGTGGCTCAAGGCCCCTTTTGCATAATCACGACCATTCGAGCGTGAGGACAAAAGAGCCATTGCAGGCCGCTTACAGGATTATCCATCAGACAATCCACCAGGGACAATCCATCCTCCAATCATCCATTACTGGCATATTGGACTCTCTCCGGAATAGATTCAGGGACCAACAACGACCTCAACTACCACAGGGTTCCAGTTCCCTCCGGGGATAGGCACCTGGGGCAGTGGGCGTTTGTGGTAGCGGAGCGGGTTTTCCGCAGAGATCCAAGGGAAGATGTCATCAGATGGAGAAGGCTTCATGGAAGCCTATACAAGTTCGGCAAAGCCGAGCTACACGCAGGAAACACTAAATTTATCGATGACCGCCAAGCAGCCGCCATCGTACGACGGAAAAGTCAGCTGGTTCAGGTATGAAGAACTCGTGGACGACTGGGTGACAATCACCACAGTAGAAGCAGCCAAGCGAGGTCCATTGCTTAAGAGCAGACTCACTGGAGATGCTTACATGTACAAGGCCGTCCTCCAAAATGACCTTTTGCAAGATCCTGATGAAGGAGTCAACTATTTCAAGAACACGCTGAAGAAGTACTTTTTGAAAGGTGCGACCAACGTGTATCTGTACAGACTCCTCAGTTTCTTCAACCACAGAAGGCAGAACCAAGAGTTCCTCATTTTTACCTCAAAATTCGAGATCCTTCTCATGAGATTGAAGGCAGCATGGATGGACTTGATGCCAATCTTTACGGCACAGTCTCCATCATTCCGACAGTCCGTACAGGACGCAAACGCGAGAACAATTGCTCGACATCAGCAAGCAGCCGGTGCTCGAGCACCGCCTCCAGCCCTGCTAAATGAGGACGATCCTACAGTCCTCAGACAATATATCCAAGGAATGCAGGACAGACAGCGGGACGCATTTCCCTTCGGGGATAATCTCATTGCACAGTTTTTCATTATACAAAGTGAGTTGTCAGATCAACAAAGAGAACGACTCACAAGTGCAATGTCATTGAGGAACATCTCACTCGAGAATTATTCCTATGAGATGCTGAAGACACACTACCATGAACTCTTCATCACAACGAGGACATCGATCCAAGATCCATCCATCCGACCTCAAGGAGGCAGCCGAAGCAACACATTCTTCATCATCGAACAAGGTGAATACGAAGGAGAAGAAGGCTTCTGGGTTGAGGATGAAGAAGGACTTGAAGGATTCATGTCAAACAATGATGAAGAGACGTTCTGGGTCCTCGAGGAGAACGATGCGTTCATAGCAAGAAAAGTGTCGGGGCGGAACTTCAAGTTCAAGAAAAGAAAAGGAAAAGGAAAATCAGGAAACAAGAAGGGCAGTCCCCAACGAGGTGGCTTCAAACCCTTCAGAAAAAGCGGTTCTGGCGGAAAGGCCAATATGGCCAACGAAAACTATGATCCCTACGACCAGGCATATTGGGGAAAAGGCAAAGGAAAGAAGGGAAAGAAAGGAAAATCAAAATTCCAATATCCCTATGATGGAAACAAAGGTTATCCATCCTATGAGAGTGGCAAGGGAAAGAGCGGACAGGAGAAAAAGGAAAATCCAAGACGTTCGCAGCCACCGCAGAGAAGACGGAGGAGCAGCCCGCCATCCAGCAGACTGCACCATCCATAGAGCCTACCTATGCCGGTTGGACAGACCAAGATTGGGATCAATCATGGACATGGAACGAACATGGCTGGTACTCATCCCATGAGACATCCAGCACAGGACAAGCGTTAATGGCATTCCATGATGCATATGAGTATCCTGGGAAAAAGGCCATCCACGAGAAACTGATCCAATCAGATGCAGTTTCAGAACACAATCTGTCCGTCACGACAAATCACAGCCTTTTCTTTTGGCAACAAAGCTGATGGCGCCTGTCATCAACCCTCAGCACAACCCGACCTATGCGATTCTGGACAACGGATGTACCAGATCTATGGGCAGCTGGCATGCAATCCAGCGTTTTACCCAGGCAATCGAACCAATGAAGGACATCATCTCCTACGAGCACATCCCGGCCGAGACCAAGTTCACTTTTGCAAACGGAGAGACCGCCAGGGTAAATTGGACCCTGCATCTTCGATATCACACAACTCCTCCATGCAGTACGAACATCGACATCCTTGAACAAGGAACTGTACCGATCCTTCTCAGCATCAGCCAGATGCGGAACCTCTACATGACCATCGAGCACACACCTCAATGTGACAAGATCACATGCAAGGCCTTTGGCATGAACCGTCAAGCAGTTCCAGTATCCGGTACAGGACATGCACTCGTCGATCTCGCTGGAGTTGCAAGAGTGAAGGCACATGGAGAAATTGCTCACAAGGGCCTCACCAACTATGTCTATGACGATGATAACAGCATCAAATTTCCCTCCGGGGATCTCACCAGGAGTGAATCTGTTTGTGCAGCAAAATCATCCGAGACAAAGGAGGACCTAGCAGCATCGGGTCTCAAAAGCAGGACCATTGGATCCTTGACAGGAAGAACAAGCAGCTCATCCGTGTGCACATCACGCCCCGAAAGGCGCTGTTCACACCAAATGGAGCCAAGGAATGTCCAATCAATCCTGATCACATCAGCCGAGAACGTACCACGGAAATCATTGATGCATCCGCGGGCGGAGATCCAGACATCCTGGAAGACAATTGGAGACTTACATCCCTTGGCAAATAAACCAATGATTAACCTGTGGATAGGTAAGACCATTTTCACCTTCTCAGACAATTCGCTGAAGGACGTAGAAGCAGGTTCAGGATCGGCAGCAGACAGGATCATCGACAAGAGGGGCCAGTCGACTATTGAGCCAGATCCTTTCGCACCATCCTCAGAAGAACCAACATCGCTTCCGCTTGCCCTAGGCAGAATCCACAAGCGATTGTCGAATCCAGAAGAATTGAAGAAACTCCACCTGCAGCATCATCACATGACGACAGATCAATTTCGATTTAGAACCCGAGCACTTCATTTGCCGAAATCAACATTCGATCTATTTGACAAGATCCGAAGTGAGTGCGAAGTTTGCCAAGTGGCGAAACATGCACCATCACGAAGCAAGACAAGCGGACTTCGAGCGGACACCTTTGGTGACATGACATTCATTGATCACTGTCAAGTTCCTCTTGGAACTGGAGAACACATCATTGTTTTTGTCATCCTGGATGGAGCAACAACATTGCTCACTGCAGAGGCAGTGACAACTACGCAAGAAGTCGAGAACATCACTGTCCTCAGGAACTATTTTGACCAGTACCACTTGCAGCCCAAATCAGTTGTCGCAGATCAAGCCTTCATGACAGATACATGGGAACATTTCTATCAGTCCCTTGACATCACTCCGATATCTTTGGGACCGAATACACCATGGCCAAATCGAGCTGAAGCAGCAGTTCGACTCCTGAAGGCACAACTCAAGATCATGCTGAGTTCCATCAAGGCAGGTACTGCACCTGCAACACTGAAGAAAGTGACCTATAGGCAACTGGTGAAGGCCGCTGCAACTGTCAGGAATCAGACCGTCACCTACGGGGGAGTAACACCTTTGGAGCTCGCATTCGGAAGACGACCAGCAGATCTCATCCAACTCGATGTTGCAACTCCAACTCAGTTGACGATTGACAGGAATGAAGAAGAGATGACAGCCATCCAGATAAAGCAGCTGTCAAGGCAAGCTTTCCAAGAAGCACGTCAATCCGAGGACATCCGACGAGACCTTGCTCAAAATCTCCGAATGAGTTCAAAGCCTCTTCAGGTGAAGGACAAGGTATTCTACTGGCAGGAAGACAAATCCAAGATTCGTTCCGATGGAAGCAAGGGAGGAACATGGCGAAAAAGGAAAGGTCATTTCCATTGAAGGAGCAATGGTAGGACTTGATCTTGGGACTCGACTCATCAAGGTTAACATGACGAAGCTCAGGAAGGATGAGACCATCCCCCCGGGGAAACCCGGAATTGACCTTCTGTTACCTGAAGAGCGAGAATCCTTGCAGAAGGAGCAACCAGGCTCCTCTGTAGATACCAAGAAAAAGGAATCATCCGCACCATCTCCTAAGCCAAGATCCTCAGTGCCATTACGTATCGCGGGAAAAACAACTCCAAAACCTGCAGTACCTCATCCAGCAGAGAACATGTTCGTCGAGGACCTCACATCTATTCCTGAACAAGCACATTGGAACTGTGCACGTAAGGGAAAGAGAAACGTTCTCGAGATCTTTGCAGGAAGTGCCAGATTCAGTCAATGCTGTGCACTGTCAGGTCTTAAGGTTGGGACTCCCGTGGACATCCGCACAGGATTCGATGTAATGACATCCAAGGGACGACACATGGTCATGGAGATCATCAGGGAACAAGCACCTGATGTCATCCTTATGGCACCAGTCTGCGGACCATGGTCAAATATGCAGAACATCCAGCAAGACCAGCAAAAGGTGGGGGAAAAGCGGAGACGCTACCTTCCCATGGTTGAATTTGTGGCATCCATTGCGCGTTATCAGTTGAAGCACAGAAGCTACTTCATTATCGAAAATCCTCAGACATCCAGGATATGGTATCTGAAATGCATGCAGCAATTGCTTTCAGACCCATCCGTGACCTGGGGAGATTTCCATTTCTGTGCATACGGACTAAAAGATCCTGAATCCGGGCTCAGAAGTCTCAAGCCCACGAGCTTGATGCACTGTTTACCTTCCGAGGTTATGAGACCGATCTTCAGACGGTGTAAAACTTTTCCAGCTCAGTCAAGCATGAACACCAACCCCTAGAGGGAAACGCTGGTTCCTTCGGAAGCAGAACCAAACTGGCGCAGGTGTATCCTTACCAGTTCTGTCAGGATCTTGCGCACATCATCTTACGACACTTGCAGGTGAAACCGCTTGACAACGAGGTGTACCTCTTGGAGGACCTTTTTGAACCATTCACCACCAAGCAGGTTGATATCCTGAGAAAGGAGATGGAAACCATTGACAAGGAGTTCAACATGACTAGCAGCAGTCTTGCAGTCAGAATCCAAGACCTGCCGTTCAACAAGGACGTTCAACCATTAGTCATTCAAGATCCGCTAGTTCAGAAATTCCAGAAGACGATGAAGCAGTACCCACCTGGGACTGAAATTGATATCTTCAAGCAAGATCCTATTGACTGGCGATGTCAGAATATGTGGAACGGCTGCAAGAAGTTGAGACAACTGTGCATTTCATCCACTCAGTATGATGCATGCACTGCATACGTCCACACCATTGGCATCAATATGCCTATCACGTCACCTCCGGACGACGCAATCATATCCTTCTGGCAGCCTGATCAGCTGAATAGAATTTGGGTCTTGCCTGCATCAAAATGCAATTGGGAGAAGTATGATCCGAAGACGTGGCATGCTGTGATGTTTTCATCCGTTCATGAGTCGTTCACCGATGCGCCGGCCATCAGGCCGATGCCCATCGAGACGGATCCATGGGATCCCACGGATGCGCCTCAGCAACCTGACACACAGCCACCACCTGATCAACCGGACCATCCCATGCCTGATCCAAGACCTCCAACACCTCCGGACGAGAGCGTGTCAGATCCTCCTCCGGATCCTCCACATCAGCCTGATCATCCCATGCCGCCAGCACCACGCAGTGTGTTGCCAGACAGTTCAGTGGATCCTCCACTACCGCCACACGACAAGCCTGGCGGAGGAGATGCAGCGCTTAAACGGCAAAAACAGTCCATTTCATCCTCAAGTGGACTCAATCGACTGGGGGGTGATGTCTCTTTGCCGTCACAGTCGCAATCATCTCAGCCAATTCTTCCGACTGTCGTGGTACCTTCACCACCTGCGATTAATACAAATCCCGAAGCAGAGGAACAAGATGAAGATCTTGAACTGCCGACACTCGTGCAAGAAGAAACAACCGGCAGTCCGTGAAAGAAGCAGAAGACTGGGAAGAAGAAGAAGAAGCCAGATGACAATGATGAGTCACAAGAGCATTCTCGCAGACATGATCCTGCATCTTCATCCAATTATAATCCGAACAATCCAGCGAATTTGCCGGTTTAATATGAAAGTGAGGAAGAGTCCTCATGTTCCAACCTCATCCGGCACTGGAAGTTCAGAAAGAACCATGAGATACACTGACCAGGAAGATGGAAATTCAGAAGACTCTCAGAGGACCAGATCCTACGATGATCACCAAGCTGATCTCGTTCTAGATGAAGCGCATTGGTCACTCATGACAGCCGAACAGAAGATCTGTGCGAACACTGGATCCTTTACGGTTCCGAGAGATATCGAAGGCAACCCTGTCCTTCTTGGACGTGTGAAAGGGACCTTCAGCCCATCGCCCCGATGCGGATTCTCTCATCAGAAATACACAGATCAGAATCATGTTGACCAGCTATGCAAGAACATGACCGACGATGACCGTGCACTCCTAGTTCTGTATTCATCCAAGCAAGAATCCTTGAAGGCTTCATCCACATCCGCACTCATTGGCAAGAAGCGGAAGGAAGCTACAGCCACGGAAATCAGAGCTTATCAGAAGCAATTCCTTGAAGCCAAGCAGCTTGAGTGCAAATCATGGCTTGACAATGAAGTGTTCGACTTAGTCGATACACGCAAGATTCAGGTCAGGAACTGGGTCACCGGTCGATGGGTCCTAACCCTGAAGCGAGACAAGGATGGTAACTTCTTGAAGACCAAGGCTCGCTGGGTCCTCCGAGGCTTCCAAGACAAGCAGAAGAATGATCAGCAGACAGACAGTCCTGCTGCATCCAGGAGTGGTTTCCGCCTTGCAATCCAAGCAGCCTCAAATAAAGGCTGGAATATATTCCACATGGATTTGAAGACAGCATTTCTCCAAGGCGAAGCATATGACCAGTCTCGTGACATCATTTGTCAGATACCTCCTGAAATGGGATATCCACCCCACATTGGAGCGCGCATGAAGAAGCCTGCATACGGGCTGAATGACGCACCACGTCGATGGTGGAACATCCTTGATTCGGCACTCCGTTCGTACGGACTAGTGCCAACCCGGGCAGACCGTTGTACATACGTGTACTACGGCAAGCAGCTTCCGAAGCCCGCATTGGTGAGTGAAAAGAAATCATCCACAACTTTCGATCTAGAAGGAGCAGTTGATTACCTAATGGATCCTGTTTCTGGTAGCAATGCTAAGAATCGACAAGTTCATGGAGCCCTATCTCTTCATGTAGATGATCTTCTTATGACGGGGGATGACGTGTTCGAGAAGGAAATCATGGGACGACTTCGGAAAGATTTTCAGGTTGGTTCCGAGGACAAAAATGATTGCCTCTTCGTAGGACAGCGCATCCAATGGAAGCAAGAGGACAAGCATGGTTGGTACATCAATGTTCATCAGAACGTTGCCATCGACGAATTGCAGGAGATCACTTGAGGACGTTCGCGCCATTAATAAGACAGTCAGAACCATCAAAAGCATCCCGCTTAGCATGAGATTCTGGCCCCTTCGTGGCAAGACACGCATAGTTGGCTATCCAGATGCATCCTATCGCAACAACGAGGATAAGTCATCCCAACGTGCGCGTGTTATTTTTCTTGCAGAACAAAGAGATCTTCGCCAGGGCTCATCGAATTCGAGAGGCTCATTGGTCGACTATGAGACGCACAAGATCACCGCCACAACCATGTCCACTACTGTTGCAGAGTTGCACGGACTAATTAGTTGTTACGGTTCAGCATTATTTCTTCGCGGTCTTTGGTCAGACATAACGGGCGAAATTGCAGATGTACACATCCGCACTGATGCGAACAATCTTGTCACCACAGCATCCACAACACATCAACCGGAACAGAAAGAAACAATGCATTTGATCCAGATGTTGAGAAAGGAAAGCAACAGCGGACAGATGCACGACCTTGCACATGTACGAAGTGAAGATTGTCTGGCAGATTCGCTGACCAAGCATTCAGCTAAAGCGGACGAGCTCATCAAGGCCGTCCTCACCGGCAATCTCTTGAATGTAGATGCACATCCACCCTTCCGTACCATGTTGCAGAACAAGGCATTCTTGGTTGAGTGGCTAGCACACAACACGAAGCACGGACCCGGCATCATTGCCTTTGCAGGAGTCGGTATAGCAGAATCCATGTTTGCTTATTGGGGAACCTGGGCATGATCCGCATGTCCACGAATTCTGATGCATGAGTTTTCAGTTTTGCAAAATTTCAATTCCTCAATTCCGTGATGCGCGTGTTTGCACTTGACCCATTTTGAATCTCAAGAAATATGTGTCTGCCTCCGCAGCCACTTTCGGTTTACAACCAATCCGACCTTTGCAATCTTGTATGCTCGATCATCTCGTTGACATGCCCATCCTCAACCTGATGTTTGGACGATCCGGCGATGCGGCACCTGTGCCAAAGCCGATGATCAAGAGACGGGCGTCACCATTGAAGGAATCCCCTGCTCGTGATGAGGAAGATGAGACATCCGATTGCCCCATGGAGCAAGTCGCTGATGAGAATCCATCCGCCTCTCAACAACCCGAGAATGTCAACATGGAGCAGGTTGATTATGATCCAGATTCCGACGACGATGATTCCGATGAAGAAGGGCATCCTCTCGAAGGAAGGCCCCTGTCAAAGGCGATGCCACATCCGAAACTTGTTCCAAAGTCACCGCCGCCGACACTGAGTCTTGTCTCCAAGGTCAAGCCAGCACCAAAGAACACCCTGGATGACGAGACGGAATCCGACAATCATCCTGGTGATCGACCTGCACTTCCAAGGCGACCAGTGATGCGGCCTGTTCTCACATCCAACGATCGGTGGTTTGTAACATATGGATCGGATACGGACATCAGCCTCCAGAAGGAATCCGTGCACCCAGGACTCAAAATTCCTGACTTTTGTGCACGAGTACTACAAGGAATGCTCAACCTTCCTTGATGTCAATCCGGATTTCCACTTCGTTCCTGAACACGAGAGACCGCATGGAGTTAAGGTATTCTGGTTGAAGGCAAGATTCAACGATTACTGGCATCCAACACTCCAAGGTGAAGGACCTCATGCAGAGAAGCAATACATGGACTTCATCAAGAAGGTCTACAGCATTTGCTGCTACAGCAATGCTCAATCCGAAGTTTACGGAACCGACATCATCCCGATGGTATGCCACAACGGCAACATTGATCTCGATAAGACCGTCCAGAATGTCGAACAGGTTTGCAAATATTTCCGCATTGAAACATCCAAGGCGAAACAGATCACAGATCTCATCCTCTGGCGAATTGAGAGAATGAGCAGATCGTTTTCCGAATGTCTTCGACATGATCCAAGGCATGGAATCCATAAGGAATGCAAACGGCAGGTGAAAATGGGTCCTGATGGATCCGTCGAGCTCTATGACGCATTGACCTGCATCACACATGCCAGGAACTTCATTGGAAACAAGCCAGGACTTCTCTTGATGGCTATGTTCCCGAGCTATGGAAAATCACGTTTCGAAATTGCGTTCGTATTTCCATCCGTGGACGGGACATATAAAGAGCGCAAGGCACGGGGAGAAATTGTTCCAAGGAATCGATGGATCGACAAGCTCAACACCAGATCCGCACAAAGTGCACTCAGGCCCGATGGCAAGGACTTCTATGTTGATCCTGAGATGGAGTTCTATGTGAGATGCAACAGCGGACACACACGACAAGTCGATATCCAATCCTTTGGACGACCCCTGTTCTCTGAGCAGAAGGAGCCTCATTACGACGAACCGGACTATGATTTGCCAACGGAACCCATTCCGCCAAGTCCGCATCCGTCAAGATCCGAGGCGCCTCATGGAGATGAAAGCACAGCTCAGCCCAAGTACAGAACGCGAAGGCCGGCACCACCATCCATTGAAGAAGAGAGAAAGATCAAGCCGTTCTCGAAGAAGCCCATCACATTCATGTTCCATGCAACCTATGGAAGTCAGCTCTACAGCATCATGGAGCAAGGGCTCAAATCTGGGAAGTCCCAGACAAACCCTTCGGGGAGAATGCACGTTAACACATGGCATGCATCGATGACGTCATCCTCGAAGACGACGATTCTGAAACCGCATTGACCCATGTGCCAGCAGGAAGAGATGCGTTGCTGATCCTTGCATTTCTCAAGGACCAAGACTATGGCATCCGCCTTTCCGAAGAGAGATTGACAGACAAAACCATCGAGGCAAGAAACACTGTTGCAGCAATCGAACCTGATGGCAGCCTCATGGCGAGCAACAAGTGGATCATGAAGAAGTATCTCGATCATGAAGATTACGAGATGTACGACACCAAGATCCGCGAATTCGCCGATGCCTTCTTCACGTATGTGAATTCCACCAAGCACAACAAGGAAAAAGATACCTCCTCAGAGACCAAGAAGAGACGGCATTCCACCGATCAGGGCTCCACCGAAGGAGAAATGATGGCACCCTCCGGGGAAAGATCCGTCAAGCCCAAGGTCATCGTGGAATATCACAGTTCAGAGATCCTAGAAGAGTTCATCCAAGAACTCAAGGGAACCTATCTCGAAATAGATATGAACAAAAAGGACGCAGAGGAAGAGCTCGCGGGGATCAAGGAAGAACTCAAACGCTTCATGAACCAGTTCAACAAAGATCCGAAAGGAGCTCATCCCAAGTTGACAGAGTGCGAGAGAGCCTCATTGGCACATGTCGATCCTGATGTCAATCTCGGTGAAGAAGAATTCTACTTCCCTCATCGAGGAGAATGTCCCACCATTGACGAGTACAAGCAAGCTCAACCAGGATCCGGATATCCGATCAAGCTGCCGCTTGGACTGAAGAAGCTCAGGTCACAAGATGACCCGAAAATCATCCGAGCCTATGCCGATATCCTGGGATCGCTGATGCAGCCGACTGACCGTCCTTCCGTGGACTATCTCAACATGCATGAGTTCACCTCATCCATAGGGATCAACATCCTTACCCTGAACCATGGAAACCTCACAAGGAATCCAAAGTTGGACAACAGGGAGGTGTACAACATGCCGATGAAGGATCGACCGATCGTCAAGATGATGATGATGCAGAACAGTGCACACATCTTATGCCTGAATGAGGCAGACGCATTCTTCAGTCCGAATGATGAGAAATCCAGGGAGCTCATCAAGACGTTCATCCGATACGGTTACAAGGGCATTGTGATCAAACAATGGTCATCCAGACCGATCGCATGCTTTGTCCGCGGCGGACCATCTGCAAGAGTGGAGCTTCTGGCAAGACACATTTCCACCAGGAGCCAGAATTGGGGAACCACATTCGGAATGTTCAGATGTTTCTTCGGAACCAAAGAAGATGGCACTGATCCCGAATACGAAATTCCGACCTCGGGCTGCTTGGCAACCACAGGAACATCCATGTTTACCGAATCCAAGAAGTACATTGGATCGAGATTGCCAGCACGCACCATTGTCCAAGGACATGGCCGAGACAAGGAGATCGTCGTTCTCCACATCGAGCAGAGTGATGAGTTTCGTGGCATGATCCCGAAATCATCCGACAAATCATACTACGAGTATGATGACCGCCACATCACGAGGGCAGACTTGCCATTCGCGACCATTGGAGTTTTCCACATCCATCCTTCACTTAGTCATGGAGCAGCAAAAGAAGATCTTCAGAACGAAATCATGCCGCTCGTGACCTTGTACCGATGCGATGCGATCACCGGAGACGCCAACAAATCGGCGAACACCTACAGCAAACTCCAGCATGTCTACAATCCAACCAACGGTCTCGTGAACATCCTCATGAGAGCATATCAGAGATTGTGGAATGCGACGAAGAATTTGCCACTCGTGGACAGAATGGAGTATACGGTGGAGACTTCGTGCACCCTGAAATCCATTGTCCGTCATCACCTGTACATGAAATGCGGATCAGGTTTTGATCGAACATTCCCAGATGTGACGATGACTATTGTATTTGGATGGGGCAAAACGAACATCCAGCAGGACTTCCGGAAGATCGAGATGAACAATATGGATGATGAACAACTGGAATTCATGCGGAACCATCCGAACAAGGCCATTTTCGATTACCAGGTCTCATCCGCAGAGCGCTACAAGCACGTGAGCAATGAAATGTTCATGAACGGCTCGCAGGACTCCGACTCCCACAGTCCTCTCATGGTTTACATCCGCAGCAGATCTGCAACCAGCAAACGCAGCTCTGAGAGATACCAGGATTACGTCAAGAAGAGACAATCCTGGACCACGCAGGAGTACAAGGACTACAACAAGCAGTGGGGATATCAGAAGCAGTGGAAGGACTACAGCAGTTCGACCTGGAATGATTATGGAGACCATGGCAGTCAATCCGACAGCAGTCGCCGATGGTATCGTCGATCCGACTGACCATGAAGATACGTTCAGCACCACGAGCAATCCAGATGATTGATCCTCCTCGTCTACAAGACTATACCATGAGTGAGTGATCAATAGTTTCACAATTGTTCCGCGTGTACATAGCGTTGTACATCACCCTTTGATACAATTAGGTAT
Source organism: Effrenium voratum (assembly GCA_963377175.1). Lineage (NCBI taxonomy): Eukaryota > Dinophyceae > Suessiales > Symbiodiniaceae > Effrenium > Effrenium voratum. The sequence goes on from CAUJNA010003406.1 coordinate 373,214, forward strand.
CCAAAAAGAAGCGTACATAGTGTTTCCTATTTCGAAGGCCAAGACATTTCATCCAGCAGAAAAAGGATGAATCCGGCTCTTTTAATCACATGGCTACGGCACACATTAAGGCTACGGTCAAAGGCCATGAAGCGAATAGTATTTCATACTTTGTGCTGGAGATCAGAAGAAATTTGTGTCTGTTTTGTGTTTTGTTTCTCAGACTATTGATCTCCCGCAACATTTGGCTCAAGGCCCCTTTTGCATAATCACGACCATTCGAGCGTGAGGACAAAAGAGCCATTGCAGGCCGCTTACAGGAGTATCCATCAGACAATCCACCAGGAACAATCCATCCTCCAATCATCCATTACTGGCATATTGGACTCCCTCCAAAATAGATTCAGGGACCAACAACGACCTCAACTACCACAATGTTCCAATTCCCTCCAGGGATAGGCACCTGGGGCAGTGGGCCTCACCCCCCCCCCCCCTGCAGGGAGGATTTCCATAGAGCTCACCGGACCGGACTGGGACTCCAACGGAGCCCGTGACACCGATCCGAGGTCGAGATGAGAAATCACGAGCTAGTTCCAGCCAGAGCCCCAGAGAGCGCAGAATTCCGGACTTGGTTGTCTATATACATACATATACATATATATATATATATATACATATATACATAGAAACATGCACATATGCGTCTATATATATATGTCTATCTACACTGGTTTCCAGTTGACAACTTTGGGTCCAACCCGTTTGGACCGTTTCATGCTGGCAGTTTCCGCATAATGGTGCCGCAACCTGGAACTGAACTAACTGATAGGATTTCTCATGTGAAGAGCATAGAAAGAGCTTCGGGAAGTGATTCTAATTCCGAGTTGGTAGCGTTATCGCCCGAATTGACAAAATGAATTCACAAGTTGGCTCTACCATGATTGTTGGCTTGTCATTCGATGGTTGCTTTCAACCGCCGGCCACACTTTGAAGGCAGTAGACGCAGGGACCGGCAGAAAGCATGAAGATGGCTGTGACGAAGTCGTGCCCGAGCAATGGCAAGGCTCGCGTGTCACACGCAGCCATTTCAAGCGCGCCACACACCACACACTCATGTTAAACAACTAGAAAGTCGTAGGCGCGCTGCAATGCCACCACCACATAGAATTTCCACGCGGATTACTGTACGGCGGGTGAAGACAGGTACGGGCATGCCGGCATGAGGCAAACGCAGGCATGCGCACAAGCAGGGACACAGGCACACATTGAGAGAAGCAAACTGAGACTGACAAACACACAGACACACAGACACAGACACACACAGACACAGACACAGACACAGACACAGACACAGACACAGACACAGACACAGACACAGACACAGACACAGACACAGACACAGACACAGACACAGACACAGACACAGACACAGACACAGACACAGACACAGACACAGACACAGACACAGACACAGACACAGACACAGACACAGACACAGACACAGACACAGACACAGACACAGACACAGACACAGACACAGACACAGACACAGACACACAGACACACACACACACACACACACACACACACACACACACACACACACACACACACACACACACACACACACACACACACACACACACACACACACACACACACACACACACACACACACACACACACACACACACACACACACACACACACACACACACACACACACACACACACACACACACACACACACACACACACACACACACACACACACACACACACACACATATATATGGGCATAACGGCGCACTGAAATACACAGAGAAACATAGGTACGGCCGGCAGTCGGAGCATGGGGATGCATGTGTAAATGATGAGTTCCAATGTGAGAGGGAAAGCGTTGAGGTGGCGTCGCTGTTCCTTGCTGAGCTCAGCTACTGTGCCCTTGCAAGCGCTCCTTGGAGAGAAGCATTCTAAAAGGGGGGCGTTTTTGTGGCGCGCATCAAAACTAGGTTTGGTTGTGTGGCCAATTTCAAGTGTAGACAGGCCAGAACCTCCAAAAGTTGCAGTTTGTTTTCAGTAGACACCACCAGTAACAAGGCTTCTTAAAAGATACATTTTGTTCATTTGAAACATGGCTTCTTCCAAAACAAAGGGAAACCGCCATGTAGAAGGCAATGCTCAGGTGTTTCTATTGTAAGGATCTTTGAGTAAGTTGAACTTTTGATTTGGGGGACATCCAGTGGCCCCTGCTGACCTTCCCGAAAGACTCGGTCTGTCGCGCCTGGCGCCTGCGCCTCGCTGGCGCCTCAGGATTGGGCAGACATGGCCGTGATGGCCATTGTGCCCACGGGGCACCTTGGGGCGCAAGGGATCCTGAAAACCTGGGCGGGGGGGTGGGGGGGGGTGGGGGGAAGGGAAGGTGGGGGGTGGGGGGGGGGTTGGGTGGGGGGTGGGGGGGGGTTGGGTGGGGGGTTGGTGGGGGGGTTGGGGGTTGGGGGGGTTGGGTTCAGGGGTGTCTTTCTGCCACCTTTCGTGCGAAAATTGGCGACCCCCTCAAAAAGGAATCCTTCACGGCGAGGGGGTCGATCATTTTTCCGCGAAGGGTGGCAAAAAGCCCCCCTCGGTTGGGTTGGGTGGCAGGGGGGGGGGGGAAGAGGGCGTTGCCATCAAAGAGCGTGATCATGCGTGATCCACGTGTTTTTTTTGCCAGGGAGCTATGGTTTCAGTCATTCCATTCACCTCAAAAAGGGTAGTCTATCAAGAAAACGCGGCTAATTCGTTTGGTTTTGGTTGGTTAGGGCGGACTCCCCCCAAAAGAACGATGCCCTGACGGGACTCGCTCGCGGCTATTGCAGCAAGTCGCCAGCCGCCAACGCCTTCCAAGGAGCGGCGGAATCAGCGAGGCGGCCGTGGCGAAGACTGGACAAGGCGCTCGCTCTCCGCCATGTGAGACTTCGATTTTGGCTCTTCCATTGCTGAAATGAATGTATTCTCTCTATATATATATATATATATTGGTTTTGGAGGGAATCGATTTCACCACCGTAAATGTTTTCGCACCTTTTCCGGGTGGGAGTAAGCAACTGGACGTTTTGGAGTTGTTGCCCCCTTGCTTGTGGTTTTTGGTCACCAAAAGGTTTCGCCACTATTTTGGGAGCCGCCTCAAAAACAGAGACGCCCATTTCCGCTGTGTCCAGAAAGGTGACTGTTTTGGGGTCAGAAAAGGTGCTGGTTAGCAGGGATGCGCTTGAGGCTTTTCTGTGGAACCTCAAGTGGCAGTTTCTTTCAATGGAAACCACCTGTGATTTGGGAAATCCAGTGACCCCTGTCCTCTGGGATTTCATTTGCGGTTCCGTGTCCCCCTTTAATTGAGAGAAATTGGGAGACCCCTTTCCCAGAGATGCGGGCAACAGAAGTGCCTAGAGAGATGGCTGAATATCTAAGCTCTGATTCCTGGCTGTATCCTTGTTTTGGGGACAGTGAGTTGTCGGTGCTCAATGAGGCTTGTACTTAGCAGCGCAGCATCTAGAATTTCTTGAGAGTTCGCTTGGCATTGGGTCATTGGGTCCAGAGCTCTTTTTCGAGGTCGCACAAATCTCGCCTCTGATCTGCGGGGAAGAAACGACAAAAGACACGGGGCTCTTTTTCGAGGTCGCAGAAGTTTCGCCTCTGATCTGCGGGGAGGAAACGACAAAAGACACGGGGCTCTTTTTCGAGGTCGCAGAAATCTCGCCTCTGATCTGCGGGGGAAAAAAGAGAAAGAAGAACAAAGAAACCAAGGAAAAAAGACAAACACAAGGGGTAGAAAGCAGAATCTACGTCAGCCAACACGGGGGAGAAGAAAACAAACGCCACGTCATTCTGCATGTAACGTGGCGCAGGCTGGTTCGTCATTCTGCAGGGTTTGCGTGTGGCAATGGATCTCATGGACCTGTTGAGCCGGGGACCCAGGCCTCGAGGAGCTCAGCTCTTGAGATGAAAAACCAAAATCCATGCGGATGGACGAAATCCGCTTAGGCACCACTTTGAAGCCATGAGGAGCCAATATTAATATATGTTTTTGTACTTACAGGGGAATCAACATTTGAGGCTTTGTTAGGTGGTGCAGGATTTCGTCCATCCATAGTCATATGGCCATGAATGTTCATGAACCATCTCAAAACTAGAATGGGTGGGTCATGACTCCCAAGCTAAATTTGATGTCCACCAAAGGGTGCCTTATGGGGGTTGCTCAAAAGGTCCGTAATACATGGAATGACCATTTGTTGGGAAACACCACCAAAAAGATGATATTGTCCCACATTCGAAAAGTGATCCATGGTCAAACCCCAAAACCCCAAAACCCTAAACCCTAAAACCCTAAAACTCTAACCCCTAAAACCCTAAACCCGTTACTATAACCCCCGCCCCCCCCGCATTTGCAAAGGATCGAGCCAGTTTGTTCGGCAAATTTGTCCACGCAGCTGAGCGCCCGAGGGCGGACTCAGCTTGAGCTTTCACAGGGCTTCGTGGAGGTCCCAGGCGTCTAGCAGGTAGTTGCAGTGTCTTTGGGTTTTTACCCCCCTTCTTCTTTGCGTTCTTCCTTTTTTTTAAAGGAAGACACGTAAACCACCAGGACCTCTAAAAGTTGACTCCTTGTCCATTCTTTTCAGCCATCGTTCTTTTCAAAAATCAGCCTAGGGTTTTTGGTGGTTTTCTAGAAACAAGGATTAGTAAATGTTGACCCCGGATTAATACACCCCTGTTTATTGGTTGTTCCCCTCCAAAAGTGATCAATCCTAAACTAAAACCCGGGACACACCCATATTAATAAACAGGGGTATATTAATCCGGATTCAACAAAACTCCTATGGTTGTCAGCCCCCCCCAAGAGGGGACCCCCTGGAAACGGTTCCCATTGGGGGACACCCCACAGATCCCCAGGTTCTTGGTCTGACCCAGAAATTCCCCCGTACACCAAACAAGTTGCTGGGGGGTCAACAGCACATAGTTCGGGCCCAAATTTGATTAGGACCCGGGTAATACTTATAAGTTATATCGGTACTGTGGATGGACGAACTCCGCGGCACCACTTTGAAAGCATGTGAAGCCACTGTTAGTTGGTATTTACAGTGGAATCATTATTCCAGGTTTGCGTAAGTGGTGCAGGATTTCGTCCATCCACAGTATCACAAAAAACAAGCCTGAGATTGTTCAAAAACTCTTAGGGAATGAGGGCGCTAAGCGCCTTTGGGCACCTGTTGAGCATGATGGGCTGGCAATGGCTTGTGTTTGAGTTGGTTTCTTTCAGCCGCGGGGGTCCAGCGTTTTGTTTGTGTTTTTCTGTGGACAGAACCAGTGTTTCTTGTTCTTTCTCGGTTTTGGTGAGTGGACCCAACAATTTATCATAGTTGGTGATACAGGTGTCACCCCCCAAAAACAGCAAGCGGCAGAGAGTACTTGCCATTGCTCAGCCAAGAGTGAAGGGCTGCCCCAGGCCCCTAGGGTCGTACCCCACTCTGACATCCTGTGGATGGATGAAATCCATTTCGCACCACTTGAGAACACCTGGAATGATTCCCCTGCAAAAATACCAAGTAACAGTGGCTTCACATGGTTTCAAAGTGGTGCCGCGGATTTCGTGCATCCACACCTCATTGGCGATATGCCAATGACAAGAGTGTTTGATCAGCTCGCTGAGGTGTTCGAGGTTGCCTGCGCAATGATTTGGGCCAATCCTTTGCCATGGCCCACGAGGGCGATTGCACCATTGGAGAGGGGGCGCGCTTTGGCCGCAGGATGGGTTTTGGCCCACCGATTTGTCTCCCCATGTTGATGCGCTGTGAGTGTGTGCGTGTTGTTGTTTTTTTGTTGTGTGTGTTTTTGTGTTTGTGTGTGTGTGTGTGGGTGCGTGTGTGTGTGTTACCAAAAGGGGAGGTTGGCGAAAGTAGAGTGTTGGAGTTGTGAAATGCAGGTATGCGACGGTCTACCACATGCAGGCCCGGTGCTTTATTCTCACATTCGTCCATGCCAGAACCTGTTTTCCGGCTTCAGGCGCGTGATGGTCGTGCAGTGGCTGCTGCTGGGCTTAGACGGGAGCTGCTTTTCCGGTCTACCATTTTTGGCAACGTCCTGTTGAAGGCCGCTTAGGAGAGTTGCCACAAAGGCACCTCAAACTCCGCTGTGACATTGACGGAGTGGCGACGCCATTCAAGGTAAAGCAAATGAACTACACCACCGACTACGAGTCCATAGCTAGAGAGGTGCTGACCTCGGCAGAAAAGAGAGCAGAGCAGCAGCCGCCCCCCCCCCCCTGCGGTTTTTAGGGCCAATGGTTTTGTCGGACCTTTGCCTTGAAGGTCCACAAAGCTTCCGCGTTTTAACATTCGCACAGCTTTTTGGACGGTGTGGACATGGTTAAAAAAAGAGATCGTGGTTGGGGGGGTGCTGGATGAGAATTTGTTTCACCCTCTTCGAAGCAGAAGTGAATCGGTGCGGCGAACTTGCGGCAAGGTTTGCTAAGCAACCCGCTGGTTCAGCTGTGGTTCAGCTGGCCGGTTTTCAGGTCGCCAAGAATCCTGGGTCCCTGGGTGACTGTCTTTCAACCTCTTTCTCTGCTTTTCTCCCGCTCTCCCCTTCTCTCGCTCTCTCCCTCTCTCACTCTCGCTCGCTCTCTCTCTCTCTCTCTGCTTTTCTTGGTGGTTCCCAGCCATCCCCTTAGCTTTTTAGCCTTTTAGTGTTGAGTGGTAGTTTCCATGTAACCCACCAAAAGTTAAACTTTTCGCGGGGGATCTGAGGGCGCCCCAGTTTTGTATTCTCTCGCCTGTTTGGGCACCTCAGCGGGTCCTTTCGGGTGATATCCTACTTTCTCCCTCGCTTTTCATAGGTCCGTGGAATCCTCGAAAAAGGGGTGTGTGTGTGTGTGTAAGAAAACGCCATGGGCAAGGGGGCAATTGAGCCAAAACGCCATGTAGGGTCAGGTTTTTGGGAAGGGGCAACCAGGCCTTTTCTTGTTTTGTTTTGGGGCGGAGCCTTCCCAATTTTTCATTACATGGGTGTTTCGCTTGTCCCTGCCCAGCGTTTGACACTCATAGTTTCCGCCTTTCTCATAGCGGACCTCAAGAAATGGTATGTGTCCTTCCTGTATCTCTTTCAAACCATACCATGGTTGTTGTTGGGAAACATTTCATGTTTTTGCTTATTGTGGCTTAGTGGGAAATCCCCTTTTAACTGCCCAAAAAAAAAATGTTGCTCCCCTTCCAACGTCAACCGCTCTTGGTATTTGAGACGTACCCATGTGTGGTCACATGACCCCTTCACTTCAGGATTTGACATTTCGTAATTCCGAGACCGTAGGCCATATGCGGTTCTTTTGGCAAGCGTGTTTCCCTTTGCTTGGTGGTTTCCATCCCCTTGGATGTTTCGCATTTTAGGCTTTAGTGGTTGGATTTCCATTTAATCCGCTAAAAGTTATTCACTTTAGCTTGTTTTTTTCACGCCCCAAGCGTGTTTGTTTCCTTGCTTGGTGGTTTCCATCCCCTTGAAGATGTTTAGCATCTTAGGCTTTAGTGGGGGTTTCCATTTAATCCGCGAAGAGTTAAACACCACTAGCAGGGGATCTTTCCTTCACCCGACTAAGAGCTAGTCACTTGAGCAGGGGGTCTGAACAGTTTGGTTCCCTTTGGTCGCCTTTATTCTTCAAATGTTTTCATTTTTTTGGGGGGGGAGGGCCTAGTTGGGTGGTTTCGATTGTATGGTTTGGATAAGAAGTGGTCTCCCATTGACCCTCTACAAGAAAATTCGGGTTCCAATCCGCCCATCCGAGCCAATCAAGGGTTGATTTTCGGTTGGTTCCCCGTGAAACACAGCCACAAGTCTAGGGGTACCTTCGCCATTCTTTCCAGGTTTCTGAAAAATTCTCAATGAACCCAGGCAAACCGGCCAGGCTTTTGAAAAGAACGATGACTTGAAAAGAATGGTTGGAAGGTACCCCTAGAACGAAGGGAAGTCCCCCAGTTGTGCCCTTTCTCACCCCGATTTTTTTTGGTTGGGAGTACTAAGATAGACCACAAAAAAAAGAAGAGAGAAAAACCGGTACCCTTATTCTAACCTCTCTACTGGAGGACCTAGAACCTGAGGGTTTTTGTATTGCTCCCTGGGATTACACCCTTGGGAAATGACCCAGAATGGCTCAAAATAACGCGGTTTTATCCCGGCATGTGCCTAAATGGGGTCAATATCCAGTGGGTGTATTCCCAGGGTGTAATACAAAAACCCTCAGATAGAAACCCACAAAGGAAAGTCCTCGACGAACCGATTCGAATTTGAAGACCCGAAGCAAACCCGAGGTGAGCGCCTTGGTGGAGGTCCAAGGAGACCACATCATTGGATTCAGGGGCATTTTCTGGTCCATGGAGCAGGACCCGAGGAACAACGCACTTCCAGTTGTTTGTGTGTGTTTTCCCCAGTTTTTGTTTTTTAGGAATCGATCACTACTGGAAATGGTTGTTTAAGTTTTTGTTTTTTAAATTTATTTATTGTTCATTTCCCCCGTTTTTTTTAAAGGAATCAATCACTACTGGAAATAGTTGTTTAAGTTTCTGCTTATCTATTTATTATTGTTTTCCCCTGTTGATATGTTGTTTTTTCTTAAAAGGAGCCTATCACTACTGGATTTATTATTATTATTGTTATTATTATTATTATTAATTATTATTATTATTGGTATTATTATTATTGTTATTATTATTATTATTATTATTATTATTATTATTATTATTATTATTATTATTATTATTATTATTGTTATTATTGTTATTATTATTATTATTATTATTATTATTATTATTATTATTATTATTATTAATAATATATATATATATATATATTTGGGGGGGGGCTTAAGCAAATGGAAGTCAACATCGAAAGGGTGGCCCGGTGGCCCGAAGAAAAAACATGAACCTCTTGCTGTTGGATGATTTGTTGGCGGTTCGGGCCATTCTTTGTGGTGACTCTGTGTGTGTGAAACCTGTTGTGGTGCTCATCATTTGCCACATGTTGCCACCAATGCAGGCAGCCGTGTGTGTGTGTGTGTCTGTGTGTCTGTGTGTTTGTGTGTCTGTGTGTCTGTGTGTCTGTTTGTCGGTGCTTTTTTGTGAAAGCTTTGGTAGTGCTCATCATTTGCCACATTTTGCCCACCAATGCAGGCAGCCGTGTGTGTGTGTGTGTGCGTGTGTGCGTGTGTGCCTGCGTGCGTGGGTGGGTGGGTGGGTGGGTGGGTGGGTGTGCGTGCGTGTCTCTGTGTGTGTCTCTGTGTGTGTCTCTGTGTGTGTCTCTGTGTGTGTCTCTGTGTGTCTCTGTGTGTGTCTCTGTGTGTCTCTGTGTGTGTCTCTGTGTGTGTCTCTGTGTGTGTCTCTGTGTGTGTCTCTGTGTGTCTCTGTGTGTGTCTCTGTGTGTCTCTGTGTGTGTCTCTGTGTGTGTCTCTGTGTGTGTCTCTGTGCTCTGTGTGTGTCTCTGTGTGTGTGTCTGTGTGTGTCTCTGTGTGTGTCTCTGTGTGTGTCTCTGTGTGTGTGTCTCTGCGTGTGTCTCTGCGTGTGTTTCTGCGTGGGTCTCTGCGTGTGTCTCTGCGTGTGTCTCTGCGTGTGTCTCTGCGTGTGTCTCTGTGTGTGTTTCTGTGTGTGTGTGTCTCTGTGTGTGTCTCTGTGTGTCTCTGTGTGTGTGTCTCTGTGTGTGTCTCTGTGTGTGTGTCTCTGTGTGTGTCTCTGTGTGTGTGTCTCTGTGTGTGTGTCTCTGTGTGTGTCTCTGTGTGTGTCTCTGTGTGTCTCTGTGTGTCTCTGTTTGTCTCTGTGTGTCTCTGTGTGTCTGTGTGTCTGTGTGAAACCTGTTGTGGTGCTCATCATTTGCCACATTTTGCCACCAATGCAGGCAGCCGTGTGTGTGTGTGTGTGTCTGTGCGTTTGTGTGAAACCTGTTGTGGTGCTCATCATTTGACACCAATGCAAAAGCTGCTACTCTGCCTGAGTAGCAGCTTTTTTCCCGGTGTCAGCGTGCGGCTGCTGCCCAATAGGGCTCTCTCCCGATAAGTGGACTCAGAATTGGTTGTTTTCCTTTTGGTATATTTTTCATTGTCCGAAAGCTCGAATGTTTGAACCTCAGGTTGACCTGTGGTGAATATTGTAAAGCATAGTGAATGCTGGGGCTGACATGGTTTGCATCCTATCCAGAATCCCAAGTGAACATTGGCAGATGTGTTGCATATGTATCGGACAAGGATTTTGGAGGCCATGCGATTGGAAGCATCACTTGTCATTTGCATGAACCTTCCCCCGAATTAGTTCCCCTTTTTGTTGTTTTGCATTTTTGGGGTTCCCTTTGTTTTCCACTGACCATGCAAAATATAGAAATATATATATATATATATATATATATATTTGCCTGCCGAAGCTCTTCTCGTGCTCCCGGACTCGCCTACTCGCCAGGAACACATTCGCTTTACCGCAATTTTTGACCTGGCGCCCTGTGGGGACCTTCTCTTCAAGGCGAGGCTGTGCCTTCGATTCGTGGTTTCCTCAGTTGTTCAGTGGCACGCATTCTTTTTCCAACTTTTTTTTGGGTGGCTGCCCCACTAAAAATGGTCTTCCGCAAAAATGGTTCCCTTCTTTTTGTAGGGTCACTGAACAACTGAGTTTCCTTGGCTCTGAGATTCCTTCAACGCACATCCGCCACGGCCGGCCAGATCCTGAAAAACGGAGCAATGACTGAAGCGACTGCTCGGCCGCTCTTTTCAGGCCTCTTGGAGCGTGGATTCATTTGACTGCTTGGGTTCGATAATTTTTGTTTCTTCCAATCTCTGTGTATGTGGGTGGGTGGGCATGTTGGGTGGGTGTGAGTGCGAGAGTGTGGTTTTGTGGGTGCGGGTGTGGGTGGGTCCTTGGATTGTGCTGATCCCAGGAATTTTGCGTGGATTGAAGAGGATCCACGACCATGATTTAGCCCGGCCCTTAACGTCCAACTGCCAGCCGCAAGTCAGTGATTGTGTTTATATCCGAGTGAAAAAGCAGGTTGCAAACAAAAGCATGCGTCAGGAGTGCCTCGTCGTTCATCCTCTTTCGGCCTTTGTTTTTGGCCCGCCAGCGCAACTCGTTTGGCTCTTGGCTCTTCTTTCTTGGGCTGTCCTCAGATCCCTGCTAGAAGCCTAACTTTTAGTGGGTTAAAGGGAAACCCATACTAACCCCTAAAAAGCTAACAACCTACTGGGACGGCTGGGAACCGCCAAGACCAGTTTTGAGCTTTTTGGTTGTTAAACAACTTCGCGAGGTGCATCGGGACATCAAGACGGAGAATATTTTACTCCAGAAGGGAAACATCCCGATGGTCGCCGACTTTGGGCCGCTGAGGATATTTATTCAGACAAGTGTGGGATGTAGAGAATCTCAGGACCCCCCCCCCCCCCGCAGTTAAGAGGAAGGGAAGCCACAAGGAGCCACCCAGTTTTGACACCTTCGACACATTCCCATCGCGTTCGAGAGGTTTGCCGTGCCGACTTTGACAAAGTTCCTTCCATGGCTGAATGTTTGGTGTGACAATGGTCAATTCTCGGACACAGCAACCCTGGAACATCCAACGACTGGGCAAATTTGAGTGAATCCTTGCAGAAAACTGCCATCATTGTCTTGACTCTGCCAGCCGAAATGGCTCAGGCTGGCTTGCAAAGTATGGGATGAGCAGCAAATGGCCCGCAGATGTGGGTCTGCTGGCTTTGTGGCTCCAGAGGCGAGACTTTCGACTCGACTGACAGGAAAACTATAGTTGCGTTTGCATCCACCAACCCCTTGCCACTGGTTTCGGGTAACTGCGGGATTTCCGACACTCGTTCGACATGTTGGCTCAAGAGAAAGGGTTGCGCTGCTTTTTTGCCCTGGTTTCCCATCCGTAGCTTATGCGCCCAGGCTGCTGAGCTTGGGCCATGGACAGGAGGAGACACGGGAGTCAGAAGGTTGGGGACTTCCGGGCAAGAAGCGCGGCTAGAGCTGCGAGAGCTTTCAGGAGACCGAAGTTGGTTAAGGACATGTAGGTCATCATCATCGTTGAATGGCTGTCGCCCTTGTGGATCGCGAACAGCCGCACGGCGGCCGCCGCAGCAGCCAGCGGCAAAGCAGCTAGCAGCCGAGGCGGCCGTTGTCCTGGCATGGACGGGTTGTCCTGACAGGTGGCAGGTGAAACAAGGACCTGCGTGGCTATGGCGCCTCACCGAGGAGGCATGCATGCAATTTTTGTTCTCCACTGATTCACCTAAGGCGAGCCAGCATCTCATTGCCGGCGCGAGCCGGCGGTAACCGCTCCAGCGGTCATCCTAACCAACAAAGGTGTGCGGCCTGCCAAATCTGACAGACCCGAAGCCACCGTTCAGCTAGTCTGAGGCGTGTGCCTGGCCTGCCAAAGCTGACAGACTCTTTCAGCTAGCAAGCCAGGCCCTGTCCTGGGCCAGGGATCCAACCCTAAGCCAGCCAAGTCGAGCCGTGGTTGGGCAGCCGGGAATTTCCAATGCTGTGCCAAAATACGGGCATTCGGCTATGTGTGTGAATGAGCCCACCTCAGCACCGCAGAGGGAGCATGCCTGAGAATCTCGCTGTCCGGAGCAGGAGAGCCAGGCATCCGAGACCACTGATGCAAGCAAAACTGCCCTGTGGCCTGGTCCGTAACCAAGGGCCTCCCGAGTGGCCTTATGGTTAATGCATCCAAATCTTCGCCGCATCTCGAAAAGAGATCTATCTGTCTTCCGCTTCGTGTCTCCCTGACCGCAGAAAATCCTCGTACGCTCTTCGCTTATACTGAGCTCGGATGGCGTGCAGCTGTGCTTGGAGCTGATCATCTTGCCGTGTCTGCCTCACATCAAGGACATGTAGGTCAATGTCGACTTGGGGCTTGGCGCCAAGGAAATGACAGCAACTACATGACATGGCACAAATGTGGCAAGCCCGGCCACTGGGCAGATGACTATGGAGGTGAGCTACACCAAGTTTACCTTTGTGAGGTCCTGCTCGTGGATGGTGGTCAGAAGCATGATTCTCGGGAAAGGCGCCTCAGAGATCCACGGGAAGAGAAGGGAGCTCTGCGATGGCTCAATGGCCTGAACGGCAAGCCGCTGCCACGCGGAAAAGGAAAGGCAAAGCAGGTTTAACTGATTGAAAGGGCAAGGCAGCTCTGACTTTCCTGATGAAGCTTTTCCGGAGTGGCATCCAGGTGGACGTCTGGTGAACCTTTCCTCGGGAGCCCGGTGGCAAGCCAGCTTTTCCTCGAAGGTCGGCGGATCGGATGTTCTCTGAGAAGGAAGCTTGCAGATGGATGAGCGTGGTGACGTGGGTTCATAGTGCTGGCAAAGAATCCTCAGCAACCTCAACAACAGCAACTCTGCGAGGAGGCGGCGGGCGACTAATGAATAGAAACCCGGTGACTGGGCCGACAAGTCTCCCTCCAGGTGGAGCCACCATCGTCCTTCCAACGCTGTCCGGGGTCGCAACAGTGACGTGGCTCAACTGCCGGACGGTTTTTGAGGGCTGGGCGCGCTTCAAGCTCTACACCGCATTCCAGCCGGGCGGAGCAACGAAATGATGGTGGTGGGGGGGAAAAAGCGTAAAACGGGGGTCTCATTTCAACTTGCGCTACCCATGCGTGTTCCACATCTCGACTCCGATTTCGGAGGGCTCGAGGTTTGACAAGGAAGCAGTTGTGGCTGGAGGGCGTTGCCCTTTGCAACAGGGACACTGCGTTGCTGAAGCAGACGGAGGTTTGGCTGAAGCGCGAAGAGGCAAGAGAGGACATGTAAAAGAGCACGCCCGCAGCTTGCGACCACGCACCTGACCGACGGGCGCCGCAGCCAAGAGAGGGCGGCGGCATTTTCTGCCACCACCTCGCCAAGATGGACTTGGAGGGGTGGAAGAAGCCTGAACCAGCAGCGTGCGCCGTTCAGGCAAGAGGTGATGCCAGAGCACAAGATGGGCACCTTGCAGCCCCACAAGAAACAGAATCGAAGTGAACCCGCAAGAGTGCCACGGAGCTCGACGCGGAAGTCGCGAGAGAAAAAGGATGAAAGGGTCGAAGAAGAACTTGAACGACCGTCGCAATGTGACAATGGCAGATGTTCTTGACAGAGGACACTCTGGAAGCGCTGTCGAAGATCCAAGCGCGGATGAGGCCCTTGTCGTGCCGATCATCCGACAGAGATCGAGCGAACCGCTGGCGCTTGCAAGACAGCTGTGGCAGACCATGACTTTAGGCGACGAAGCGCCGGCAAAATTAGTGCCACTAGCAGTGCCGGCGAAGTAGCCGAGCTTCCAACACTCGCTCGACGTGGTGGCTCAAGAACACAGGGTTGCAGCGCTAGTGCTGCTTTTTACCCTCCGCGGAAACCAAGGGACGCCCTCATGTAGAAATCCTCGTGTTTGCAAGAGCTTTATCCCAACACCCCCCCCCCCCCACCACTGCTTTGCGGACAGTACTTGAGAATTCAAGCGTGGGAGAAAGCAGTTGGCACGGTCCCCAAAAGATTGCTTCGGCTGTCAAAGGTCAAAGCTATAGGGTTTCCCGATGGGGTTCACGTTGTCAGGTGTGCCTGGGCACTCCTTACGCGGCTTGGCCCGATGAGAACCGGTACCCCACTTGGCCTGCTGGCACCCGGGCGCACTCTCTAGCAAAGGCTCCTCCCCTTTCGGAACTGACCGCGTCTGAGGATAGCAAGGTGGACAACTTTGGCGCAGGCCTGGCTTGGCCACGCGGTCTTGAGACTCGCGCCGGCCACAGCTCTTGTTTTGCTTGTTTTTCTTGAGGGTGCCACCTTTTGGGATGGTTCTAAAGGAAGACGAAAAGGGAGTACCGCCACATTTGAACATGGGTTGAATCTCTACAGAAACATGCTTTTGCTATTGGCAAGCCGTGTGCTCCCTACCCGGCCCCTCCCCCCTGGTGTGGCTCCAAAACTTGCACAACTGGGACAAAGCGCTGGTTTTAGTCGTTGTGTCTGTGAAGGTGCCAAGGTGTCATTTTGCGGATTCCATATGCCAAAAGGTATGGGGCAAAATTAAACCACCAGGCTGTGGGCCGCAGATGTTTCCTCCATGATTCCACCCATTTTTTGAGGGGTTACCCTTTTTTTGGGACTGGCCAGGCGTTATTCTCTTTTTCCTGCTGAGCAAAGAGATGCCCTTCAGCAGCCCGGACCGGGACTCCGCAGCCACCATGCGGAAGACCGTGAAGTGTTGGCCTCGGTTGGGCGTTTGCGGGTGCGGTTGCGGGCAGGAAAATTTGGTTGTTGCTGGGAAACATAAAGCATTTTTGCTCAGGGTGATTTAGTGGTTGAAATCCAACCACTTAACTGCTAAAAAGATTAATTTGTTGCTCCCTTCCAACGTCAACCAAGGAAAGGGTAGCCTCACAGTCAGAACATTGAGGGTTTGGGAAACGGCCTAGTAGCCGGAGCTTATATGGGTGTCTCCAAATCCCTACACTTATTTTGTGTGTGCCCTCAAGCACCATCCAATGTGGTTGGCCTCGCATGCCGCTCTGAGCACCTGACGATGTGATCAGTCTATTGCTAGAGAGGACAAGAAGCAGGGCCACACGAGCGACAGGCGAATCCAATGTTCCGAGGTGCAGCTTGCATCTTCAGCGTCCGCCGTTCAATGAGATGACTAGCCGATTGAGAGCCGCAGTCGCAACTCATTGGATGTGGGCATTCGTCAAGCCAATGTCGATGTGGGGGTTGATCAAAAGGTCCTTTACATGGGGTGACCATTGCGGAAGCCACAAAAAAATCGACTTTCAAAAACTAAATGGGCCAAGTTTGTCATGGTGAATTTGGGACCAATAACTAGACCACGGTTGGCCGAAAGCATAACATCGCAAGCGAGGTCGGCCCAACGCTGCAGGATGCGTTCTTTTTCCCTCCACGAAGCATTTGTGAAGCAAGCGCGAGACAGCACCAGGCAAGGTGCTCTGCGCAAACTGGTCGGTGCAAGTTGGTCTGTGCAAGTTGCTCTGCGCAAGTTGCTCCGCGCAAGTTGCTCCGGCAAGTTGGTCCCTGCAAGTGGCTCCCTGCAAGTTGCTCTGTGCAAATTGCGCTCCCTGCAAGTTGCTCTGTGCAAGCTGCTCTGTGCAAGTTGCTCTGTGCAAGTTGCTCTGCGTAAGTTGCTCTGCGCAAGTTGCTCTAGGCAAGGCGCTCTGCGCAAACTGGTCGGTGCAAGTTGGTCTGCGCAAGTTGCTCTGTGCAACTTGCTCTGCGCAAGTTGCTCTGCGCAAGTTGCTTCAAAATGCAAGTTGCATCTTGCGACGCCCGCCCGCGGACCAGGGAGGAATCGAACCCGCGACCCGCCGGCCCGGGAGCAGGCGCGCGAACCACGAGACAACTTTCGAGGACCAGTTCGAACAACAAAAGTCGCAAAAAACCTCGAGTTTTTGCACCTCGACCACGCCGATTCCCGCAGAGCGTTGCGCGGGCACCGCAGAAATCGCAAAAAATCCTTGAGTTTTTGCACCTCGACCACGCCGATCCCCGCAGAGGGTCCCGCGGGAACTTTAGAAATCGCAAAAAACCTCGAGTTTTTGCACCTCAACCACGCCGATCCCCGCAGAGGGTCGCGCGGGAACTTTAGAAATCGCAAAAAACCTCGAGTTTTTGCACCTCGACCACGGAGCACCGCAGAAATCGCAAAAAACCTCGAGTTTTGCACCTCGACCAGGCCGATCCCCGCAGAGGGTCGCGCGAGCACTGCAGAAATCGCAAGAAACCTCGAGTTTTTGCACCTCGACCACGCCGATCCCCGCAGAGGGTCGCGCGGGAACTTTAGAAATCGCAAAAAACCTCGAGTTTTTGCACCTCGACCACGCCGATCCCCGCAGAGGGTCGATTTTCGTGTAGTGTCGTCGGCACTACCCCGCCGCCCTAAGAAGAGATTTTAACTCCTCGCAAGTCAATTGCACTTGGCTCCTTGCACTTGCAACTTGCACTTGACTCCTTGCACTTGCAACTTGCACTTGACTCCATGCACTTGCAACTTGCACTTGACTCCTTGCACTTGCAACTTGCACTTGGCTGCTTGCACTTGCAACTTGCACTTGACTCCATGCGCTTGGCTCCTTGCAGCTCGCAATGACTCTCATGACTCCTTGCAATGACTCCTTGCAATGACTCCTTGCAATGACTCCTTGCAATGACTCCTTGCAATGACTCCTTGCAATGACTCCTTGCAATGACTCCTTGCAATCCTTGCAATGACTCCTTGCAATGACTCCTTGCATTGACTTTCATGATGATGATTCCTTGCAATGACACCTTGTAATGACTCTCATGAGAACAACTCAAGTGAACCCAGCGGAAGAACCCTTCGCCACGCTTTCGGGAATATAAACAACCATGTAGCAAAAGCAGTGCGTCCTTGCGGCTGACACCTAAAGGCATCGTTCTCTTTTTCCACGTGGCTTTTCATTGAGGTGAGGCTAAACACCAAAAAATATGTTCAAGAACATGGAGAAGCCCTCGAACTTGGAATGCCCTGCCCTACATCCTATTGCTCGGTCGGGGTTTGTTTCGCCGGCTTGCTTCGAGGCCGAGGAACTGGGAGCTGGAAAAGGGTCGGTTGCTGTTGGTTCGAACTGGTAACTAGTAAATGGAGCCAACGCTTCAAATCTCTAATTGGATTCATGAAATCTCTAGGTATTAGTTGGATTCATCAAATTTCTCGAATTGCCTATGCTTCATTAATTTTCATTCAGACTTGGTTGTTGCATGAGCATGAAGATAATCAAAGATTGGCATAGCTCTGGCTTGCCCACTAGGTTTAAACTGTTTTTCTTTTCTTTTTTCTGTTTTTCCCCCCGAAGTTTTTTTCAGGTTTTCAGGATTTGTTTTTCATCCTGGATGACAATTGAACTGTTGTGGCATAGGGGATTCTCTAAATTTGCATGCCGCACTAGCAGAAGGGCACATTAAGGGCACGCAGTCGCCCAGGAAATATGCTGCGGCAGCCTCTCGACGGCAGGAGCTTTCAATTTGCGTTTCCTCGCAGAGAGGCTCTTCTGTGGAAGGCTGAAACCTGGCAATCCGAGGCTTTGAAAGGGATGTTGGAGGGTCCAAAAAACAAAACAACACATGGGTGCGGGTGAAAATAGGGTAACCCCAAAATGGATTGCCTTGACAAACGGAAACAAAGGCTAAAACCTGCGGCCCCCTGGTGCCCATACCCGCATCCTCGTGCTTGTCGTTGCAATAGGTTTGGGGTTTCTGATGGAGGAAGAAGTTCCTGCAGCTGGGCAGCGACTTGTTGGAGATCCAGTGAAGCGGTCTCAACTTTGTAACTTTGAAAGAAGGAAAAAGACATCGGCGGTCGTGTACCACTTTGCATCTTGAAGAGTCAGGACCCCCCATTTTTGGGGGTTCGGTCTTTGTTTGGTTTCCCTGAACCGCCAAGAAGTCTCATCCGTCGGATCGATGGCGGATGCTGGCGGATTTCATCCATCCCCAGGCTGATTTGCAAGAACCAGGAGGATCGGCTCACGGCCACTTGGCGAGCAAAGAGATTGGAATCCCCATTTGGGCAGCTGGATGCCTTGGGAATCCATGGGAGGTGAAAAAACCACGTGGTTTAAGCAGGAAAAACACGGACTTGGCCAAAGCCGGACAGGCAAGGAAATCAAGCGCAGGTGACGCACCCATTTGAGACTGGGACCTCGTGTTGGCTCCGTGGTGCATGTCCCCTTTTCAGGCCCCTTGTAAAGAGTTATTCAGGCCAGGCGGTTGCTGTTCGTCCCTGCTTTCTTTCGTCAGATCTGATGAGTTTGGCTTTATTCCATGTGAACCAAAACTTCCTGGTGCTCACTAATAAATGACTCTCCGGGTGTTGGGAAACGGGGATTCCCTATGAAACCAAATCGGGGCTGGTTTTTGGTCGGGGGCTGGAACCAGCGACGGGTTGGGATCGGAAAGAATCGATCCGCCGGAATCGGAGGCTGCGGCAGCCCTAGAGCACTCCTGGATGACTGGCAAGTCGGACAAGACGAGCGGCTTCGCGACGGAATTTCTGACGCCAGGAAGTTTTACAGGGAACCACTCAGACGAGATAGTTGTCGGGCGCCAGTTTGGTTTCCCAAACCACCTCACAAGTGCTTGGTGGACATGAATCTCCACTGCATTCTGATGTCCACCAGTTTGGGTCCCATGGGGGTCAAACCCCAAAAGGAAGAGCATGGGACCATGAGGCTCAGGTCTATAGTCCCCTTTTGGTTTTTCCATTTTCAGTCATGGCTCCACAGGTTAACCTTTTACTTCCGGGTCGACTTAGGGCAACTGACTTAGGGAAACCGCCCAAAAGAACATGAGGTTCACCACATGGACATGGGACAGGTTGCCCATGGTCTCTTGGGGGGCCGAACGGAAGATTGATCAATCTGTCAAAAGATGGGTTTAGTTGCTTGGGGATCAAGGATGGTCATCCACCTGGTTGGGATTTTTAGCCATAAGGATTTCTGTGAGGGAAATATGACCATAGGTCATACTGTTGATGGAAGAAATCTTGCATGAGTTTAGT
>CAUJNA010003406.1:400251-402751 GCA_963377175.1 Effrenium voratum
GTTTGTTGGATTCTCGTTTGGGACCGGACACAGGGCCTTCTCCAAACCCGGCATTTTTGGGATTCACACCTGGGGCAGCCCGAAGCCAAAGAGACTTCGCTGCCGGGGGGGGGGGGAATTGCACGCCACGTGTCGAAGCTGGACAGCCAAACATTACGACGCAAGGCAAGCCGCCAGTTCCAACAGATATTTCGAAAGCTACTGTCATAAATTCTTGCACCAGAGACCAGGGATGGATGAAGCTCCAAAGCATACCAGGACACAAAAGCCATCTATGAGATGGTCATCCGATCGGCGTGGGGTTTGTCCAGTGGCCCGCGGGACCATTGGAATGCCAGGTGAAGCTGTCACGCTGCCCCCGCCGCTACCTGCGACGCCAGCGCAGCTTGAATGCATTTGAATCCGGGGGCCTTGTCTTCCACTTGCCGAAATGGATACGTGTTGAGTTTCCCTGTTGGTTTTCAAGGGAATGGATTTCACTGCTGGACATGTGTTCTCATGCTTGCCAGGAGGCTTAAGCAAATGGGTGCTCAAGCTAGCCCTCTGGTTGAATAGACATAAGGGGGCAGCCCATTTTAAAAAGGAGGATATATCCCCTGCAGGTGAAAGGCCCCACAATACCAGGTCGGAGAGTCCTGAGAGATTCGCCTCCACCTTGACACCGATTTCCCCGAGTGCCATGCCCCGTGTCGGCTCCCGGCCATCGATTCTCCGTTGAGACCTCGCACGGGCCACGTGTTTGCTCCCGATCCGATCGCCACAGAAACCAGGCCTTGCCATTTGGAGTTGCCCGCGGTCCGATCTTGCTCACTCCGGAGGTTCCGGTCCGGTCGCCTGCCATAGCTTCGTGGTGCTTGATGTTTGAGGAGGCAACTCCACCCAGATTCTTTTCGTCAAGGCCAACTTGACGCGAAACTCCTCGGGGTACGTTTCAGGTGCAGGGGATTCTACTTCGCGGGCGCCGCCAAGGTCTCCCACTGCTGCCGCTGTAAGCCGTCCGATCATAGGTGGCCTTTTTGGTGGTTTTGGTAGAGGAATAGATGGCCCTGGTTTACCTGGTGGTTCAATCATCTACCAGGGCCACCTATTTCCCCTAAAGGACACCTATGCTTCCGATCTCCTTGAGCAACCGACTCCTCTTTGGCAACTCGGCGCCCTGCAGGTGTGCAGGAGCTAACTTCTCAGCTGCCCCTCAGCGAAGCACTGATCTCTCGCGCGCCCTGAAGCCAACGGTCGCCGCGTCTCGCCGGGCCGACTCAGCAAGTCCCTGGGCGATCGCTTGCTCCCCGTCTCCGTCTCCGGAGCACCTCATGTGGACTTGCCGACCCCGGACTTCGGGGCTTCGTCCGATCTCCAAGCACCTGTGCTGCGTGGCTTGAGAAATCAAGCAGAGCACCAACGTGAAGATGCCCAACAGCAGGATCACTTCCATTTGCTTCAGCATAGAGGCTTTTCATATGTTCCCCTGTTGGTTTTAAAGGGAATCGATTTCACTGGCTGGAAATATGCTCTCATTTTGTGCACCGGCTTCCCTTACCTTCCCGAGTTCCCCATGCAACTGGATGCTCCGCGACCATGCAATCGCATGCTCCGCACCTATCCGTTTGGACCACCTGGTGGACTGCAACGTGTAAACTCTTGTATTTTTTTGCAGGGGCCCGTCTGCACTCTTGCACTGGCGAATGGCGTGGACAGCCACGAGGTGCTGTCCATGTGTGCCGAACGGGCCCGCACAGGGGTGCTCTCAGTCCCACATTGTTTTTGTTTTTTTCAACCCGGGGTTGGGCTGCTCTCGTATTGTTGTCGCATGGTCGGTTGCTCTCGCGTGACAAGCCGAGGATAGTGTGACAAGAAGCGACAAAAGTTTGCAGCTTGCTTGGCCAAGAGCGAGGTTGCTCTTCCTTTCCCAACGCATGACATGTGTGGTGACCACAAGAGCAAACCTCAGCAGAAAGGGCGGCTAAGCAACCTATGGTGTTTCCTTTTGCCTGCAATCACCGAGTTCCTTTACGCCCAAATCTGCAAGGAAGATGGTATCCTGTCTCCAGATGGGTGCGGCCTCGAGAGGAAAGGCAGAGTCCAGGACATATGGCGAATATGGAAAGGCCCGACTAATAGAAATGTGGTCTTTAATTGAAAAACAACGCCCGATGGTTCTGTATTGTTTTATATGGGTGTGGCTCAACATTAAGCAGGAGGGGCAAACCGCAGGTTTTGGTCCGTGTTTCCACCTACCAGGGTCCATTTTGGTACCGTTTTTTTTGAGCCACAGCCATATGGTCAGTTTTCACGACTATGTGTTTCTTGTTCATAGCCAAGGTTAGCTTCGTTTTGGTGAGGCCCCACCCAATTGCCAGGCTTATGTGTTCGGCATTTTTCCGCGCTGACTCTGCGGGTGCCTGCAGAATGTAGCCGCTCGGCTTTCTGTGTCAGCGATTCGAATCGTGCGATAGGCCGCCAAAGGGCTGGAGCCATTAGCACCTGGCATGCATTTATCCCT
>CAUJNA010003406.1:415251-475251 GCA_963377175.1 Effrenium voratum
ACCGCTTGGGCAGATGATGCGTGACTCAGCCATGAAGCGATGTCCCTGCCCCGCGTATGAAACTTCTCCCTTTGAGAAGCCACACAAGTTTTGATGGAAAATATGTAAAAGATGTTTGTAACGTGCGACCAGACAGGTCTTGTTGATTGGATTGTCCTTGTGCAAATGTCGGAAGCTTGATGTTTGGCAGAGCCGCTTTGCCTTCTCGCCGTTTAGCCCAAGTGCACTCCGGGAAATCAGGGCTCAGGGGAGCCACATACAAAGATATATCTTGCCCAATTGAAACATGGCTTTTTCCACCAAAATAAAGGGAGACGACCATTTACAAGGCACTGTTCAGGTGTATAATGTAAGGACTGGTGTGTGTCACTTATGCGCATACATGGGCTTTTTGAGCAAAGCCTGTGGGCGCATGATCATCGGCATTCCGCACTCCAAATTCCCAGCCCCAATCAAATGGCGCGGGCACCCGCACTCAAAGTGCTCACAGAATAAACAACGACAACTTGGGCAAGAGCATGCGACTCTATTTGGACCTCTGGCATATGTGAGTATAGCTCCCCCAAGAACACCGGATGCCATGTGTTCTTCGTGGAGGCTACAGGTGGTGCTTTCGTAAAACGGATCAGCTGGGCTTGTCCGGTGCGGAGGTCAGAGTTGGGCCCAAGCATTTGAACCCGGGAGCACGGTCAGCTGATGGTTTCAACAGGCTGAGATTTGAAGTCAGATGGGTGTTCATGTCAAGCTCTTGCCATCAACTGAGTAAAATTACCATAAATTGCCATTCTGCGAGGCCAGCTCTCTGCTGGGAAAAGTCAAACTGGGAAAACAACGGAACAGGGCCCAATTCCTTCACTTCCATTTGCTGAAAGCAATATTCTTTATTTTCCCTCGTTGGTTTTAAAGGGAATCGATTTCACTACTGGAAATATATTGTTTCCAGGGGGCTGAAGCAAATGAAAATTCATCAGATGTTAAAATTCTTGAAGCTTGGCTAGTCAAGGGCATGTCTACTCGCAGTTTTCGGACAAGAACGACCACCTGGTTTGGGGGTCCCGCTCGTTTCGGGCAGATCCCATCCCGATTCTGCGCGGGCTTGAGATGAATCAAAATGGTGCCCGTCCCCCCAACCGAAGTCATGGCACCCCTAAACCGGGTTTCCTCCAATAGTGGCCTTTGAGGCGGACATGTCCAGGGACCCCCGTGAAAAAAGGAAAGATAACCGGGGGGGAGAAAAAGAAAAAAAAACATCACCCAGCGGCTCAGCTCCACCTTTCTCTGCAGATGGAGCCACACCTTAGGTCCGTTGAGCCGAAGCGCAAGCCTGCGCGAAGCCTCACCCGCGCGCTGACGGGTGCACTTTGCACCACCTCGAGGCTGCTTTGGCGGTCTTTGGGATTCCTCCCGCGCCACAAATATCCCGCAGGCTGAACGCCCCGGGTTTTCCCTGAGGACCGGCCGAGCTTCCTTGGCGTTCCAGGGGGGGAACTGCACAACAAATCGGAGGTCCTGGAAGACATTGTTTCTTGCAAAGGGACCCCCTGTCGGTTAAGGTTCGGGGGTGGCTTTTCATGGTTTCCACAAGCAGAAACCCGGTTCGAACTCAAATCCAAACTTGGTGGCTCCCGAAGGCCATCCGGGTCCTTAGCTTTTCGCCGTTTTCGGTTTCGTGGTTGGGTTTCCGTATTTTTCACCCACTCAAAGTTAGGTGGCCACTTTCAGCGGGAGATGCGAAAACGGGCAGCCCAGAAACCGCGGGGCTCCAAGCCAAGCCAGCAGACCCTGAAGGGCACTGCACGAGCTGGAGCTGGAGGGAGAGGAGATGCCCCGCCAGGGGCTCAGAGCGACATGGCCCAGAGGCATCTTTCGATGGCTGCGCGTCTTTCTTAGGGGATTTCCAAGGGAAGCCAAGGTTGAACACCTGCCATGTTGGATGTTTGTAGAGGGAGGCCGAAGATGAAAACCCACATTTTGTATGGGTCACCAAGATAAACAGACACACCCCCAAAAGCGATGAGCCCATTGCGGCAGAAGCCATGAGGGTGGGCCAGGAATCATTACCCATCTTGCGATTCAGCTCTAAATCAGGTGGGGGTGTATACCTTCGGGGGAAGCCAGGCGATTAGCTTTTGGTTCTTCGGTTCCAAGGGTTCCATATGAACCCCTCTTCTTTATCCGGCCCAAACACATGTTCTGCCTGGTTTTTCAAGCAGGCTAAAATGAGTCCGCCAAATGGAGAGGCTGGCCCTGGAAAGTGGTACGCCAGTAAATGGGAGAGGCAGGATGAGTGCACATGGAGTTCAGTCTAACCCGGCTTGAGTTGTGTTGATTAAGGGATGGTGTAGGTAGGGTCGGCAAAAACAAAATTGTTTGGCTGAACCGGGCTGGGACTGAGTGTATTTTTTTTCTTGTGGATTTGGGATCGGCTGAGAGCTTGCTTGAGCCGGTCCGAGGTGGAAGATCAGTGAGGTCATGGTGTGAAGGAAATAAATTCTTCAGGGGCTCAATACTTGCAGACCTCATTCTCCCATCTTCGCAACGTGGCTATGAATTCAATTAGGGAACCACCTGCTATGAATTGAAAAGTAAGGAACCACCTCCAAAATGTTTGGTGGACATGAATGAATCCCACCTAAGTCCTAAGTCAGGTCCACCACTTCCAGTTCCCAATTCAAATCCAACGTAACTGGGTTTGACCATATTCCCCACCCCATTCTAATCATCTCGCTGGTGCTCATACCCTCGACCCATGTTTTTCCGTGAACCCAGGGATTCCCTTATAGGAAACCACCCGTTGGATGGTTTACAAGGGTCATTCCATGTCTCATTCCCTACCTATCGAAGCAGCAAGTCATACCGCCCCCAATCAGAATCCACTTCACTGGGCAGCTCGAGGTCGGCTTGAGGGGCGCGGCCTCGTCCCCCCAGGCGAGCGGGCGAAGGTTCCGACAGAAAAGGAGGTTGTGAGCCAACGAATCCAACGGGGAACGAAAGCCCTGAAGCAGAAGATTCTTACGGGGTTTGCAGCCAAGCAAACAAGCAAGCAGCGAGAGAGCGAGAGAAACAAGAGAGACAAGAGATAAAAGAGAGAAAAGAGAGAGCAGAGAGAACAGAGAGCACAGAGAGAACAGAGAGAAAAGAGAGAAATTCCTAGTCCTACCGAAATTGTGCTGAAAGACAACCCACCTACTATGGATGGACGAAATCCTGCACCACCTAAGAAACCTAGGGATGATGCTTCCCCTGTAAATAGCAACAAACGTTATGGTTTCCCATGGTTTCGGATCCCATCCACAGTACCACCAAGATCCTGGCAGTGCATGTGAGAACCCGTTTCGCGGCTCATCACTGAGAACCTGCGAGGCACCGAGTCACCGGGTCACTCGGCTTGACGCTGTGCCAAAGCCATCAGAAACGGGGTGGAGTCTCTTTCTTAGGAGCCTAGGAGCCCAAGACCCTAAATATGAGGCTCATCAGCCCCCACCCCCACCCAAATAATGAGGTCTTGGGCTAGGGGGAGCCAAAGCTTCAGCCCTGTTGCAGCCTTTGCTTGCGAGAAATTGGCCCTTGCCTGAACAACTCGCAGTTTTCTTTGGCGCAGGCGCAAGCAATCGCGTTGTGCCCGTCAGCCGCGAGCCGGTGGGCAGACGGCTGAGTCTGCGGGCTTGAGGTTTTCTCATGGCTGACAATTGGGAGTCACGAGCTGCCGTTGCATGGTTGTTGTTGGGACACGTTTTGACCATGTTTGCTTCTTGTGGTTTAGTGGTTGAAATCCAACCATGCTAAGATTTGAGTTGTTGCTCCCCTTCCAACATCAACCAAGGTTGGAAGAGGTTGCGCTAACAGGGACCTGATGAGGCTTCATGCCTCTCTAGTCACAGATCAGGCTGTAGGTTTGAGCGAGCGTGCGCTGCGACAGAATTGATTGAGGCCAGGCAGAGTCCGATCAAGGCGAGCGAGCCTTGGAAGCACAATAGCGCCATGAATCCTTACAGGTTCACCACTTCAGTGTCGCCTTTGAAAGCAGTCGCAGATGGCTTTGTCTCAATGGGGCCGGGCCGGGCCGGGCCGGGGGGGGGGGTCTTCTTTGAGGCTACCCTTGGGGTTGGTTTCAAGTTGAGAGCCAAAGGAAGACGATGGGGAACCAAAAACCCTGTGTCCGGGTCTAAAATTAGGCAGTTGGCATGGCTCTTAGGATGATTTCGGTGAAGCCGAAAGGGCACCAAGCTTTGGGAGGGGGGGTCCCTCGAGCGATTTGGACCACACCCAGAGCTTTTGGGGCTCGTTCGCACAATGTACAGACTGTACAAATGCCGTGTTTTGGTATACGCTTGTGTGTAAGTATAAACAATGTACGCATACGCGTAATTATATATGTATATATACACGTACTACATACGCTTCGCAAGTATCATACGCACAGAACAACCCGGGCCGAGCACAAGAGCCTTGTCTTGTCCAAGTCCGCAAGGAGGCACTACTAAGCCACTACTAGTACCCCCTGCTAGTACCTGTGACGGGCACAGATTGGGGCATCATCTTGTGAAAGTTTGGATCCAAGGATCGGGCGGCCTGCACCCCAGTCTGAGCACCAAAGACTTCAAAGGCCCGGGAACTCTCGTTTGCGTGTCCGGTGGGCTCACGGATGGCCCCCGTCAATCGTCAATCTGAGACGCGAGGTTTATCACAAAATGGGAAGTGTCCAACTTTTCCGGACGGACGGACTCCCCCTAAGTACTTCCCAGATCTTTCCATGCCCTTCGAAGAAGGAACCCACCAGAGGGTCCCTTTTAAAGGAAAGTCGTCTTCCAGAACCGATTCCTCAGTCAGGTTCCATGCTAGTGGACGGGAGGGTATGACACGCACACAGACACTCGGTCCGGATCAGCAGGTTCCGACTCTTCCGATGCTTGCCAAACCGATCAGGCCAAGACGGTCAAAGCCATTTGTTTGGCGGGAAGTTTCCTTTTCCGTACAGTCTTAGTTTGCTTTGTCAGGCATACCTATGTTTCATTCGAACTTGTTGAGTTTCATGTCAATATAGTCCGTACGCTTTTACATTTACCATTATTACTATGACTGTCATGGTTTGTCATCATTACATTCATTACAAATTGTGAAGCTGAATCTACCTCCGGACTCGGTCTGGTGCTTTTGATTCCCGTGAGAACGGCTGGTTGTTTCTCTCAGCCCATCTTGGCAGTCCGGTCTGTCCCCAGATCTTCCAGAGGTTCCAGAGGTTCCAGAATAGGTGTCCTTCTTGATATTTTTGGTCGAAAAATAGATGTTTACCTCGTGGTTTTGAGCCTCATCTACCAGGGAAACCCATCTATTTCTTACCTCAAAGGACACCTATGTTCCAGAGGTGCGAACGTTTTCTCTCCATGGCCGGCGCGATGAAAAAAACCTTGATTGGCCGCCCTCTCCCCTATCAGGTCGCACAGGTCGCATAAGTAGCCCCCCTTTTTCCGTGGGTCCTGTGCTGTGGTTGGTGGTTGGTTTGCGGTTTTAGGGTTGGTTTAGGGTTGGAATCGGGCTCAGGTCTTGCGAGCGTCCATGAGGCATGCTGCGAGTTGGTCGATGACCGTGGTGAGCAAGGCCAGGCACCCCAAGAAGATACGGACCATGGGACGAGCAGCAGGCCCGATTTGAGAGGTGAACCGGAAGCAAGACTGGTTGACGTGCGAGGCAAGGGTGAGCCTCAGAAGGTTGCGCACCAACCACGCGTCGGTGTCGAAGACGAAGAGGATGCTCAGGAGCAGGTCGGAAGATCGAAGTGTCCGGTGTGCGTGAGCGTTTGAAGAAGCCGATCAAGGCGGCAGTCTTCAGTGAGGAAGGCGGATAGGCGAAGGACGCCGTGGGCCAGACTGCGTTCAAACGGCAACCCCTCCACGTGGCTCGGAATGAAAATGGGATTCTGAGGGTGTCTTCGCAGACGAGAGCGGCAAACGCAAAGGAGATACTGGCAAGATGCTCAGACCTTCAGGGACGACAGCAACGCGACCGCCAAGGGCATCATGGACACCAGCAAGTTCCCGGCGCAGGCTCAGCAGAGTCACAACGCAGGGCGTCCGGTTCTACAAGGGTGTCTTTGACTTTCAGACCGACATGTTGTCGGTGACACACGCGAGCCGAGCGGAACTCTGACATTGAATGGCAAGAAGGCGGGACCTCGGTCCCAAGCAAGCGGGGCGCGGGGCGTTTCTTGCGGGGCCGTCCGAACGAGAGGGCAAGTTTGGAGCGGGCCTGCTCGACCAAACGTGTTGCGGGCAGAGACAGTCTCTTCGCTGGAATCGGAGTCGGGGAGCACGCACAGCGTGCGTGCCAAGGCCTGCTGGCAGGTTTGGGGCCAAGGCGTGAGTTGCGGAAGCGGAGGCGACCGGATTGCGCACCTGTGGAATGTGGCGCAGCCGAGCCCCGTGACTGTCGACGATCTTGGAGACCGGCGCCTGGCAGCTCAGTCAGTCTTTGCGGTAGGAGAATCAAGATCGGCGCTGCCCGCGAAACCAGAGAGCCTGACGGCAACGTACATTCAACGCACGCGGGCATCCGCAGGCGCCTTGAGTTCAAGAGTGAAGCACCAGCCGCAGGTTCTGGGCTAGGCCCCGGCCAGTCGAGCCGCCCAAACCATCCTTTCTGTTCTGGGTGACGAACTCAGGGGGAAATGGCCCTTGTGACAAATCCGCCAGGAGCCACGGAGCGGATCTTTGGGCTCATGCCGCAGAACAGCGCTGTGCCCTGTCCGGGCAAGTGGGGAACGCGTTGGGGCCCAATAGAAACAGAAGCATGCATTCGAAACAAAAACGTATGACGCAGCAGCTACTTGTTTGGTTGGCTGCCAGAAAAGCGGCTGACGGCATATTGGACACAAGAGCTCATGTTGCTTCCTGGCAACAATTTCTTCCTTCTTGCATCTCCAGACACTTTGTTGTTTTATCAACAGCATTCAACAGCACAGAAAGAGGGAGAGAGAGAGAGAGAGACTTATGTATTCCTCTTCAACTCCAAATAGACTCTTTCCTCCGCAAACGATGGCTCTTGCGGTTCCGCCTTGAGTTTTTTTAATCAACCCCAAAGCAAGGAGCTCAAAGAATCCGCCGTTCCTGGAAAGGCACCTGGAAGTGGGGGGTTCTGGATTTTTGGGCGTAAGCCCAATGTGGGCGTGTGTGGGTGTGGGTGTTTTGTTGAGAGTCCCCCGTTGTTGCAGTTCCAGGGACACAAGCCTAAAAACCACCACCCGTTTTTTTATTTCCGAATTTCCGGGTGTGGCGGCAAAAGAAGGCGGAAGGACGGACGACATGCGGCAGGGCGGACTGTGTGTGTGTGTGTGTGGTAAACTGGGGCCTCCAGAAAGGGGCGCCCTTTTTTTGAGGAACACCCATCAGGCAATGGCTCAATACCAATGGGATCCCGTTTCGGGATAGGTGAATTCGCCACCCATTTGTGCTCCTATTTTGGTTGGGATTGGGATTGGGAGGTTCACTGGGGGTACGATTTGGATGGCCGTATTAACCCCCTAAAATGTGTGAGGAGATCCAAGCAAACCAACCGTTTTTGAGGGAAGCACCCAAAAAGGGGGTGCCATATGTTTCTTCGTTCCAGGTGCAAAAGCAAAGACCGGAAGCTTCGCTTAGGACTTCTCGGTGGTGGGCATGTCTCCGCTGCAGCTTCGGGTGCGGGTGTGGCTTCAGAGCAGCTGGCTGCGGGGCAGAAACACGCCTGGCCAAGTAACTTCCGTTTGCTTAAGAAGATGTGTTGTTTTCTGTTAAAGGGAATCATCGGGAATCAATTTCACTACTGAAAATATGTTTTTTTTCCAGGGGGCTCAAGCAAATGGAAGATAAAGCTGTGTTTGTGTTTGAGGGCACTGTTTTGGGGCGCTTTTGGGTGGAAGCTAAAGGGAAAGCACATGATTGAAGATCCCATATTCAGACATATTCTGGACCCTAGTCGAACCAAAAACATGTTTGGGGCGCAGAAGCTGAGGTAGACGTGTCTTCGCAATCCCCTCCCCCCCCCTTTTTGGCCTTTCCTCCTGAAGGCTCCCTTTGCGGAGGCAAAACGCGGATGGATTGGTTCCCCAAGTCCTTCCAGATGGACCTTAGGTGCTTGCAGGTGGGGTTCTCAAATGTAATAAGGCTCACAAAATGACTCGACAGGTCACGTACTAGCACACATAGTTCCTTGCTTCCAACAGGTGTAGGCCCAGGCGAGGTCTACAGCTAGGGCACGCATAGGCCTGGGCAGGGCTAGCCAACCCCCTCTGTAGGCCTAGCCAAGGCCTGCCACCCTCCTTCCGTAACCGACCCCCCTTCCGTAGGCCAAGGCCCCCTTCCGTACGCCTATGGAATGGGTAGGCCTTGGCTAGGCGTAGGCACTGGGGTTCGGGCCTTGGCTGGGTCGGTAGGCCTTAGCTAACACAAAGAGGGCCTCAAGGGGGTCGGTAGGCTAGGCCTATAGAAGGGTGGGGGCGGTAGGCTTTGGCTAGGCCTAGCAAGGCCTACCGACCCCAATTTGGCAGGGAGATCTATGCCCGTACTAGCGCAAGGTTCATCATTGTGTGACAAGCAGTCGAGTGTCGTGAAAATCTCGGTTTCATTAGTTCTCCTACCTGCCAAAGGTCGGTGTCCAGGTTCTTCTTCTTGTTATCGCCGAAGCTGAGGTTCCAATGTTTGGTGATGAGCATGGTCATGCTCCACTCTCTCCTCACCGGCTGCTTGCCAAAAAGAACCGCCGTGTGATTTCCTGGCACCGAGACAGAGCTGTGTCGCATGGTGCCCCTAGCTTTGCCGCGGTTCTTTGTCTCCAAGCCGAATGCGAGGTGGTGTTTTTGCATGGGAAACCAAAAGGGACTGTAATTTGGGAAATGCCCATTCGAGCACCCGTAGAATCAGGAAAAGAATTTGATTGGCCAAGATCCTATTGCAGGACAAAGAGGAGAGGACGTGGGCAAAGCCCATGAGGATTTGTTTGGTTTGATCCCTCAGGTGGCTTGGATTGGTGAGATTTGACCCCCTGGTTCTGAGGGTAAATGGGACACCACCCTCGAAACACCTCCGGTTTTGTCTGGCTGACCGGGGCCCCTGCATGCCGGCAACCCCCGAGCTCAAGACAATGCAACCATCCTTCCTCAGAATTCGCTCCTTTTTTTCATGTTCAGTTTTTTGGGGTCCCCTTGTGTTCCACTAACCAGGCCAAAAAAAATGTAGTTTTTTGATGGGGTCCTAATTCCAACCAAGCATCCAAGTTGTATACCACGCTCTAAATCATTGGTTCAATCGGAAGCAAGCAAGGCAGGTCCTGGTTTGTCCTGGCACTTCCGCGCGGTTGCGCTTCAATGGGGCCAACGGAACAACAGAAATACGATAACGAATGTGAAGCCTGGCGAAACCAGGCGGCGACGATCAAAGCGAAGCACAGCAAGCGGCAAGCAGCGCGCGAAAAAGAACTCGAGAAGCTCATGAAGATGTTTGGAGGCACAAACCGCAAAGCGCTGGAGCACTGGAAACAGATGACCAAAACCCGAGAGTGTTGACCCCATATGAATCAAACCCCAGTTCAACTTAATAGGGGGTGGGGGGCCCTCCAAAAGTGATGATTCCCCACACCAAACTCGGGGACGCTGCCCTATCAATGTTCTGTGGTTGATTAATATGTGGTCAACGTGAGCAAGCAATATTTTTCACTAGCGATTAGCAAGACTTTTTTTGCAACGCCACCTGGCAAGGCTACGTGATCAACACCATGTCGACCACGGGCCAGATGCAACCTGGACCCGTGGTCGATGCTCTGCATCTTGGCGTATCCCGTTTGCTAAGGATTCAGAACAGAAAGTGTCACAGTTCGCATGTTCACCACGCATGGACGTACCATGCGGATTGAGAAGTCACCCCGGTGGACTTGGTATCCATGATACACCAGTCCCCTACCAGACCAGTCGGCCCAGATCCATTGCTTTGTTCCGTAGAGTCGGCCCAGCGACATGCTCGGTGTGTTGTTTGTTGGGTGCACGTGATCCATTGAAATCACCTGTGAGGGCAACAGCTGTTTTTTTCCCGGGCTTCCAAGAAACAAGTTCTATCACCCAACAGACTTTGCAGGAAACCGCTTGGAGGAACCCCCTTTTTCAAGTGTATTCCCCGCTAGGTCTTTTGACGGCTATCAACTTCAAGGTCTGGGACGGTTTTCCTCGTTGCACCTAGGAACATCTTCTTTTGCATCTTCTTCGCGCTGGAGGCTTCTAAGCTTGGGGGTTGATCGGAATCACTCCAAATGGCCATGGCGAACTTGTCCCATGGAAGACACAGCATGTGTTTTTTGTTGTGGTTTTCATCAATGGTCATCCCATGTAAAGGACCTGTTGATCAACCCCCACATGGTTCTTCTCACTTTCCATAGATTTCCAGACATTGCAGTCATTGTTCGCACAAGGACAACACTGCATTCAGGGTTTTATATGATGAAAAAACAAAGGGTATGGTATGTCCCAAGATGAGGATCCTCCATGCGCGGTTGGTGACCGTTTGGTTTGCCTTGAAAGCCATTCAACAGGGGTGCTTGACTCAGGAAAAACCCAGACATGTTGGTCATGTCCCTCAAAAGACATCCCCAAATCAGCTTCTCGACTGGAGGACCTAGTTGAGCCGCCAAAAAAGTTTACTCGCTTCCTGAGTTGGACATTAGACGTTTGGGTTTGGACCATGGTTCCCCACTAAGAAGAAAATATGGGTGGTGTGCCTTTGGTTCCACAAAGAGTTCCCCCGATTTGTTGGGAGACGCCCATCTACGGAACGCCCGTCGCCCCTGTTTTTTCACGTCGGGGCGGGAGGTTGCGGCGCGGCTCTACGTCTACCGGGTGCGGTTTTTCACCACCTACGGCTGTGCCTGGAAGCTCGGCGAATGAAGCTTCCGTTTTCGGCTGAAAGGAGATGCTTTGTATTTCCTTTTGTTGGTTGTTGATTTCCCCATGTTGTTGTTGTTTTTCAAGGGAATCTATCATTGGACATATGGTTGTTATTCCTTCTTCTTTTTTCGCCAGGGGGGAGCTAAGCAAAGGGAAGTTACTGTGACCTTTTGTGGGGAAAATGTGTGTGTGTGTGTTCTCTCACTCAGCAAACAGCTAAAGGATGTTTTTGTGGGCCCAGGAGGCAGAAAGTAGCCTCGCAGGAATATCATGGACTTTGTGGTGACGCTTTTCCACATCTTCGAGGAGAGGGTTGCCCAAAGGGCGCTCACTGAACAGCCAGGGGGAACAGACATGTCCGACTGAAGCCAGCTCGCCCATGCTTCATGAAAGAGCTCAAGCAGGATGTTGGCGCTTAGGTTCAGTTGTTGGTGTAAGACTGGGCTCAGTCGAGCTTATACATCATACCCAGCATGCAGCGGTATGCAGAGGAGAAGTGTGCTCGGATTCAAGACACTTGCTGCACAAAGAGATGGTGTCAGAGTGGCCACGCAGAAGATAGGCTAGTCAAACTTGGAACTCGATTGAACATCCGGTTTGCAAGAACTGCATTAGCTATGAGGCATGGTGTCCGCAAGTTTCTCCAAGTCTCTGGCCTGTTTACGTGAGACTTCATGGCGCAGTGGAAGTCTTGTAGACATCAAACACACGTGAAAGAGCCCATGGAGCTAATTCAGGGGGAACCACATCTACCAAACAGGCCATGTAAGCTCTGTTTCTGCTGAGGGTTGCCGTTTTTGCTTGGTCAGTGCCATGAGCCAAAAATCCTAGCAGCTGGTTGCCATGTCGCATGTCTTCTTTGGGGGGGATTAAACGGGCCAAAAGGAAACATTTGAAGCCCATGGCGCGGGTGGAGACGTCCCACGTCGCTCAGGAGATTGCGAACATCATCGCTTGGGCGCCTTGGATCAGATGTCCGGGGTTTTGCGCATCGACGGGATGTGGGGATGTGGTTCGCGTGCTCCGTCACGGAAGGTGAGGCTGAATCACTCTCTGGTTGGACAAGTGAGGCTTGTTTACTTAAGGTCGGGTTTGTAGTTTGGGCTTTCCCAGATTGGTTTGGGTGCGAGTTGGCCCAAAGACCTCGACTTGGTCGGACAATTGTTGGAAACAAATACATGGGGCCCGTAAACGAGTGGTTGACTCCTCTTTGAGGTACACCTTGAGCCTGGTTTGCGGGCCACTCTCTTTACAAAACTTCAAAGTGGCCAGTGAATCACCTTTCCGTTATCAAAACCCGGGTAAGCGAAGGTTAGGGAGGGACACTCCCAACCATAAATAGGTGCGGCCGCCTTGGTAACTCTGTACATTTGTTCACCATTTGTGTACCAGGTTGTCATCATGACGCATATTCTATTTTGAGGTCAAAACCAATGGGATCCCGTTTTGGGGTAGGTGCACCACCCATTTTAGAACCTATTTTAGTGGGGATTGGGAGGTTCACTGGGGGTACGATTTGGACTTTGACCCATGACCATCTCCAACTTGGAGGCAAAGGATCCGGAGGTTTTCTAGAAAGAAGGATCCCTGGAAAGAATGGGGAAGGCATCCCTAGAATGATTGGTATTAGCGTTCAATCTTGATCGTCATGGGGCCCGGGCCTGAGGAATGAGGTCTGTGTTTCTCCCTAGAACGGTATGTGTCCTTGTGGTTTCCGTTTAATTGCTAACCAAAAAGGGGAACTCGGTGGAAGAAGGTGGCAACCTGAAAAATCAGCTCCCCGGTAGGCCACGGCAAGCAACGAGCTGGAGATTGCCAGCGGCAGCGTGGTGAGGACTGGCCCAAAAAAAACCTGCCATGGGCACCACAAAATCGGAAGCTGGGGAGGCCGAGGGGTCCAAAACTTTTTGGATTTGCCGTTCAGTGGTTTGGACAGGTGGGAGGGGTCCCCCTTGTGGAAATTTGCCTTTGAGTTGTTTGCAGCGTTCAGTCAAGTTGTCTCCCCGATTAGCAGAACAGTGGTTTGAACGGCCACCACTCAAATGCTTGTCGCAAAGGGGATAGCTTGCTAGTGGCCGGGGAGCAATCATACTTATCATTATGAAAGAGGCAAGGGCGTGTGAGCTGGGGCCAGCTAAACCTCAAGAGCTGAATCATGTTTGCCAGCAATTCAGAGTTGATCTCTACCCATCCTATTCGGCAGAATCAAACAGAAGCTGTGCCCTTCCTTGTTTGGTACCCTTTTCCCTTTGAGGCTCAAAAGGAAATGATGGTCCATCTCCAGCATCTTTGTTTTTTTTAACCAGGGTTGTGAGTGGTCCATCTCCAGCCTGTTTTTTTTCTACCAGGGTTGGACACCGCCGCTAGACCACTGGGTGGGGAAAAACACGCCCCTCAAGTGCCAAAGGGGGCTTGCAGCATGCGATCGAGGACAATCCGCGTCCTGCGTGGCATCAAGGCCGGCGTGGCTGTTTGGCTGGTGCGTAAAAAACGCAGAGTCATGCCCCAAAAGAGCACGGCTGGCAAAAAAAGAGGCAACGTGGTCAACGGCGAAAAAGGCAGAAGAAAAAGAAGCACACAAACAGGAAAGCCATGCCCCAAGAAGCTGCAGGCAAATTTGATCGCAGTTTGTTAGACCTTGAAACTTCGTCAATATGTCATTCGCAAGCCCTCAGGTTCATAGAAGGATGCATGAAGGGCATGCCCGAACGGTAAGAAATTCGGAAAGCGTCAACCGGAATACTTGATGTGCCCCCTTCTTTCCGGGGCAAAAGAAAAGGAACATAATTTCAAGGCCCGCGGGGGTGGGGGGGGAGGTGGCCCGAGATTCTCTTTGGAAAAGAGATCTGAGCCCTTGGCCCCCCATGGGGTCGAGGCGAATATATCCAGTTTCAAGACACAACGTGACTCAGCCACGCCCCATGTTGATTTGAGCAGGCCACCATCAACCCCACAAAAGGACTTGCCAACGCGCCCAATTCGGTACCCAATTGTTCAGGTTGGTTGAAAGTGAAACTCAAGGGAAGCCCATTTGGTGCTGTCCTTTTTTTGATGGTACCCTGTTTGGCCTCTTCAAAAGGGAACCCATGTTGCTCAGCCAAAACGGTTCCGTTCACCAAGTGCCTTTGTTTTGTCGGTTCGTGACCTGCACGAGAAGCATCAGCCATCATTCGCTTGAGTTGGTTACAGCGGTTGCCGCTTTGTGTGTTTTGTGAAGGCAAAGCCGCGTTCGAAACCCGGGGCCCTAAGATGCTTGACGACTCCTGATGGCTGGAAAAGACAACCACCGCCCTTCTAGGGTTCGGCGACGTTTCCGAAAAGAACATGGAATGCAACCCCACCACCTTTGTTGTCGCCCTAAATGGACATGGATCGAAATCAAGTTCCCAGGGGACGGCAGGGCTTAGTCCGTGGTTCCAGTTGCCAAAGTTCCATGTGGGGAACCCATTTTGACCCAATGCCAAATCCTGCAAGGGGAACGAGGGAATTTCTGCACAAGACTTCCGAAACTTACAAGAGTCTTGTGGTTGGATATGGCTGGTTCACTGGCATTCAGCGACCGGGTTGTGGAAGACTGGGTAGGGACTTTGTGTGATCCCAACAAATCCCAATCTAACAAACTTGGCATCACAGACAGGTTTACTCTTCTACAGGTGTCCCATGTATCCTCCTCAAGAACCGGTTCAAATCCGAAACCCATCCAAACCACCAAGTAAAAATTACCTGGGTGTGCGCTTTCAGGGGACCATTCCAAATGGCTTCGTTGGTCGCTTTGGTTTTCCTGTACACGCATGGGTAGCCTCAAGAAAATTCACGCCCTGAATGTGTCCACTTGGGTGTTGTTGGCCTAAGTTCTTGGTAGCATAGCTTCCAACCCCTTTAAGAGGTCCCCCGAAGCGGGGTGAACCTTGAGAGGGGTTATGCCCATGGCCAACCGCGTACCAACTTGGCGACAAAAATAACATCCAAGTGAGTCACAATAAAACCCCCCGGTAGTTCGAGGTTAAGGGACAGTCCCCTTGCCAGAAATGGGTGCCTCCGCCGCCTTTGTAGCTCGTCACCATGGCTTTTTTGTTGGTTCACAAGTTTGGTAGCGATGGGTTTTGATGATGACTCAGCTGACGTGTGTGTTGGGAAACATCCAGTCCACATACCAGCCTCGCCGTTGGGATTTCATGTACGCTTTGCATGAGAGTCATTTTACAGAATGGTGGTTGCACAATGTGCTCAAACCACTGGTAGATTCATTGCCTGTTGACCGTGCAGCTGTTCCAGTTCATATCGTGTTTGTCCCTGATTTTGTGCCTGGTGCCTGAGAGCAAATCATTGGGATCCCATCTCCGGACAAGCCAGGTATTCGGTGCAATGATTGTGTGGCCCATGCATTTACACCAGAAGAACTAGACGCTGAAAATGAATGTGTGAAAGGAAAGACTCGTGATGTTGTTGCGCGAGACTTGGGGAGAATGGCGCTGAAAGGAGCTTCCAATTGGATGTTCGGGCCTCATGTTGCAGTTGGAGAAGGCCCTGCGTTGATGCAATTTTTCACCATGACTCGCCTGCCACAGCCTGCGTGCGGCTTCACGCTGTCTCCTTTTGCTAATATGCCTTTTTTCAAGTTGGTGTACTACCTTCGGCAAGACTTGGGCCTGCTCCAGAGTCAAATGACCCATCTGCAAAAGGGTCACAACTACAACCCGTCCTTCTTTTTCGTCATCTAAGCCTACGCCCTGCCCACTGCCATTTCACAAGTTCTGCGCTGCGAATCTGCGAGTGTTTGGCTGAAATTTGCGGACAACATGCATGGTAAGATCACGTGCTCGGGGCTGGACTGAACCTGCTGATGCAGCATGAAACCTTGCGCAACAGCGTAAACAAGCCCACGACCAGACACTTAAACATGTAGCGTGTGCAGCCAAAACTGACATAATGTTGCTGCCTTTGTGATCAACATGTTGCAGGTCATATGCCACGGCTTAATGTGACTTTTGGAAGGTTTGAGTTGTATAGGTTTGATGTATTGGCCATAATCAAGTCTATGAGAACGGGGCAATGCAGATTTAAATGAACGTTGTTGCATATTTGCAGCTTTTCAAATTACGTAGAGAACGATAGGTGGCTCACGAAAAACGATACCCTTTCAAAAGGAACAGCTTGGACCCGGAGAGTCGGACCCCGCTATGGCTATTTTGCATTTGCTGGAGTCATCAACCCCAATTCTGGGAAATATGCTGAAACCACTTGGTTCAAGCAGAAGCTTGTGCAGCACCGCAGCGGCAGCCGCAGCAGCAGCAGCTGTTCTGCTGCTGCTGCTGCGGCCGCCGCCGCTGCTGCTGCTGCTGCTGTTCTGCTGCTGCTGTTGCTGTTTTGCTGCTGCTGCTGCTGCTGCTGCTGCTGCTGCTGCTGCTGCTGCTGCTACTGCGGCCACTGCAGCTGCTGCTGCTGCTGCTGCTGCTGGCGTTCCTGCACCCACAAGGAACCCTGTTGGCCCCTAATAGGCCTGAGTGGCGGTGGAGCCCCTGTTGGGGCGGGGGGCTTGACAGCCACAGGAAATGATCATACTTGTAGCTTATAATACTAGTAGGTTGGTTTATTATTATGTTACTCTGTTACTGTGGTTTTACGTTATTGTATCTATCACCTTTGTTATGATGTTGTTATGGCATGTTTTTGTGATTAATGTATTATGTTGTTATAGTGTCTAATATGTCATATCATTATAGAATAGATCCTGCGAAGCCGGCTGTCGGAAGTTTCTACAACATAAAGACTATAGTTATGTTCTTCTTTATTGTTTCCTTTGTTTTCTCTGCTTTCTTGCCTTCTGTTTGTCCTTTGCTTTTTTTCTTTCAGTCTTTTCTCTTTGTGTTGCGTCTTTCTTTCTGTCTGTCTTTCTGTCGTTCTGTCGTTCTTTCTTTCTGTTTTTTTCTTTATTCATTTCTCTTCTTTCTCTTCTTGATTTCTTTCTTTCTTGCTTTCTTTGTTTCTTTCTTTCTTTATTTCTTTCTTTCTTTCTTTATTTTTCCTTTGTGTTTCCTTTCTTTCTTGTTTTTTCATATTTCGTTTTTTCCTCTTGGCTTTCTGTTTTTTTCCTTCTTTCTATTTACAGATCAATCTCTCTACCTATCTATTCCTCTCTCTCTCTCTACCAACCTACTTGTCCACTCGAACTATCTACCTCTGTATCTATCTTACTATCCATCCAGCAAATCTCTCTCTCTCTTTCTCTCTCTCTCTCTTTTCTGTACCTATCTGTCTACTTATTTACTTTTCTTATCTGTCTACCTCTTCTTCCTATCTATCCCTTTATCTATCAATCTCTCTGCATCCCGTTATACCAAACTATGTATCTATCTACCCATCTATCTCTATCTCTTCTCTATCTCTCTATCTACCTTTCTATCAATCCTTTTTCTCTTTCTTTCCATCTACATCTATCTACCAATCTAGCTGCAGTTATCGATGTCTCTATCTACCTATCTATCTGTCGATCTATCTATCTACCTACATTTAGATCTGTGTACCAAAGTATCTTTATCTTTATCTTTTCAAAAACTCTAATCAGCCTATTTATCAACTGCGGTTTTAGAGTCTAATCCTGCAACTGGACTCTAATTCCCAACATTCCTGTGCGGGGTTCTTACCTTTACCACTGTGCGCCCGCCGCGTTATCCGCCGCCCGCCGCGCCCGCCGCCGCCCGCCGCCGCCCGCCGCCGCCCGCCGTACTCACTCCTCCCTCCCTCCCTCCCTCCCTCCCTCCCTCCCTCCCTCCCTCACTCACTCACTCACTCACTCACTCACCACTCACTCACTCACTCACTCACTCACTCACTCACTCACTCACTCACTCACTCACTCACTCACTCACTCACTCACTCACTCACTCACTCACTCACTCACTCACTCACTCACTCACTCACTCACTCACTCACTCACTCACTCACTCACTCACTCACTCACTCACTCACTCACTCACTCACTCACTCACTCACTCACTCACTCACTCACTCACTCACTCACTCACTCATCATTTACTCACTCACTCCACTCCACTCCACTCCCCTCACCTCACCTCACCTCACCTCACCTCACCTCACCTCACACCTCACACCTCACACCTCACCTCACACCTCACCTCACACCTCACACCTCACCTCACACCTCACACCTCACCTCACACCTCACCTCACACCTCACCTCACACCTCACCTCACACCTCACCTCAAACCTCACCTCAGACCTCACCTCACACCTCACCTCACACCTCACCTCACACCTCACACCTCACCTCACACCTCACCTCACACCTCACCTCAAACCTCACCTCACACCTCACCTCACACTTCACCTCACACCTCACCCTCACCTCACACCTCACCTCACACCTCGCCTCACACCTCACCTCACCTCACCTCACACCTCACCTCACCCCTCACCCTCACACCTCACCCCTTACCTCACCCCTCACCTCACCCCTCACCTCACCCCTCACCTCACCCCCACCTCACCCCTCACCTCACCCCTCACCTCCACTCACTCACTCACTCACTCACTCACTCACTCACGCACTCACTCACTCACTCACTCACTCACTCACTCACTCACTCACTCACTCACTCACTCACTCACTCACTCACTCACTCACTCACTCACTCACTCACTCACTCACTCACTCACTCACTCACTCACTCACTCACTCACTCACTCACTCACTCACTCACTCACTCACTCACTCACTCACTCACTCACTCACTCACTCACTCACTCACTCACTCACTCACTCACTCACTCACTCACTCACTCACTCACTCACTCACTCACTCACTCACTCACTCACTCACTCACTCACTCACTCACTCACTAACTCACTCACTCACTCACTCACTCACTCACTGCTCCACTCACTCACCTCACCTCACCTCACCTCACCTCACCTCGTTTCGCCTCGCCTCGCCCCACCTCACCTCACCTCACCTCACCTCACTCACCTCACCCAACTCACCTCACCCACCTCACTCACCTCACTCACCTCACCTCACTCACCTCACTCACCTCACTCACCTCACTCACCTCACTCACCTCACTCACCTCACTGATCTCACTCACCTCACCTCACCTCACCTCACCTCACCTCCCCTCACCTCACCACACCTCACCTCACCTCACCTCACTCACCTCACTCACCTCACTCACCTCACCCACCTCACCCACCTCACCTCGCCTCGCCTCGCCTCGCCTCGCCCCACCTCACCTCACCTCACCTCACCTCACCTCACCCCTCACCTCACCTCACACTCACCTCACTCACCTCACTCACCTCACTCACCTCACTCACCTCACTCACCTCACTGATCTCACTCACCTCACCTCACCTCACCTCACCTCACCTCACCTCACCTCACCTCACCTCACCTCACCTCACCTCACCTCACCTCACCTCACTCACCTCACTCACCTCACTCACCTCACCCACCTCACCCACCTCACCTCACTCACCCTACTCACTCCACTCAGAAAACTAGTTGCTACCCTTACTCTAGCCTTACTGGAAGATCCCCATTTCCAAGGTTTCAAGCAGGTTCGGTTGCCACATGTCTGGGGCAGAAAATCGTTTTTAACCCTAGGTTTGTGAATCTAGTGCCCGTTTGTCAACTTCCATTTGCTGAAATGAATATGTTTAGAGTTTCCCTTGTTGGTTTTCAGGGGAATCTATCACGACTGTTTTTTTTTCAGGGGGCTTAAGCAAATGGAAGTCAAGTCGTGCATGCCACCGTCAGAGGTCCTGCGGCTGATCCGTTTCGTGCGCTACGCGGAGGACTTGCAGCTCATTGCACCGCGCTCGGAAACGGCAGCGCAAAGGGGTGTAGTCTGTGGATGGACCAAATCCATTTCGCACCACCTAACAAATCCTGGAATGATGGTTCCTCTGTACATACCAACAACCAATAGTTTCCCTGTTGAGTCAAGCAACACCAACCAGAATGCCTAACACCAACCTTTCGGCCCGGTCTCCCAGTTCGGTTTTGCCCTTTTACTTTTTTCTTTTCTTTTTGTGGGGGGGGGTTCCCTACTAAAATAGACTACGGAAAAAAGGGTATTTTTGGTCTAGCCTCTCTACTGGAGGACCTAGAACAGAAGCCCTTGATGTCGGATCACATTTCCACTTCAAGCAGGGGAGGTTCTCCACACCGGACGGAGGGAGGCCCAGGTCTAAGTAGAACCCTGGTTGACGTTTGTCCCCACAAGTGGGGATTCACCTGAGGGAACACCCCCAAAAAATACTGTTTATGGCCAGCTAGTAACGGATCTTTGGACTTTAACTTTTTGGAAACAGTGGAATGTTCCACACTGTTCCACTGGCCCCACCACAAGATACTTTTTGCGGACAGGTCAACAGCAACCAAGAATGGAACGGCTTGTTTAATCTGTGGTCAACATTAAAGGGAAACGAAAAGGAAAGCCTTGCCACTTTAGGAAAATGGACCATTTCCTTTGAGAAGCACCCATCAAGGTCAGCTGCCTGATCCTCTCCTTCCGCACTTTCCTTTGGAGCATTGGACTGCTGGTGATGACCTTCTACGCGTCTCGGTGCTACTTGTTGCTTGAAAATCCAGGCACTGAAGGCTGTGTTGTCTTGGTGGCTCCCAGCCATCCCCTTTGCCTTTTAGCTTTTTGGTGTGAAGTGGGATTTCCATTTAACCCAATAAAAGTTAAACTGTTAGCAGGGGATCTGAGGGCAGCCCAGTCGTGAATCCAGCTTTTTGAACCGAAATTCCGAAACCGTGTTGCGTGTTCACGAGATGTCTCTCAGAAAAAAATGATTCTTGGCAAGGAGTTCCTCCTGGCCGTTCAAAAAGAAAGCAAAGGAGCGCATGTCATGCCGAGACTGCGCAGCACTCCGGAACACTGTCACATGCATTGGTGTTGCTTTCAAGCGAAAAAGCACCCTGCACAGGCTCAGCCTAGCTTACAGGAAATACCACCTTGCAGTGCATGTTCCAACTGTTGTCAGCTCCGGGGAGGGAGTTGTATGTATTTGTTCGGAGCCAGCTGGCGGAATCCGCGGAGCCAGGCAGCGATTGGGTGGACGAAGCCGGGGGAAACCAACATGGGATCCCTGA
Organism: Effrenium voratum; assembly: GCA_963377175.1. Classification (NCBI taxonomy): domain Eukaryota; class Dinophyceae; order Suessiales; family Symbiodiniaceae; genus Effrenium; species Effrenium voratum. Next base: position 436,277 of record CAUJNA010003406.1, read on the forward strand.
AAATGGCGGGGGGGGGGGGAGCTTGGAGCTTTCTCATGGAAGAGAATTAATTTAAGTGGCAAACAAAACAAGTTTGCACCGTTTTGGGCCAACTCAGGAAGTTTTTGGCCTTCCTCGCCTCCTTTCCTCTTTTTTTTGCGAAGGGGGGCGCATGTTCCGAGAGAAGGGCCCCCTGTCTTCCGCGTCACTGCAAGCCGTTCCCTGACTCCCGAAATCGATTGGGGATGGATCGGGGGTCGCCTCCCCCGAAAGTGAAAAGGGCCCCTATTGAAGTCAGGAATCAAGAAAAGGGGTTTTATGGCTTCGAGCACTTCTCCGGCTCAATTGGAGCCAGTTCACGCAAAATGCATTTGGCACCTGGTGATTTGCTGATTTGCTCTACCTGGGGCCTGCTCCCGGCACCCGGCGCACCAACAAAAAGCACAAACAGGAGCACAAAACAAGGCACCAGAAAAAAAAAAGGAAACAAGCGATTTGGCTTGCCTTATAAATTAGGTACCCATTCATCCCTCAAACCTAAGTAACTCCTTTTGCATTTTGGGGAATAGTCCCAGGGATCTTGAAGTACGACTGATTCCAGTGGCTGTGGGTCAAAAATATGTACCAAAATGGGTTGTTCTGGTAAATGGAAACATGGACTAAACTCTGCGGTCCCCCGGGGGTGGTATTTTTTGACCCATACCCATATGATAAATATTGCGCGGCGAACCCGACGGCTCAGCGCAGCTGCGACGCCTTTTTTTTGCGGGGCTTTGGGTTGTTGAGTGGTTTAGTTGTTGTTTCTTTGTTGGTTTTGTTGAGGTGGGGAGCTGGGGATCCGGTGGTAAAAATAAAGCTTGGCTGTTGTTTTTTTTACTAGGGCTGGGTTGGTTGGTTGGATGGTTGGTTGGCTGGTTGGTTGGTTGGCTGGTTGGTTGGTGGGTTGGTTGGTTGGTTGGCTTGCCGCATCCCCGGCATCACCAGCCTGAATTGGCCCGGTAGTTGCTATAGCCTCTGATTAGAAGGCAGTTGGGAGTTCTGGGGGCTGGTTGAAGTTAAGGGGTGTTTAAGCTGGCTTAGATCTTCATTAGGGTGGGTTTTGTGGTGGGTTTTGGGTTGATTTATGGCTGACATCCAGGCTGCTGGTTTAGGGTTGACTTTGGGTGGATTTGGGGTTGGCTTGGCGCTGATTGGTGTTTGGTGTGCTGCTGGCTAAGCAGTGTCTTTAGGGTTGCTTTTGAGATGTGTTTACGTGAGTTTGGGTCTCATTTAGGATTGGTTGTGGAGCGTTGCCCCAAACCACCAAAACTTGCCCCAACCCACCCAACAGCAGCCTGGATGTCAGCCCTAAATCAACTTAGCCTAAACCCTCCGCAACTTAAACAAGCCCCCAGCAACTCCCAACTGCCTCCCAATCAGAGCCAACAACACCTCCCAGGCCAAGTTTGGCTGGTGATGCCGGGGATGTTGCCAGCCCTAGGAAAACAAACAGCCCTAGCAAAAAAAGAGCCCTACTCTGGGTGGACGAATTGTTGTACCGCTTTGAAACCAAGGGAAACCATAATTTGTTGGTATTTACCAGGCGAATCATCATTCCAGGCTTTCTTAGGTGGTGCGAAATGGATTTCGTAGCCATCCACAGGAGAAAACACACCTCTACCGGGGAGAGCCCAAGGAAAGAAAACAGCCTTAGGGGGGAAAAAGCCGCAGGATGGAAAAAACGGCCCTAGGAAAACAAAGCGTAACACCTCACCGGGGAGTTGGCGGCTTTTGGTGGAAAACGACCCTCCGTTGAAAGAAGTAACCCCAAGGATGGTGCCATAACCCTAAGACTGGGGCCTCAGAAAATTGTCTACGGAGGTCATGGCCATCTACGTGACGCAGACGGCCTACATGCACCGCCGGGAGTTCCCACAGAGCTCTGCCAACGATGGCCTTGAGAAGTGGTGGGGCTCGATCTTCGTCAGCTTCTCGTCCTCCCAAAATGGGAGTCTGTCCTTTTAAGGCGGGGTGAGATTTAATGTTAACTCCGGATCTAAGTAGAACCCCTGGTTGATTTTGATTGGGGGGTGTTCCCTTTTAGTGGGGGTTTATCACTTTTGGAGGGAACACCCCCCAATAATGGGTCGGGTTTATTAATCCTGAGTCAACATTAAAGGGGACATATACTCAGATTGACATAGAACCCAGAAAACAGCCATGTGTAGAAGAAACGCCTTGTAGGGAGCCCCCGTATTGCATGCTAATCTGCAGAGTAGGAAGCTCTGTTTCATGGTTGTTGTTGGGAAACATGTTTCCATGTTTGCTTATTGTTGTTTAGTGGTTGAAACCCCACTGAACTGCTAAAGTTTGAAAACATGTTGCTCCCCTCCCAACGTCAACCAAGTTTTTAAGGTCACGCCCAACATGGCGCCTTTCGGAGTTTCTGGTGGTTTACGTGTTTTCCTTTAAGACCCACAGAAGAAGGGGGTAAAAGCTCAAGAAAGACAAGTCAACTACCTGCTTGTGTCAGGGTTTGAAGAGCCGGGTTTTCCACCGTAAACACCTCTTTGTTGGACCGGGCTGTCATTTGACATCGTACCCTTGAAAAAGTGGATGTTGGGTGTAGGGAGCCGGTATTTTGCCCCCCTGTTGGTCTTACATCTATCACTGGACGATGTCAATATTTTCATTGGACTGTGAAAAAGGGAGGTAAAGAAAACATCAGCCCAGTCGCTTGAGAAAGACTGGGTCCCTAACAGTTGCATTTTGAGAGCTCAAAATGCTTTTGGAGGTGGGGTCCCTTTACACTGGACAGACAGACAGCCACAGAGACAGGCAGAGACAGGGCAGAGACAGGCAGAGACAGAGAGACAGACACAGACACATATTTTTCGACAGACACAGAGACACAGAGACACAGAGACACAGAGACACAGAGACACAGAGACACAGAGACACAGAGACACAGACACACAGACACACAGACACACAGACACACAGACACACAGACACACAGACACACACACACACACACACACTCCCTGAGTTTCTGGACTTTGAGCTTCTTGACAAGACCACCTAAGACTTTTCCTGGCCAATCCACTCAGGAATTGAGTTTGACGCAGCCAAGTAGCGCTGTCCGAATGTTGCCCGAATGATTGAGGCTTGACGGTAGGAGCCATGAACTGACCCTGGATGAGATTTGCCAGAGGCCTTTGAGAGGAATACAACACTTTTGGGGTCTTGTGATGTTGGCCTTTTTTTTTTGTTCAAGCAGCAGCCACGAGACAGTTTCACGAGGGACAGGATCAACTACCAACTATGCCCAAGCCTAGCAGGTATCTCACTGAGGATTACGAATTTCGTAGGACTAGGGATCCCCTTTTAAGAGGGTTGTGGGATCAAGGGGTTTATCCCCACTTCTGTGATAGAGAATCTCCCCCTTTATATGGGGGAGTTAGTCTTGTATCACAGAAGTGGTCATTTCCCACAGCCCTGCTTCTGAACAATTCAGCTTGAAAGTTTGGCAACCAACTAGTGAACAGCTCTTCATTTCCTCAAAAGGAATCCGCAGTGGATTTTGTTCCACCTGGAAGGCTTCCCCTTGACGCGCAGGAAGAAGTGCGAGTCCCACTCGGGGGAGTTTTTTCGACGAGCTGAGGCATGCTATCAGTCCTGCAAGCCCTCAGTGGAGGACCGGAGAGGGGCATCAGAGGGGTTTACTCAATCTCCCTTTGGTTGAACAGGACTCCTTAAAAGATACATTTTGCCCATTTGAAACATGGCTTTTTCCAGGCAATGTTCAGGTGTATAATGTAAGGATCCCTGCTGAACATCACCGTTTGGGTTGCCGATGTTGCTTCACTTCAAGCGACGGTTGATAGTTGGGACGATGTTGGGCTTGCTTGCTCGCGGTTCGACGCCTCCAAACGGAACTTGGGCCCCAAGAATTGATGGGGTTTCCACGTGTTCACTGGGTTCACGATTCAGAGAACCATAAGGGCACCTTTAAAAGCAACCATATCGCATATGTCACGTTGAGCGGCACACAAAGACCGCAACCGATTTCCAGCCTCATGTAGCATTGATCCACGGTGGAGCCGCATGAGAGCAATTTGTGCATTCAGGAAGCCGTGAAGGATCTACACTGAACTTTCCCCCTTCCTCATTAGCAGTAAGCTGCAGTTAGCCCATCTTTCGTAGAGGTCGTCCATCATTCATTGCTTGTGAATGGGTAAGAACAGCGCCGAGGCTTGTGCATACAGCAGATGAAGCCAGGGTTGTCTCATGGGCAGTTCGGTTTTTGCGAATGCAAGTTTGGTAAAACGGCCTGGGTTCAAGCTTCCGGAGGAGTGATCACCTGGAATCTGTCGGATTGTTTCGCCAGAGTGTGCAACAACCTGTGTCGCCTGCTTCAGCTGCCCAAAACACACCAAAGGCTGCAGCAGCTCTACTTGTTCCCATATTTGATGCTTGCCCACTTTTGTGTTTGAACAGGCCGTCCCGTCCACTTCCTCTTGCACACCCCAAACTGAGAAAGCCGAACTGCAGCTTCGCGCTACCTTTTCTGCCACCAGCCTGTGTGCTCTTCGGACAGGCTCAAGGGCCCTTGAGCCAATGAGACACGGCGAGGACACGCATGTACAATCCCAATGTACCTTGGGCCTCGTGAGGTGCCTCAAACTTTAGAGCCTCCGGCTCAGTGCGCCGACATTGTCCTCTCCCTTTTCTCCTTCTTCCTCTCTTCCTTGTCTCCCTTGTGTGCTCTCCCTCCCTCTGCTCCCATCCTCCCCATCCCCCCAAGCCGTATGTATGTGTGTATGTATGTATGTATGTAATGTAAGCAAGTAAGTAAGTAAGTAAGTAAGTACCTAAGTAAGTATGTATGTACGTAATGTATTTATGTATGTATGTATGTATGAATGTAATGTAATGTATGTATGTATGTAATGTATGTATGTATGTATGTATGTATGTATGTATGTATGGATGGATGTACGTATGTATGTATGTAATGTAATGTAATGTAATGTAATGTAATGTAATGTAATGTAATGTAATGTAATGTAATGTAATGTAATGTAATGTAATGTAATGTAATGTAATGTAATGTAATGTAATGTAATGTAATGTATGTATGTATGTATGTATGTATGTATGTATGTATGTATGTATGTATGTATGTATGTATGTATGTATGTATGTATGTATGTATGTATGTATGTATGTATGTATGTATGTATGTATGTATGTATGTATGTATGTATGTATGTATGTATGTATGTATGTATGTATGTATGTATGTATGTATGTATGTATGTATGTATGTATGTATGTATGTATGTATGTATGTATGTATGTATGTATGTATGTATGTATGTATGTAATGTATGTATGTATGTATGTATGTATGTATGTATGTATGTATGTATGTATGTATGTATGTATGTATGTATGTATGTATGTATGTATGTATGTATGTATGTATGTATGTATGTATGTATGTATGTATGTATGTATGTATGTATGTATGTATGTATGTATGTATGTATGTATGTATGTATGTAACGTATGTATGTATGTATGTATGTATGTATGTATGTATGTATGTATGTATGTATGTATGTATGTATGTATGTATGTATGTATGTATGTATGTATGTAATGTATGTATGTATGTATGTATGTATGTATGTATGTATGTATGTATGTATGTATGTATGTATGTATGTATGTATGTATGTATGTATGTATGTATGTATGTATGTATGTATGTATGTATGTATGTATGTATGTATGTATGTATGTATGTATGTATGTATGTATGTATGTATGTATGTATGTATGTATGTATGTATGTATGTATGTATGTATGTATGTATGTATGTATGTATGTATGTATGTATGTATGTATGTATGTATGTATGTATGTATGTAATGTAATGTAATGTAATGTAATGTAATGTAATGTAATGTAATGTAATGTAATGTAATGTAATGTAATGTAATGTAATGTAATGTAATGTAATGTAATGTAATGTAATGTAATGTAATGTAATGTAATGTAATGTAATGTAATGTAATGTAATGTAATGTAATGTAATGTAATGTAATGTAATGTAATGTAATGTAATGTAATGTAATGTAATGTAATGTGTAATGTAATGTAATGTAATGTATGTATGTATGTATGTATGTATGTATGTATGTATGTATGTATGTATGTATGTATGTATGTATGTATGTATGTATGTATGTATGTATGTATGTATGTATGTATGTATGTATGTATGTATGTATGTATGTATGTATGTATGTATGTGTATGTATGTATGTATGTATGTATGTATGTATGTATGTATGTATGTATGTAATGTATGTATGTATGTATGTATGTATGTATGTATGTATGTAATGTATGTATGTATGTATGTATGTATGTATGTATGTATGTATGTATGTATGTATGTATGTATGTAATGTAATGTATGTCTGTATGCTGTATGTATGTATGTGCATGTATGTATGTATGTATGTATGTATGTATGTATGTATGTATGTATGCATGCATGCATTCATGCATGTATGTATGTATTTCCCGCAAAAAAACACGGTTTTTTCCAGCGTTTTCGCAAAGAGGACGTCCAAAAACATTGAGTTTTTCCAGATTTTCGGCAAAAGGATGCAGGAAGCCCAAGCCAGCAAAAAGCCGGCAGGGGGAATCGAGCCTGGGACCCCTGTTTTGCGACACCAGCTCCCCGAAGACTACGTTTAGTGGAACGTCATCAAGTTGCCGCGCGGTACGTGGGGGACCCCCGCCCCCCCCCCAAAAAACCTACGTAATAGACGTCGGGCGGGGGGGGGGTTAGGGGGGGGGGTTATCCTCTATCCTCTAGTAAGTATCCGACACGCCGAGCAATGTCGGCGGATTTCACACGCCCTCTCTATGAAGTCCAACTGCTTAGGCCTTCAAGCTGCGATTGTACCACCGCTGGTCAGCTCAGTCCAACCAATGGCAACGAGGTACATCGCCAAGTCGGGACTCTGAGTGGAAGGATTCGGCGCATCGCGGTAGCGGTTCTGAATCCAGCTGAGGCATCGGCTCACGTTCTTGTAGCAGAGACCATCTCCACGTTGACCTACCGTGGCAACCTGACGATGGTTCTGCCCCTGTTCAAGTCATGGCTGGCCCCCTGAATTCCGAGGAGATCGGAAGCAAGCGTCGCGGCATCACGCAGCCCATCCCAGTTCCCCGTGACACAGTGCCCGGACGGGAGCTCGATGCGGTCGCATCCGTAGCTAACGCGAAGCACAGTGAAGCTGCAGGGTATCTCCTCTGTGCAAGAGTGATTGACAATCAAGGCTCTGGCAGATTCAGATTACACAGGAAGGACGATCTCCCTCATGTTGACAAAGACGTGCCCTCTAAAATTGAGCAAACATCGCCCTCATTTGTTAACAGTGGATGATAGACCTGCATTAGAACTGTTTTGTTCTAACACGTGGTGGGAGTTAGTAAATTGCGGGGCAGGGTGGAGGGGGAGACATAGGCATGGTTGGACTACACGTCTTGCATTGATGGTGTGTCCGATTCCTTCTCACAACTGTCCTGACGTGAAAAATGGCATGGTCGAGAGAGGTAGGATGTGAAGAAGCAAAGCGATTCTCCTGGCGTCTCTCTCTCTCTCTCTCTCTCTCTCTCTCTCTCTCCCTAGTATCATTTGCATTTATTTCTGCAACCCCATACGCGGTTGTCAAAAAGGGTAAGCCCTTGTTGGATTCTATGCGAAAGCGGACCAACATGCAAAAACGTTAGGCGTGGCATTGGTATATGTTCACTTCTCATGTCATTGCATTCACGTGCCATTTGATACATAATATAGAGAGGGAGCGAGAGAGAGAGAGAGAGAGAGAGAGAGAGAGAGAGAGAGAGAGAGAGAGAGAGAGAGAGAGAGAGAGAGAGAGAGAGAGAGAGAGAGAGAGAGAGAGAGAGAGAGAGAGAGAGAGAGAGATAGAGAGAGCTTCTGCATCTTGTCCACGGCCTTCTGTTTCACTAGCCTTGGAACCAGGCTGTGAAACTTTGTCTTCTGCCGCTGGCGTGTAAGCCAGCTCTTTCACTGGGCAAACCAGGAGTCCAGAAGGTTGGGACTATCTTCCTGAGACGGAGTTGCACGACGCCATCGACGAGTTTCTCTTTTTGCCAAAGTGGAGAAGGAGCCGCTGCCTTCACCTCGCGGTTCCGAACGCAGCTGGCTGGAGGCTCCCATAGCCCAGGAGCGCGCCATCCGCCGTGAAAAGACGCGGCCCTCCACGTACGAGGTGTCCAGCCTGGAGATGCTGATCCTGAAGTCACAGGCTCATGCCCGCTGCAACCTCTTGTCTTCCAGCCCAGCGACCGAGCCACAAAAGCCAGCGCAAGCCATTTGATGAAGGGGAAGGGCCCGGTCCCGGTTTGCTTTGGATGGCGCTTGCCCAGCGCAAGAGACTTCGGAGTTGGGCTCAGGCCCAAAGGCCTCGCAGAGCGTCCTCCGCTCCCATGAAGCTGAACCGCAGCTTCGCGCGACCTTTTCTACCAGCCTTCTTTGGACAGGCCCAACGGCCATTGAGCCAATGAGAAACTGCACACCCATGCACAAACCACAGGTGCCTCGGGCCTCATGAAGTGCCTCAAACGGGTGGGGGTCAATATTAAACCACCAGGGGGCCGCATATTTTTGTCCATGTTTCCATTACCCAAGGTTCCATTTCGGGTTCCTATTTTGACCCACCGCCAGATTCCCCCCCCCCCCCATTTTTTTTTTAGCACAAAAAAACTCCACGAGGAGTGGATTGGAACGACCTGGTGCAGCCTCTCCTGGCCATCTCCCCCGGCTTCGCGCTGGTCTTCGTCCTCTACATCGGCTTCTGCGCCTCGGAGCCGGTCGAATCGAAAATTTCGAGACGCGCCGGGGTCGAAGTGGTCGAAGTGACGAAGCCCCCCGGAGCAAATTCCGCGTAGGAGAGCGATCCCGGCTTGAAATTGCCCAGTGGTGTGCCAGAATGTTGGTCCTGGATCTAAGTAGAACCCCGGTTTTTCAAGATGGGGTGTCCCTGGTTTTGTGGGGGATTTATCACTTTTGGAGAGGAACACCCCCATATTAACAAACAGGGGTTTATTAATCCGGGGTCAACATTAGAATGGGTGTTCCAGCAAACCCCCTAAATTTGAGGGGGATGGACAGAGCAAATACCAACTGGTGCAGGATCTGGTCTGTCCAAGATACTGTGGATGGTTGCAAAATGATTTTGCACTACCTTTCACAAACCCTGGAATGATTCGATGTCCCCGTAAATACCAACAAACCCTGGAATCATGTTTTTTCATGGTTTGCAGGACTTTGTCTGAAGGTATCATTTCTGTGCCATGTGTCCTATTGCCACCCAGTCGAACAGCAGAAGAGCCATGGTGAAAACCTGTCTCATCATCATGGTGAAGAGTTCAAGAAGGGTGGGGGTTGGGGGGAGGTGGGAGGTCATGGGCCGGACTTGAGCCACTTGGGTTTGGAAGATTTTAATTTTGGACCCTCTTTCATCCCCCTCCCCCCTAACAGAGAGAATTCATTCTTTGGCAGTGCATGAGACACAAAAGGGGTGGACCACAAAAAATCGAGTGGCCCCGTGTGTCCCATCCTCATCCTAGCCTTTCTTGGGATTGCTTCTCAATTCCCGAGTGGATGGGCCAAGAGAAGTCCTCAAACTTTCATTGTTTACCACTAATGCTACACCTCCTTTAATGATAGGGTCCTCTATGTTTCCAAGGTGGAAGAAGTTGTTGTTCTATGAGGTTGTGCACAAATGGCACTGAACACAAACAGATGGTGGCAGTATGCCGTTCCCCTTAAGATTATGGTGGCGAGCGAGTGCCCACCCTTTTGGACTCGATTTGTGAGGTACCACCTTTTTTGGTTGGTTTTAAGGGGACACCAAAAGGAAAACCACCATCTTGGGGGTACCCGAAAAAAAGACACGCCCTTTTGGAAAAGCATAGTTGTTTTCCAACAAAGATGTTCATCCAGAAGCTGACTTGTGCACCACATCGCTAAAGCACCTGCGACTTGTTCTTACGGGATTATGGCTTCTTCTCTTCAATGGCATATTGGGATACCGAGGTCTCAGCTTTTCTGTTATGGATTGCCACGGTCCCCCCTGAAACTGCTTGCACCCAGTCCAAACCACCACTCCAAATCACCAATCCAAACCCGCAATCCCAAAAAGTACATCTCTCCAAACAACCAACCACGGGTCTGGGATTGGGGGTTTGACTCGTTTGACGAGTGCAAGGCTTCTTTGCCCTACTGAACGTCATTGCCGGGACCTACGTGGAGAAAGTGAGCCGGCAGGCGGCAGACCTCAAAGCGCGGACCCAGCTCCTCGATTAATTAACGACAGAAAGGGCACCAGCGGAAGAGACTTCTCCGAGAGCACTTGCATTTTGATGTTAGGCGGAATAATGTTGACCCCACATTCATCGACACCAGTTTGGTTTTTTGGGGGGAGTGGTCCCTTCCAAAAGTGGCCTGATTCCCTACTAAACCCAGGGACACCACCTATGGGCCATGATCCAGCAAAAAGCCAAATTTCGGTTTGGCAGAAGAGGCAGACGCGAGTTGGGGAACTCCCAAACTGCAGGGTTCCCTGCCACGGTTGCCCATTGGTGGATGCATCCCCAAGATGCAGTTCCCAAGTCGCACCACGAGCTTTCAGCAAACATGCGTGTCCAGACTGTGTTGTGTTTTGTATGGTTTCATGGCAGCTATCCTTTCTTGGGATGACTTCAAGCTGTAGTACTTTCATGAAGGACCCTTGAGGTGTTCTTCGGTGTGCCTGAGGCATGAGCTTTGTACGGAAGACCGTGGGCATGTCCCGGAATCTTTACGCGTTAAAGCTGCCTTGTTTCATGTGTGTTGCTTATATAAATGGTATTTGTAGACATGCCTGTGGGTCAAAAATAGGGGAACCCCCAAATGGAACCCTGGTAAATGGAAACATGGACTAAAGCCTGGGGTCCCTGGTGGTTTAATTTTGACCCATTCCCGCATAGCTTCGGTTTTTCAGCTTGGGCAACCGAAAATCCGCTCTTCCAGGATCCTGAAGGCCAGGAGGGTATTCCAGGCGATCGACCAGGATCATTCAGGCTACATTTCTCTGGAGGAGGGCCAAAGGGCGAGTGGTCGTCGCCTCGGTCGTAGTCGTAGTCGGTTGGATCAGCGTAGCATATCTAGTTGATTCTAATTGGTCAACGGTTTTCCTTTGGTTTGACTTTTCGCATCTGACACTAGCAAACCTTGTCCAATTGCACACACTCACGTACACAAGCAGCGAATCACTCAGAGATAGCATCCAGAGATCAAAGAGCCGCCATTTCCCGGCCAAAAAACCATTTCTAGATGTTTCCTTTGGCTTCCTCAGGTTGTTTCCCTTTGCCAAACAGTCCAAAATCGGATTGACCAGCAACTTTGGGAGGAGATCCAAAACCAGACGGCGACCTCTGTGGTCTTGGACTTCTTCGAGTCGGTGGATGTGGACGCCTCCGAGGCGACTTCGGGCGAGTGAGGCTTCTATCGATTCTTCCTTTGCCTTCAAATGGATATTCGCCGGCAGGTGTTTCACAGAATCCCACGGATGCCTTTACCAATTTGTCCAAAAAAAAACAGAGGTGTTTGATTGAGAATGACCATGCATCTCATCAACTTGCTGAGGAAGGAACATAAACCCAGTGGATTTCCTTAAAGGAAGCCACTGGTTGGCGGGTTTTTCTCGGGTCATTCCATTTCTCGGGTCATTCTGAGCAGCACGTCGATGTAAAAGGCTGGCCTTTTCTCAGGCCCAGTACCTGCTGGAGGCCTCGCGCAGCGAGCGCGGGACAAGATGAGTTGTGGTTTGCATTCGGAACTCACTCGAGTTGGGTTTCGGACTGTAGCCACTTGTGTTCGGACCAGCCATTTTGGAAAACAACCGTTTGGTGACTTGTTGTTGGCCAATCCACTCAGGAAGTGGGGTAAACAAAGAACAGCAACCCCATCTTTCTGAGAATCGGTTGCTTTTTGTTGGCCAATCCGCTCAGGAAGTGAGGTAAACGAAAAAAGCAACCCCATCTTTCTGAGAATCGGTTGCTTTTTGTTGGCCAATCCACTCAGGAAGTGGGGTAAAAATAATGATAACAATAATAATAGTAATAAAACAAGACAAGAGAAAACAACCCCAGTTTTCTACGAATCTGGGTGGTTTGGAATGGTGATTTGGGGTTTGAAACCCTGCGTCTTGCAGAGGTTTCATGGGAAGCCATCCAAACCAATCCAATCCAATGAGTGGAGCGGGGGTCTTCTTCTTCCATTTGCTGACAAGAATATGCTTTGACTTTCGCTTGTTTGCTTTAAAGGGAATCGATTTCACTAGCTGGAAATATGTTCTCATTCTTTTCAGGGGACTTAAGCAAATGGAGGTCTTCTCCCTTAAGGAAAGTAGGGTTCCACCCCTCTTTTCAGTAATTGGTCGGAGGGAAGTAACGCAGGGTTTTTTTAGTTTGTGGCGACATGCAAGCGGAGGTTGGCTCAATCCTTCAAAGTAGCTGTCGGTTTGGTTTCCCATGCAGCTTGTGACACCTGCACTTAGGGTGTGAAATACTGCGTGGCAGTTTACAGTTACAAGTGGCCCCGAGACGGGGATTCGTAGCTTTGGTTTCTTCTTTGAGCCCATGGCATCTTTCGGGGTTGTATAGCCTCCTGTTGTGAATCTCTGGAAGAGGCCCAGATCGCCACAGTCAATAGCTCATACACATGCGTGAGAGTCCCACGAGTAGCAACCCAAGGTAGAATCACAAAGATATGGTGTCTTTTCGAAATTCCTTTGTGGATGTTCCGGTTTACGCCTGCCAAACGATCGAATGCGCCTGTATGTTTGCTTCCACTTGGTCTCACTGACTCCATAGATTCAGATCCCGGCTGGTGGCAATCGAGGGTCCGTAGAGCTCTCCACCTGTTGCAAGTGAAATCATTGATCCTGCCGGGCCATGTGGGGGGAAGCCTTGAAGGACACCAAAAGAACCCTTTCACTTCACTGACAGTCACTGATAGTTCCCGGTATTCACTGATATGATACTCACTCACTCACACTCACGCACACACTTGTGGCAGTCCACGTTTTGCTGATATTCACTTGTCACGTGCCATCGATTTTCACACACTGATAGTCCACGATTTCATCCAGCCGACTCGTGTCTTCAAATGGACCCCCAAAATGAGTGATGTCCTTTTGGTTTACCTTGAAAAACCATCCAAAGCAGGGGCGCGCCCTGAAGAAAAGAGATTTCCCCAAGTGGAGGTGTTGGTCAGGTTTCCTGTTGGTTGCAACCAAAGCCAAAAGGGTACCTCGAGACTTGAAAAATGACAAAGCCACATGAGACACAATCAAACCCGGCTGGATGAAGGTTTGTAAGGGACGGTCCCAACCATAAATAGCTGCGGATGGCCGCCCAACCTTAATTCTTGAAGCATGGTTCTGGGATTACGGCCATTTTTCTACCGGGCTTTGATTATGACTCACATGTAGGTGCTCGACATGGACGGCAGCGGCACCATTCACTTCGAGGAGTTTCTGCAGGGCACCATCAGGCGTTTGCGGAGGGGGGCTCTGCCGGGGAGGGGTGGAATTGGGTGGAATTAGGTGGGACAGTTGTGGGGGTGGTTTTTTTTGGGGGGGAGGGGGTTGGAAGGGGGTTTGTTTGAGGGGGCCGAGATGCAAACGGTCTGACTTGAGACTAACACGAATGTCTCCCTTGGACCCCTTGAACGCCTGTTCCAGACAAAGTTTCCGGGGAGTGATTCCATGAAGTACTTGTGGCAACCCCGGCGAGTTGTGCTGATGTTTAGTGGATCTCCCTAGCTTGACCGCAGCAATGTCAATTGTAAGTTCCAATCATATGTCAAGATATGGGGGCGTCTTAAAATAGACCCCCCAACAAGGGAACCCTTGGTGCTCCTTCAAAAGAGGCCTAAACAAGGGCTACTCTCAAAAAAAGGGGCACACCCATATGCTACGAGGAGAGAATATGTGAGGCTCCGACTTGATGCCATGAGTCCTGGAATCGATGATTCAGTTTGTTTCTTGGATGTGTACACACCTAAAAACCACGGCTTTTTTAGGGGACCATGTTGGGTCATTGTCCTTTCGGTGTCCCTTTCAAACCACAAAAACGGGGTACCCTCAAAAAGACAGACCCATGTGTACATTTGAAAGTTGGTTCCTGTTTTGAGTCCGTACCTTTGGTGGTTTTCTGGAGGGAAACCACTGAAAGCTAACCTTTTTTGGACCTTGGACACTTTGTTCGTGTTCAACATGCTCCCAAGGGGGGCCAGTGGTTTTAACACACCCATAGATGTGTCCACGATCACCGTAAAGTCGACTTCCAGTCAAAGACAGGGGACATTGTTGATGAACGCCCTCTTTCCTCACCGATCCGAGTCAAGACCATGTGACCTGTTGGCAATCCACCCTGGGTTTACTGACGTGGCCAAATGTTGTTGGTCGTCATTGGAGTCGGTTGGCTTTTTTCTTTTGGTCGTGCTGTTCGGTCCTGTTGTAAGAGGTCTTCTGGCCCGCAAGATCAACATTTGCCCAGGGTGGCTCGTCTTCCATGTTCAGATTCGGACCCCCCAAGGTCAAATAGCGCCACGGTTCTCCCTTTGTTTTCCCTGTGAAACCACCAAACAAAGAGGTATCGAGCCTCAGAACGCTTCCAGACAAATAGCATGAGACGGGGACATGGCTCCTGAGTAGACTTCATGGAGCACGGGCACGTGGCTCAGTGGAACAATGACCATGGCCGAACCTTGCGAGAAACGACAGGAGCTTGGCAAATCTCTCGGACTCAGGTCAGGTCCCTGGTTCTGGTCTTCATGCGGGCTTGCTGCGGTAGGGAATGACCCAAAGTTTTGGGAATGAACCTGGGGATTTGAAGAAAACCATGGATGTTTTTGTCGGGGTCATTCCAACGCATTCCCTGAGCATCAATCGGTTTCAAAATGTGACCATCAAAATGATGTGGCTTTCCCCCCAGTGATGCCTCAGAAACTCACTTCCTCTTTAAAACTTTTGGGAACACCATTTTAGTGGTAGATAAACAGTTCCGACTTTTTGGCCAATCCACTCATGAAGTGAGGCAAAGTCCAGTTTACCCTTTTTTGGGCGAGGGTTCCCCTACTAAAATAGACTACAAAAACAAAAGGAAATCGGGTACCAACTTATTCTAAGCTCTGAAATCTAAGTCTGGAGGACCTAGCAGTGAGGCCTCCAAAACAAGGTATCCTCCTCGCCGTGCCCTGAAGCCAGGCTGAACAGCGCAGCGCGAGCGGCCGACCTGCTGCTAGTGGCGCGGGAGATGAAGAGGTGCATCGAAGAACCCGAAGACTGCTGCAAATCCCTGTTGTTTGTTTGTGTGTGTGTGTTTCTTCTTCTGAGGGTATGTTCTTTGGTTAAATATATCTATATATATATATACACATATAACATAGAGTCTGCATGTGCGCGTGTGTGTGTGTGTCTTTTTGCTGAGGGTACGTTCTTTGGTTAAAGAGAACTATATATATATATGATTATATATGTATATATACCGCAAATGAGACAAATGATTTTGGCATATTACCTAAATGTGATTGTATGTTTGTGTGTGAGTGTGTGTGTGTGTGTGCGTTCGCGTTTGTGTCGGTGATGCTTCTGCTGTTCCCATGCCTGTTGAGGTCGGGAACTCGGGTGTTGCTCGCAGTTTCACCTTGGCCATTGAATTGAACACTGAGTTTACTTCGGGCGGGGTAAAGGGGACCTATACTCAGATTGACATGAAACCCAGACACCCATGTGTAGAAGAAACTCCTTTCAGAGAGCCCCCTTGTTGGGTTGTATACAAATTTGCAGTACAAAACATGACACAAGGGATTCGTACTTTGCTGTAAGGGTCAATCATGTACAATTCAAGTAACACCCCCCCCCCCCCCCGCACCGATCTTGGTCCCGACGCATACCCTAATTTGCAGAGTAAGAACTCAGTTTGTCATGGCTCAGTTTGAAAGCAGCCGAGGTTCTTTCACCAATCCAACCTTGAGCTGCAATTGATCAAGAAGCAGCTGGGCATGTGAGCGACTAAGCAGATGCCAATCGATCCGCTGGCCGCCGTTCTGTTGTGGCGTTCAAGCAATGAGTGGTTTTGCTTTTGTTGGGCGCTCTTCGGGGTTGGTTTAAATGGAGCCCAAAAGCAAAGCACAGACGAAGCCCTAACGCACCTTTTGGAAGACATGATTTGCATGAGGAATTTAAGTTGACTACTGCAGTTGCAACTAACTTGTCTGGCAATTTCAGCCCCTCAATTTCTTATAGAGTGACTTCTTCTACGGCGCTTGCGCCGTAGTGGTAAATACCATGTTTGGACTTTTTGGGCCAACCCACTCAAGAAGTGAAAGATCCTATATAACCCACTGCAATCATTTTGGAGGGTCTTCCATTCAGAATCGTGGCAAGAGGCCAGTGCTCGGCACAACACTCGCCAACGCCCAAGGCGGAGGCAGAGTGTGCCCGTGCTAATGTCCTCGGTGCTGAATTGCCTGTGTTTTTCTTGGATTTACCCAAAGCGAACAGATGAGGTTGTGTATTTGTTTGGCTTGTGATGGGGGTTGGGGGGAGGGGAGGGGGAGGGAGGGCAATGCCCCTCTTCTGGGCCTTCTTCAGCCGTAAGTCTTTCTTTGGGCTCCCTCCGCCTCACCCTCCCCCCAGGTTTCTAGCGAGTCGACCCCCTGTCTTTGGCACTTCCACTCGACGTGGTTCGTTTTTTTGCAGCAGCTCCCGAGCTCTGCACGGAACGACGGAGTCCCTTTGTCCGATGGCTGTCCGTTTGGGTTCGTCACAAAGGGGGACTCTGTATTATTTGATTTAAGTCGGTATGGGTCAAACTTGAACCACCAGAGGACCGCAGGTTTCAGTCCTTGGCTCCATATACCAGGGTTCCATGTTGGGCACCTATTCTTGACCCACAGCCAAGTAGCTTCAAAAAGGAAATGGGGGAGTCTCTCTCTAATTTGAGAGAAAGACAAGATAAGTTCAAAAACAACATGGGGGAATGGGGGAGGCCTCTCTTTCTCTCGCCCTCTCAAAGTTCCCGGCAAAGAGACATGGGATTCGGTAATTGTCCCACGGAAATCTGAAGTGCAACAGCAGGTCTTGACCGTGGCTTGTACGACTGCCATCGCCAAGCGACGGCTTTTAGTGGTATCCAAAGTGCCTCTGCGCGCTCTTAATACATGGCTGGTGTTTGCGCTGTGACCGAATCGCCCCTTAGACCTTTTGGACACAAATCTGGCTTTTCCATATTGAACCTACAAAAGGGTCAGGCCTTTTGCCGAAAGGGGAAGAGTGACCCAGAACAGTGTATCATTTCCCCAAAGTGAGTACCCTCCCTCCACTAACACGGCAACTGACAGGGGGTCACTTCAAAAGGAATTTAATGTTGCAGGTACCTCCCGGTGCCATGTTACTTGGAGGAAGGGTATTCGAGTTTGATTTTCCAGACCTATTCGGCACCCGTAACCTCTGAAGCCATGCATATCGCAGTGGAGCATGGCTCAAGTCATGAGGCAAAAGGGTCGCCGCTTGCGAAAAGACACATGGCGTTGTCTCAAAATAAGAAGTACTGTGGATGGACGGAATCCGCTTAGGCACCACTTGGAAACCATGGGAGATCATTGTTTGTTGGTATTTACGTGGATATCATCGCTCCAGGGTTTCTTTGGTGGTGCGAAATGGATTTCGTAGCCATCCACGGTAAGAATATCGTAAGAATGTGTTTAGTTTCCCCCTTTAAATGTCCACCCAAAGGGTACCCTGAGGAAGAAAAAAATCACACGGCCACCTTTTGCACGGCTCCCGGATGAACTTCCCGGATGGACATCAGCGTAGGTTTTGTTTTGTGAGCGATGCTACCCATGGCGCTGGAGCTCTCAAGAGTGCAGGCCTAAAGCGATCGGGGCGATGGCCCCGTTCTCGCGGGCTCTCGTCTTGGGGTCTTCTCAAGCTGTTCGCCATGGGGATCACGCAAAACAGCGGGTTTGTTACGCCATCTAAGTGGGTTGTTTCCCCTTTTTTTTCCCTATCTGAAATGGAACTTTGTGTGAGGATGAGAGGGATTTCCTAAGCCCTAAGCCATTTGGACACGGACTCCTTCTTGTTCTACGATGTGTGCTTGGGTTGCTCACAGTTTCTTGCCGCTCAACCGTAGACGTTGAGACAATGGCTGCGTCGGCCAGACTTCGCTCAGAGTGCATTGGGCAGGTCAAGGACCTGGAACCTGCCATTGACGATGACACGGGTGCCCGCTGCGCGCAAAGGGGTGGTTTCATGTCTTCATGTCTCGCTGGCGCGCAAGTGGTTGGGGGGGGGGGGTCTCAGGTTAGTCAACATGATGCAAAGGGGTGGTTTCATGTCTTTATGTCTTGCTGGCGCGCAAAAGTTTGAGGGGGGGGGTTCCCAGGCCAGTGCTGTTGTTTCCGCAGGCGCATGCAACATCACTTTCCCACAAGGGCGGGTGCAAGGGCTTTGATCAAGAACAGCTCAGACTTCTAAATGATGTTGATGTGGGTGGGTCTATTCTTAGGGGACGCCCCCCCCCCAAAGACAAAAGCAAAAGCGAAAAGAAGAACTCAAAAGAAGACACCCATACGTCCGTTCTGGCGCTTTTCTGCGCAGAGACGTGTAAGCCGGCGATCGCATGGAACCACAAAGGCGGCATCGATGCCTAAAAGCTGCGCGCAAGCGGCAATTTGCCAGTACAGGGTCCTGGGGCTTGGTATAAACCCAGGGGCCCCCGTCCCCAAGTTGCTTGAGGGGTGTCAAAAGGACATGGTTTAAGGCCCCAAGTGGTTTTTTTGGGACCCTTGCGGTAAAGCAAGGAGAACGATGGGCCCAATGTTTTTAAATCCTTGATGACTCGTGGTGTCCGATTGAAGAGGGAAGCCTTCGCTTTTGCGGGAGGGTCGGGGTCGACGGGGAAATCCTTTCCGTTTGCAGAGCCCAGCGCAGGTACTGACGCACTTGAGCCCGCTGGTTCCTTGCCTCACATTACGCGGGGATTTGTGTGGCCCCCCACCCCGGTAAACGGGGGGAAGAAAGGGCAGAGGGGTACTGTATGTGGTTTGGAGCATTTCTGGGGTCTTTGGGTCGACACCCAAGGTGTCCCGTATTCAAGTTGGCACTGTGGTCACGTTTCGGAGGGCGGCCCGGGGCTCGGCAAGAATTGCTGTTCTATGGTCTTGTGAATATTCCGAAGCTTTGATCATGCTGCAAAACACTCGCCGGAGATTCTTCCTCCTTACTGGACACACGTGGGGTGTGGGCGATCTTTGAAAGGGAGCAACTTGAGTTCAGCTTTGCAACACGAGGCTTGGCACGCGCCTATTCCGCCCCGGAGATCCTGCAGAAATGCACGTGCCCGCGCTGCGGCAAGACAGCCATGGGCTTCCGGCTGAAGACAGGTGCCGAGTGCTGCAAGGGGAGCTACAAGTGGAACAAGGAGTCCCCTACAACCGCCGGGAGCCCGGCATTGAAGGGCTCATGGAGCAGGTCACTCGAGGGAAGCAGGAGCCCCGAAGCCTTGCTCCGGAAGGGCCAGCACTGGAGGGAGGCAGGTCAGCATGGGGAACCGGCGGAAGGGTCCAGGCACAAAGGCGTCGAAGGAACTTGGCGATGCCATGCTTAGGTGACTCTGGCGGACTTCCCGAAACGAGCTTGCGCTCACGCCCACGCATCGGTAGCTTCATTTGTGAAGTGCGAGTACCATCGAAGCTTGGCGAAAAAAAGAAGAAGAAAAAGGAGCCATTTTCTGATGGGGCCCGGCTTTGAAGAAGGCACGTTTCCGCACATTGGCTTTACGTACGTTGCAATGTTCCAGAATACAATGTGTGGGTGTGTTGTTTTTTAGGAATCGGACCACCAAATTGGCGCTTAGCTTTTGTGTTCCGTTTGGTGTCCCTTTGAACCCTACTACCAACCTACCAATTGCTTAAGAATATGTTGTTTGATTCCAGTGGACTCGAGCAAATGGAAGCAAAATCCACCAAATAAGGGGTACCAACTGACTTGCTTAAGAACACGTGGTTTAGCTCCAGTGGACTCAAGCAAGTGGCCTGAAACTCAAACTAGGTCCCCCTGTAGTGCCCCGTTTCTTTTTTGGGGGAGGCTTCCCCTGCTAAAAAAGACTACAGAAAAAGAAAGAAACAATAAAGAAGAACAAAAATTGGGGGAGGCTTCCCCTGCTAAAATAGACTAGAGAAGCAAGAAACGGTACCCGTATTCTGACCCACCAAAACTGGAGGACCTGGCAAACAAAACAAGGCGCCGAGCAGATCATCCAAGGCTCCGGCAAGTGCAACCGAAAGGGCTGCCACGCCTGCCACTGCTGCCCCGCACCTCGACGCAACACCACCAGGTCTCCAACCCGAGAGGCGCCCGCGCCGTTTTCCCGAGAGGCTTCACGGTTAAGGCAAGTCTTTAGGTGGTTTTCTTTTTTCTCGTTGTTTTGGGGTTCTGTTCACTTTTGGGCTACAAGAAAAAGCCATGAGTTGCTTTCTCGTTTGTTTGGGGTTCTGTTCACAAAAGCCGTGCGATGACCATTGGCTGGAAAACCCGCCGATTTCAGGTGATGTTTCAACCACTGTTTGGAAAAAGTGAGCCATGGACAAAACTGGGGGCCGAAAGGAAGATGGATCAAGCCCCACATGGCTGAACCAATTCCACATTCCAGTTGCAGATGTCGCGAGGCCTAGACTCCAGTCATTTGGGGGCCATGGAACCCCAGATGAATCGAAGCGCTGCATGTTCATCGAATTGGCCTCGGCGCCTCAAAGTGTTTTTATGGAGTACTGGATTGCCTAAAGCGTTGGCCGTGTTTCAACCTGGAGCGTTTCTCGGGATTATTTTTCTCCCACGCAATCCGACAGCCGATCACTTGCGCTCCCGCTGGCTCACAGAGCTTTGACTCTATAAGGGTCTGTGTTTTTTTACCGTGTCAGTTCTTTAGTCTTTGTGGGAGGTGGGGCTTGGGCGAGCCATACCCCCGAATCATACCCCGAGCCATACCCCCGAGCCATACCCCGAGTCATACCCCTTAAAAAACACAAAAAAAGAACTTGCAAGAACTGTGGCAGTTGCATGTGATCCATGGATAGCTGGAAGGTATAGGGGGTTTAACTTCAAGTGAAGAAGGGGGTCTTGTCAAGAAACAGTGTTAGAGAGCTTGGCATGTGGACCGATGCCAGGGGGTAGGGACGCCGAGGTAATACCTGGTTCACTTGTGGTTCCTGGATCTATCCTTGAGTCTGCGGTGCTTGCATGGTTGGGCTCTGATGTCATGGGGCCAAGTACAGTTGACATGTCCACTCACACACTCACTGGTTACTCGTGGGGGGCCATTTTTGCCAATGGATGGAGTTATTGAGCAATCCTGCGGATGTCCTGGTACTAGAGTTGTTTGTAGCATCCGTGGCGCTGTGGCTGTGGCGGGGGGGTGCAGCTTGACGCAAGACGCTGGGACTTGCAGGGCGCTGTGGCGGGGGGTGCCGCTGCTGAGCTTGAAACTTCCTGCAGTCTGTCCGACGCGGTGGAAACAGCTGTCTGTCCTGGGCCACTGTCGCAGTGAAACACAAGCTGTCTTTGTGCTCCTGGGGTACTCTTGGTGTCTTTCCGGTCGAAAAAAATCTGTCCCCCGATTCATACCCCCGATTCATACCCGATTCATACCCTTCTGCTGCCATTTGCAGCCAAGAGCCTCTTGCGCTCTGGGCAGTACTAGCGAAGCTATGCCGCCCAAATCCTCAGAAGACACAAAACTCAAAGAGAAGCACTGCAGGAACCAGCTCGCGGCTCTTTTCGCAGAAGTTCGCGAGAAGGTGGGTTCGGAAGGCTTACTGCGATGTATCAAGCGCGACACGGTACACCACCTGTGAGAGGCCCACTAGCCTCTGCGCGGCTCCAATTTGAGGATGTCACGCTGTCTTGCCCTTACGCTGGTTCGTGACTGGTGCGGGTGGCGAGCCTGACTGGGCAGCGGCGCTTCCCCTTAAGCAACGCTTGCTTGGGTCTGTGAGCACGCTGGTCGCTTGAACTCCAAGTGGAGGTGGCCATGACGTTCGCCTCAGGCAGTGGCTCTGCGCCTTCCACCTAGCGCAGCAGCTTTCGCTAACCCAGAGTGGCAGCTGTCTAGTTCAGGCCACCCACAAGCGCCCCAGGCTGGCTTGTAGCAACTAAGCGTTCCAGATTCTCACGGCTATCCAGTTGCCAGCGCACGGGAGCTTTGCAGTGTCCAAAGCCACAAAGCAAGAGTTCAGAGGCGCGCGAGCCATACCCCGAATCATACCCCCGAGCCATACCCCGAACCATACCTGCGATTCATACCCCTTATACCAACCTCCCGGCACGGCCACGTCAAAAAAACACATACCCAAAATAAGCATAAGCACTTCGCCAGACGCGCTCCGGCAAGAAGCCCACTCTGGACAAGATCACGGAGAAGGTAAAGAAGGCGCTGAAGGCCAGGGTTCCGCGCTGATTGGGTTCTGACTGTTTTGTGGCCATTCCTTCGCCATGGCGTGCGAGCCTTGCGTTCCTTGCTCGCCAGGAACGCAAAGGCCCACCCCAAGACGCCATTCGTTCGCCAGCCTCATCCCAATGGCCGGAGGCTTCCGCTGCAGTTGATATGGCGTGCAGGCCCTTGGTGCGCCAGAAACGCAAAGGCCCACGTAGCTAGAGCCGGCCTGCTGACTCCCAGTGAACTCACAAAGGGAGCCGACCGGGGCCAGAAGACCCAATCACTTCCCAGGGCAGTTGCTGCAGGTGCCAGGTTGCTTGCTTTCAACTTGGGTTTTCAAGGGCGACCTGGTGTTAGTTGACAAACTTGACCGCAGGCCGGGGCCAGCAGTTCTTGGATCCCTTTCCTATATGAGTACGCCTGCATTGTGGCAGTACCAAATCTGCGAATATCAATAAGCGCACATGTTGCAGCACAAGGGCCGAGCATGTGTTTGGTTGATTGTGTGTTTGTTTTTTGTTTTTGTTCCCCATAGCTGAAGGCTATAGGGGTCCTAACTTCTAATAAAGAGGGGAAAGTGATTTGCGAGATTGACGGCTGGGTGCAAGGGGGCGTGCAGTTGCTGGTGCAGATGTTGTTAGGGTGTGCTGTTTGGGGAGCTGTTTGTGGTGCAGGTGACGGTGAGGGACCGGGTGCTTTTGGGCATGCAGTTTGGGGTGCTGGTGCAGGTGCTGTTTTGGGAGTGCGGGTGACGGTGCGAGCGCATTTTTACGAGACGGCAGGGTGCAGGAAGGTGCTGTTTGGGGGCGCTGTTTGGTGCAGTTTGGGGTGCTGTTTTGGGGGTGTGGCGTTTTTGCAAGATTGATGGCGGGTTGCTTGGGGGCATGCAGCTTCGGGTGCTGTTGGAGGAGTGCGGGCGTCCAGGGTGCTAGTAGAGGTGCTGGTGTGCAATCCTCCGCAAGTTTTTGCTATCTGGGGCCTACGCTGGTGTATTTGTTTGTCCGTTTCGTTTGCTTGCATTGCGTGTGTGCATTGTTTGCTTGTTTGCTTGCGTGTGTTTGCTTGTTGGACTGCGTGTGTGTGTGTGTGTCGGTGCATTTGCTTGCTTGTTTGCTTGTTTGCTTGTTTGCTTGTTTGCTTGTTTGATTCATTGATTGATTGATTGTTTGTGTGCGTTTGCTTGCGTGCGTGCGTGCGTGCGTGCTTGCTTGCTTGCCTGATTGCCTGCCTGCTTGCTTGCTTGCTTGCTTGCCTGCCTGCCTGCCTGCCTGCGTGCCTGCCTGCTTGCCTGCTCGCCTGCTCGCCTGCTTGCCTGCTTGCCTGCTTGCCTGCTTGCCTGCTTTCCTGCTTGCCTGCTTACCTGCTTGCCTTCTTGCCTGCTTGCCTGCTTGCCTGCTTGCCTGTTTGCTTGCCTGCTTGCCTGCCTGCTTGCCTGCTTGCCTGCTTGCCTGCTTGCCTGGCTGCCTGCCTGCTTGACTGCTTGCCTACTTGCATGGACACGCGCGTGCTGCGTGCGTGCTTGTTTGTTTGTTTTATTTATTGTTGTTTTCTTGGCGTGCGTGCCGTGCGGGTTTTCTGGCGAGCGTGCATACGTGCTTGCTCGCTCTCTTGTTGGCTTGCTTTTCGCGTGCTTGCTTGCATGTGTGCGTGTGTTTGTTCTTTGGTTGCTTTCTTGCGTGCTTTCTTGCGTGCTTTCTTGTTTGCTTGCTTGTGCGTGTGTACATGCGCATCACCGTTCAGAATTTTGATTCACTGGGATACTGCCAAAACTAGTAGCTAGAGTTATCGGCAATATAGCTGTGGATCAAAAATGGGTACCCCAATTGGAACCCTGGTAGATGGAACCAAAGGACTCCACCCTGCGGTCCCCTAGTGGTTTAATGTTGACCCATATACCATATGTCTAGAAGCCAGCTGTGGAATCATGGCTTGACCATGACCAGGCCACTCCTTTCGGCCATCTTTTTGTGTCAGGTTGGTTAAACTTTGGCAACGGTGTTGGTTCGGTCGGTCTCATTTACTACGAGTGACACGTGTTTTTCCGAAAGGAGACCTAGGACCGTTACACTGGCGGGGATTGGGCGAAGCCACATGGAATTGCTGTAGTGGGAGAAGAGACCTGGTTTGAGCAGTTTTGGTGACATTCGGGTGTTGACAGCGGCGACTTTGAGGCAAAGTCGAAATTTGGGGGTGCTTCAATGGAGTTCAGGGGTGCCCATGTATCTCAAGTGGTGTTGCAGAGCTTGTTGGTGATGCAACCGTACGGAGCCCTTTGTAGATTTATGTAGGGTATTTTACCCACCCCCATTTTAACAACTGTTCTGCTACAAAGGTGCACTTTTCTCCAAGTGCCAAGAGAGCTTCCACTACCCAGAAACCACTCACCCCAAAGGAAAGATGGGGTATACTACCACTTTATTTAGGCACCGCTTTAAATATAAGCGGTATGACTTCCGCATGGTTTGGTACACAGCAACCCTGCCACTGGAGGTAAGTGTTCCTGTTACAAAGAAAAGAATAAAGAATACATTGGGGACCAAATTGGGGATGGCTGTTCAAGAGACAAGCATGAGTTTGAAAAGCAGCGCAAGCGGAGTATACGGTTGTTCCGTCAATCAATCAATCAATCAATCAATCAATCAATCAATCAATCAATCAATCAATCAATCAATCAATCAATCAATCAATCAATCAATCAATCAATCAGGCGTGGCCCGTTTCCGCGTATTCAAACATGTCCAAACCTTTAACATGAAGCGCTTTTGGCGCGCAACGAAATCGGCCATGAGCGTGGAGTTCCTGTCATACAGTGGGTTATAGTTTCTACTCCATTGTTCCTTGGGTGTAGTGGTTTGGGGGTAGTGAACAACATCTCTTGCATGACCAAACAGCTCTTGCGCAATGTCGAATTTGGCTGCCAGGCGAGTATTCAGCTTCAATGATTGACTGTGAGCTGGGGATGTTCGTGGATGGTCCTTTTTCCGTATTGGGTAAATGACCTCCCAAGGTTTGCAGTTCATACCCCTTTCTCCAAAAGAGGTAATAGAATGCGGTAAGTACACAATTCGGAGTGGGGGGCCAGCCGAAAAAAGAAGGGGTATGAACAAGCTGATGTACTTTTCGCGCAGAGATCAGTGCATGTGCCATTCATTGCGGCCCCTTAGGAGTTGGCGGTTTTTGCGTCTTGGAATCCATTCATTTGAAATGGCTGGGGTTGGATTCTTGACAGAATCATTTCTGGCCATGCCTCTGCGGGAATATACTTTGAGGGGCATTCGGGCCAACTTCGGCCCATGGACCTACACTAGGTCCCCCAGTAGTGCCCGTTTACACTTTTTTGGGGGATTCCCCTACTAAAATAGACTACAGAAAAAAGGGTACCCTTATTCTAACATCTCTACTGGAGGACCTAGTACATTTACAGCATTTGTGCCATGTTTCTCAAGTCGGGATCTCGGTCCCTTCTTGGATATTACGGTTGCCTTCTGCGAAACGCAGAAGAAGCCGTGCAGTTTTTTTCGTGTTGGGGGCATAGGCAGTGCCTGCTTACAGGTGCTGCCGCCCCCCAAAGCCAGGAGGCACTGAGAATGCAAAAGATGGCGTGACGCGGTCGTGAGAAGCCATGAACTTCAGTGAACACTTTGAATGGTGGAAATAAGTCACCACGTGGGGGTTGATCAATATTACTGGCCCCAAAGAGGCCATGGGTAAGCTTTTCACATTTAGTGGTGAAAGTCATCTTTTTTGGTGGTTCCCCCAATGGTCACCCCATAAAAAGGAGCTTTTGATCAACCGCCCTGTTTGTGTGATGTCCGAAGGGTCGAGAGCCTCCACAGATTCCACGGTTTGTTGCCTCGTTTGTTTGGCGAAAGTCAGACTATGTTGCCACACTTTCCCATGTTGACGGCTTGGTCAGGGGGGTGGAGACCGATGGGGCCAGAGTTCTTGTGGTATACACAGACGCCCGTGAAGCCCTAAAAGGAGCCTGAAGGACGTGTCAAGCGAAAGTGGCTCGTGCCTAGTTTTAACGTGGGATTTATGTTTGGACATCCTGATGTGCCGACCCGCGTAATCAACAGCTTGAGGTGCGTAGAACATGCTGAAAAAAATGCCAAAGCAAACCATCCGGCAACTCGTAGACGAATCGCTCCGCCGGCTCAAGCCATGGCTTATGTGGGGCTTGTGGGTGATGTGTTTGGCAAAGCCTATTGTTTGGGACATAAAGTGGGGCGCCCCATGATCCAACTGCCCGGCCTCCCGCTGGTATCTGTGAAACGCGAGGCGCGTGCTGGGCGCCTCGCTCGTGATTTTGGCCAGCGTGTAAGCTTATTCCTTCCAGGGGCCTCGTTACGCAACTGGGCCCTGAAGCTTGGTGGTTCCCAGCCATCCGGTTCCTTAGCTTTTGAGAGTTAAGCTTTTAGCAGGGGATCTGAGGACAGCCCAGTAAGGTGGGGCGTGTCTCTCCTGCGGTCACGCGCGGAAGAACAGGCGGAAGGCTAGCGAAGGCTTGCTTGGCCCAAGCGTGCAGCGGGAAAGCGAGTGCCGCTAGTCGATTCTGGGTTTGGGGAGGGCTTGGCGGCCCAAACTTCCCTGTACAAAACAAGTTGCAGAGCAGTGGGCAAGCATCTCAAGGCCCTTTGTGTAATGATTCTGAAAGGGAAGGCCAATGGAAACCTTTGGGAATTCTTTGGACGGTGAGAGGAAACCTGAGAGGACCAGGGAGACGCCTTGCCAGGAAGGCTGCTCACTGGATGAGCCAGGCGCGCAAACCAGCACAGCTAGTTTCGAACTGCTAGATATTGCTCGAAACTTATTTTTCTTTCCGGGCAATGGACATGCGTGAACTTTGTTCCCGTGTTGCTTGACATGCTTCGGACTCTTAGAGTGACTCGTTCGGATATGCCGAAGCACTGTGCTTTGCCACCTCAACCAGCTAAAGCACGATGGTGTCCGTAAGGCAAGACACGCAGCATGAGATTTGATCACGGTGCCGCTTACATGTTCTTTGTTCTTACCCATGTTGCGGCAAACCTCCAGTTTTCAACAAGCTTTCATTTGTCATTGGATAGACATTGGAGAATAGGCCTCCCCAAATGGAAGTGGTCCAGTTTGAGGATTGGCTGTATAGTTGTTGCCCCTCATGGGCAAGCGCACGGACTCCCAGGACCTGATCATAGTACTTGGGTTTCATGCAGCCTTCGCTGCTGCTCGCTTCTCGAGTCCGCACGACGTGGTTGCCGTTTCCTGGCATAGACGACCAGCCTTTTGCCGGATTGTTTCGAGGCATTGCCGGATGGCGTTTTGCCGGATTGTTGAGGTGATAGATGAAGCAGCTCCAATCATGTCAACTCTTGGGACAAAGCGAGCTCACTAAGGTTCCTTATGGATCCCTTCCGTCTGATGGGGTGAGATTATGTACCACGTACATATATATATATATATATATTATATATATATATATGATTTATACATAGTATATTTTTGGAATGGAGGTAAGTGGAGCTTAGGTGCGACGTTGTCTGGTCTATGCCCAACCAAGCCCCAAAATGATTTGGTTCCCAGCCCCAGAGATCCCTTCAGAGGTCTGATTTCTCTCGCGCCAGGCTCGCCGGACCACATGGAGATCTGGCAGAGGTCGCACACCTTCCAGGTCCCAGGGCGCTCAGGACTTGGATCTGGCATCACCCCAAAGCGAATGGAGTTCTGCCGCCTCTTTTTGGTCCATCGGTGGCCAACGGAAAAGGTGAAGTGTCGACTTCTGGACCCAAATGTGTCAAAAGCTGACTCTAACTGGTTGGCCACGAAATTGCCGACCGGTGTCAAGTGTTGACTTCTGGATTCTTTGGGCAACAAGAGCCGCCCTTGGCAAGTTGAATCCTTCGGGACGAGTTTCATGGAGCGCTCGTCAGCCAGCATGCAGCCTGAGGCTTGCGCTCATTCTCCGCGCCCAGCATCCTGCAGACGGCGGCGTGTTCGACGTGTGGCAAAACGGGCCTGGGGCTCCGGCTGAAGACTTGCAAGCTCTGCAAAGCCGCTCACCAGCGGAAGCGCAACAAGCAGGCGTCTCGGCTAGGCGCTTTTTGTTCGCTGCTTTGTGACTTTTTCCGCTGGCAGCTGGAATGGGGGGAGTTCACCCCAGAAGAAAATGCAGGAGAACAACCACGTAGACGGTCCATTTCGTGCGAAAGTCCCACCATCCCAGGCCAATGTTGGCGCTGGGTGTCCAGCAAACGGTTTCGATAGGGGGGTGTTAGCTTGTAATACTGCCCTGCCTGAGAATGGAAGAGGTGGGGCTTGCGCACGACGGCTAGCCAACAAGAGAGGTGGGTTAGAACCCCCCACACGCAGGTTTCTCCGCGGAATGGTCACCGAAGCCTCATGAGGGTCGCGCAGGTTACTCTCTGGTCCACTAACAGGACCCCAACAGGGTCCCTTGAGGAAAATTAGCTTCCAGGACCTAGGTTCCAGGTTTCCATTGCCATGCTTTTGGACATGAGAGGAGCCAAGGTCTTGGCAAGGCAAACAAGTAGCGTGCATCCAGAGATGCATTTGAAGTGGATACAACAGGAGGCGAGTTGAGTTTTCCTTAGCGCCTCACGGAGTCTAGGCGCTGGCCCCAGAGGTGTCCAGGTGAGCAAACGGAAAGACCCAGCGTCGAATTTTCAGAATGCCACATTGCCGCTACCATGGTGTTGTCTCGGAGAAAGTGAAGGTTCAGTGACTCAGCATGTTGCTAACAGCCATCGCATCGCATGTTACCTGGGACTTCTTTCTGTCGAAGCCGTCTCGGGGCTTTCTATGCGTCCCATGGAATTGTTGTTGTCCAAGTGTCAATCCGGAGGAGTCTGGACCCAAGGGAGGCCTCTGATTTCCGAGTCAACAGAATTCTGCAAGGGACCCTGCTGATTCACCGAGCTTCAGCATCCAGCGAGGACGAAGCTGCCCTACATTAGAACAGAGGCTACTTGCAAGGCACATGGTCGGTACCCATTGGCAGAGGAGAGTTCTTTCCTTTTTTTTTCTCTCTCGACAGCTTTTGTTTGGCGCAGAGCACAAAAGTGCAGCAGGTCGAAGGAACCCGCCGAACTGAGGTGGCGCAGATGACCTGGGCAGACTTCCCGAAACGAGCTTGCGCTCAAGGTCCTCACGCGCACGCATCTGTGACCTCCTTTGTGAGGTGCGAGTACCATCGCAGCTTGGCTCACCTGGAGGCTCGGCTTCTTCGCCTGTTGATAGCTCGGGAGTGCATGGAGCCGAATTTGCCTGAGGCTCAAAATAAACATGGAATCCCCAAAATGCCACCAAAGAGGTATGGAAACAAAGACTCCAAGACCTGCGGGTTTGGTTTCAGCTCTTGAAAAAATTGAGCCATCGCCCAATGGCTGTGGGTCAAAACCACTGGTACCATGTCGGGGTAGGTGAATTCGCCACCCATTTCAGGCTTCCGGTTTTCGTGGTTGGATTGAATCGGATGTTCACTGGCTAGCCGATTTGGATTTTGACAAGCCGCGCCGTGCTGCTGGGGGAGATGCTGGGGATGAGGCTAAAAAATACTATTCTTCTAGGCTTTGCCTTGATGCAAAGCGGAAGAATACTAGCTGCACCCATGGGCGGATGACTGAGGCACCGAGACGTGCAACGTCAAAAGCTGCAAGTCTTGCCACTGCGGAGAGCAATCCAAGGCCGCGAGCTTAGAGAGTCGCGTCACGGGAATGGAGCGCTGCCCCCCCCCCCCCCCCGCATTTTCCGGAAGATGTCCATTTCTAGGTCCAGCTAGGTGCCCCTTTGCCCACCTTTTTTGGGGGGAGGGTTCCCCTACTACAATAGACTACAGAAAAAAAGGGTACCCTCATGCTAACCTCTCTACTGGAGGACCTAGATTTGCTGAAATGAGTATGGTTGCATTTCCCCCTTGCTTGGTTTTAAAGGGAACCATATGTGTTACTTTCCCTTGTTTGCAAGAAACAGGAATATGTTCATATTTCCCCTTGTTGGTTCTAAACTCATATCACTACTGGACATATGTTCTCCTGTAAAAAAAAAGGAGGGTCGCATGCGCAGTTCATGTTCCACATGTGCCGCGATAGCGTGGTCGCCGTGGGCGCGTGGCACAACACAGCCGAACCTGGGAGCGAGAGCCGCAGTCAGGGGGCTTACTTGACACACATTGATCCCTGTGTTTTCATAGGGGGGTGTTCCCTTCCAAAAGTGGTCTGATTCCCCACTAACACCCAGGTTGACACCCTGCTGCCAATGAACCCGGGTCATTACATTTCAATGCTGCACAGCCTACCGCGCGACGTGCCCCCGGCACTTTTGGGCGGGCTTTGTCTTTGCTCAGAGGCCGTTCTGCCAGGTCACACCCACAGAATGCGCTGCCTACCGGCAAGCTGCTGTTCTTTTTTTTTTGGGGGGGGGGATTTTAGGTCGTCAGGGGGTTGCACGCAGGCTGCCAGGGACTTCACCCCGCTGCCCTGCCCACGCGCTGCCGCCTCCTCTTTGCTGAGATTGGCGTGCCCTGAAACACCTTGCAATGCTTTCCCTTGCGCTCACTCTCCCAGGAAAGTTCAGATGGCCTTGGTTGCGGGGCACTGAATTTAAGCGCTCAGGCCCTCAACACTTGGGAGGAGTTTGAAAGGCTGCACAAGGCAGGGGTCGAATGTATCGCTGCGGCTGAAACTTCCCCCAAAGACAGCTGTTGCAAACATGGGGTCGCCCGATCGGTAAATGGACACATGGACTACCTGCGGTCCAATTCCTGGCGTTTTATATTTTTCCCCCACACCTACAGCGACGAGACCAATGTCGAAATGTGTCTGGTTGCACGACGTTGGCGGCAATGTTGGCTGCGGCGCTTGCGGCGGTTTTCTTGCTGCGTTACATATGGCCCTTTGCTCCGCAACATTGCCAGGTCACCGCCATGCCAAAGCAATGTCACCGCCATCACAGGTGATGCAAAGCACAAGGTATTTGGATCAGCAGACGCCCCACAAACCGATACTTGTGCGTTTTAGGGTCATGTAGAAGCGTGGTCGAAGTTCAGAAGGCTCCAAGACAACTTGGCATTGTGCAAGGGTCCCAATAGGCCAAAGAGACTGCAAGAATGCGATCGCAGGCAGTCGCTAAAGCCGTACAGATGCGGAGCGACGTTCCGCAGTGAAGGTGTGGTTTGCGGCCTTGGGAGAACGGGATGTGAGGGATGTCGAGCAGTTGGCAATGGGAGCATTTGCTTGGTTTGTCCGGTGGCAGACAATATCGTTCATTGACGCTGCAAATGATTAGATGCTGCGGCGCACGCTTCATGAATTATGATTGCGTGAATCGCACCTTTGTAAACTTGATAGGCAGAGATAGGCAGAGATAGGCAGATGGTGACGCTGAAGATGGTTGTGTGCGTCTCGCAGTCACAGTTGAACATGGTGATGTCGGTATCTTCTTCAAGTAATCAATAATGTATCAGATGCTGGCTTTGTGATTTCGGAATTCCGTGCTGTTCTGTCTCCACGGTAAACTGAAGCGAAAGGCATTGAAAAGCAACTTGTCTTCCGGCAAAATATGGTCGTGACAGCTGCAGCGCACTGGCTACCTGGCGGGATCTAGCAGATTGGCCACATCACCAACCGCTTTCCAGGAAGTTTCCAGGGGGTCAAATTCATGGCCATAGGTTTTTGTTTACATATTTTAAGGTTTCCCTGGTTTCGCTAGATTCCATTTTTGTACCACTATGTTTGCTTGTGGCAATGTCCTGCCATGGATGTACCCCATAGGGTTTTTGTCCATCTGTTGAAGAGGCAGGCCGCACTTCAAGGGAACTTGTTGCCGACGGAGGCCGCTCGCTTAAGTCAGCGTGGGATCATTGGTTAACGGCTCGCAAATGTTACGCGGAACGATGAGGCGGTGCCTAAAACTCGACGTTGAGTAGTGAAGGATAAAGACTGCAGAGGGGAATGGATACAGTTGCAAAGTCTCTTAGACTCTAGGGTTAGGCTAGAAAGTGTGGTAAAGTTGATGTTCTTCCCGGGTGTCACCAAAACAAAGCATGTGGGCTTTGCGGGAAAAGGTTTTAATTTCAGAGCCGGAATCTCTGTTGGGCGCTGTAGTCTCAACGGTTGCTCACCGCGTATGGAATAAGAAACCTCAGCATGGGTAGTTTCGCTTTGGTTTCCGTTTAAAGCAACCTCAAATGGGCTGCCCACGAAAGCGTTTCATCCCATGAGACGTCTTTGCCCACATCTCACCAACCGCCAGGTCAAGATCAAAGGCTGTGATCAGAACAAGCAATGGCACATTGTCTTTCTCACCCGTGGCATCACGTGGTATGCATTCTGTGTCCAAGAAGAGTTGTCTATTGCTTTTGGTGTTCGAAATTGTTCCATAGTCAGCGTCGCCGCTGTGAGGGGAGAGAAACCCGTGCCTTGTGTTGCACGTTTTCCACAAGTCGGGATCTCGGTCCCTGCTTGGACTGCCAGTTCAAAAATCCTGCGAAATCGCAGCACTAGGCGGCTATGAGGCAGAGGCGATGCCTGCTTACAGGTGCCGTCAGCTGAAAGCCAGCCTGGAAAAATCCTTTTCGTAGGTGTCGCTGTTAAATTTGGTTGAAGATATGGTTTCAGTTTGGTTCCAATCATTCCCGCTGCCATCGAGTTGTTCAAAAATGACACCTAGCTGAGACCTTTTAAGTTGCGCCGAGTTTGGCACGCTCTTGTGGGAGTTTGACGAGATCCGTGTGCTGAAAATACGGTGAGAGGCAAATGGCATGCAGTGTATGTCCTATTTCAGGGATCCCTTTGTTTCCCCTTGTCAACATCTTTTGAGGGACATGGCCAGTTTTTGGGGCTTCTCTTAGGTGGGCGGCGTTTCAGTTACCAAGGACAATTCTCATACAATGTCTCCCGGTCGGTTTCGGATATTGAGGATATTTTCTTTTTCTAATCTTGTTTTACTGAACAAAATCCACAATTCTTATTATTGAATTATTTAAATAGCAAGATATGAATAATTTTTGAGGTGTGTTATTGATATGATGATAAATAAATGATAAATGGATCTGAATATATTGATTAAACAAATATGTATTATTTATATTATTTTTGTTTTAACAAAAATTGGGAATGATAAATTAATGATTATATAATTGAATAAATTGGCTTGGATTGTTGTTTATTAATTATTTAATAATTTGATATATGTATATATAGATTTAAAAAAAAAAAAAAAAAAAAAATGGAGAAAAAAAAAAATATTAATTTGGAATTATATTATATTTGATATTTATGAATATTATATATAGGAATTTATTAATTATGTTTTATAATATATTTTTATATTATATTCTTGAGATTGTATTTGTAGTGCATTGATAAGCTTTTGTAGTGGTGTTGAATTTTATTGTTTTTTGGTAAATTGTTATATATATATTTTTATTATAACATAAGTTTCTCGTTTTTTTTTTGTTCGGCTTGAAAGGCCCGGTATTTTTTTTTTTTTGCTTGTATATATTTTTATTAATTTTTTAATAATTGTTTTGTTTTGTTTTGTTTTTTTTTCTTTTGCATTGTATTTTGGATTTTTTGGTTGATTATGTTTATTATTATGTTTGTTTGCTTGCTTGTTTATTTATTTATTTTTCTTTTTTTTTTCTTTTTCTCTTTATTTTTATTTTTCTTATGTTTTTCTTTGTTTTTGGTATCTCTCCCTTTTTCTCTCTTTCTTCTTTTTTCTCTCTTTTTTCTTTTTTCTTTGAAAGAAAGAAACATATACTCTCTTTCTTTTAATCTCTTTTTTTGAAATTGCTTTATTGCCCATAGGATGAGGGATAACTTGGAAGCCATTACTTCTACCTCGGGCATCTCCGTTAGCTCTCTCTCTCTCTATTTCTCGTTTTCTCTGTTTTCTTTTTTTTTTCTATATGTCTTTCTTTTTTTCTTTCTTGTTTTCTTTCATTTGTTTTTTTAATGTTTTTTTTGTTTTCTTTTTTTCCTTTTCTTTTTCTTCTCTTTTTATTGTTTTTTTTATCTTGTTTTGTTTTTTTTTTTTTTTTTTTTTTTTTTTTTTTTTTTTTTTTTTTTTTTTTTTTTTTTGTTTTGTTTTTTTTTTTTTTTTTTTTTTTTTTTTTTTTTTTTTTTTTTTTTTTTTTTTTTTTATTGTTTTTGTGTTTTTTGTTGTTGTTGAGTTTTTTTGATTCTTAATTAGCTTCTCTTTCTTTTTGTTTTGTTTTTATTTTTGTTTTTATTTATGTTTTTATTTATGTTTTTATTTATGTTTTTCTTGTTTTTTTTAGTTGTCCTTTTTGATTTTTTTATTTATATTGTTATTAATTGAATTAATTAGTGTTCTTTAGTATTTATATAAATGATTATTTTATTTGAAGAACATGAATAATTTAATCTTTAAAAAAATAATGAAACATATCGATAATATTATTGACAAATTATTATTGTTAATATTGAGAATTTGAGTTGAATGATATTTTTGTAAATCAAAATAAATGTTTTCGATGATTGTTTGTTTTTTATTTATATATATATATTATTGGATGATAATTATTTTTTAAATTTGGATTTTAAATGATTTCTTTTAAAATAATTATTAAATATATGAAGGATTTGAGGGGTCGTTAGACGAAGATATTAAGAAGGGGAAAGAGAGATTAATCTGGAATGGAGGAAGGGTAAAAATTGCATCGTCTGATCACAAAATCCTAGATATAAGAAAGAAACATATAATAAATAGAATATACAAAATATATATAATCGAATTATTCTATTAGTAATATTTTTTATTGTTTGTAATAACCTATTTTAAAGATTCCAAAAGGAAAATTCATGATCTTCTCCTAACGAAAGCAGGAATATATAATATGAAAAAGAGGAATATATAATTTAATAGATTTTCCTTTTACTTCTCTTCTATATTATTTCCTATATTTATAACGTAATTTCTAAAATTCTAGAATTCTTAAGGTGGAGGAATAAAGATTAAACTAAATTTAGAAATTTTATATATTTTATAATTATATTTTGTTTTAAATCTTAAATGCATTATGTATATCTTGTTTTTTATTATTTTCATAATATAATATTATAAATTTCTGAAATATTTCTTCTTTTTATATTTTTAGTTATTTTCATTCCATTATTTTATTATAAATATATTTTTTAGAATTAAGAATTATTAAAAAGAAAAGAAATATCAAGAATAAAACAAGAACATATATTAATTTTATAAATCTATATTTTAGTAATTCTTTTAATTTATATATTTTTTAGAATATTTTATCTATTTCGGAATATATTTATATTTTATTTCTTATATTTTTATTAATTGTTAATCTCATTTTTATAATATATCCTTTTGTTTTTATTATATTTTTCCATTATATTTAATCTAATTATTTTTTTTTTCATAATTCGATTTTTATATTGCTCATTTTATAAAAATTAAAATCTTATCTTTTCTATTGTATTTGTATATCTTTCATTATCAAAAAAAGCAGGTCGAATACGGGGAATCAATAGGTAAAGTATACCAGTCCATAAGATTAAAAAAGATATAATATTCTTCAAAATAATGGGTATGTTTCCCATATCCCATATAATAAAAGACATGCTAACCGAAAGAATCCGAATTCTAATGGCAAAAAAAACAAGTAACATACTATTCAAAATATGGAATTCCCAACCGCATAAAAATAATATCATGAAATATCCTAAACGAACCATTTTCTTCTAAAACAACAACAATGCGCAACCGCGCATCGACTTACTCAAAAACGAATTACCTTAGAATAAATAATTGCCAATAAAATCGTTTATTATTTCTTTATTCTCGGAACCAAAAACATCACGAGGCAAGAAACGCATAAGGTCTATACCTCGTATCTAATATCAATTAGAAAATGGCTTATAAATATTTATGGTTTAATACCAAATAGACAAACTCTATTAAGCCTATAATTGTTTATATATTAAATAATCTAATTTATAACCATTAAATTCGAATCAAAATAATTCCCAAGAAAATTCTAAATATAATTTCATCCGATTATAAAAACAATCCAAATATAATTCAATCAAAAATATAAAATAAACATAACATAAATATTACATATAATTTAAGAAAAATAAAACATATTCTATAAATAAATAAAAAATCATATATTTATGTTTTTTAAAAAAAATCAATAAAAATCAAAAAATATTTCTAAATTTATAATAATCAATAAGCCTATTAACAAATCCACCGACCCCATTATAACCAATTATAATCATAACAATTCCCAACACCTATAAACACAAAACATCTCCAAATACAAAATATATTAAATATAAATTATATAATTTCTACAAACCAATACAACTTCGACATCATCCCATATATCACAACACCAAACAAATCATCGTAATTATTATAGACTAGAAAAAAGCCTATTAATTCCATCAATAACAATATCAACAAAAAATCATAGAGCGAAACAAAAACATCAACGAGAAGGAAATAAATGAAAAACAATAAATAAAATAACAATAAAAATCATAAAAGGGAAAAAAACAAAAACGAGAAAGAGAAAAAAAGATAAGAAAAGGAAAAAAAAAAGAGAAAGAGAAAAAAAGAGAGAACCAAAAAAAAAGAAAAACAGAAAAAGGAAAAAGAAAAAGAAAAAGAAAGAGAAAAAACAAAAAATAAAAAAAAGAGAGAAAAAGGAAAAAAATAAGAAAAAAAGAGAGAGAGAAAGAGGGAAATATACAAATAAACGAACATAATAATACGACCAGCCCCTGAGGTTTGCCGGCGCCCGGAACCAACCCCCCAACACCAAGACCCGGAGATCACGAAGCTCGGACCCGCCTGAAGCATTTTGTCTGCGCTGCCACTGCTGTTAATATGTCACAATTCGTAAAGCCAAGCGCAGCTCGGCTCATCGAACGCTAGAGGCGGCGGCTGCTTTATGCGTCCTTCGGACAAAGCAAGCCTATACTACTTCAAAGATTCCAAAACGTGCACCAGCCCTGCGCTGCGCAGCAACGCAGAGGCCGCGAGGGCTTGGACGGACTTGGTCTCTTTCTTGGTCGGATTCCCTCGGCCCGCAAAACCGAGGCGTCGCATGGTCTGCTTGATGTGCCCCAGGCAAGATTCCGCGGCATTGTCGCCGCCTGCAGCCCAGAAGTGCCTCGGCCCTTCCTAAGCAGTCGGAACCTTCGTGCTGCTAGCGCGGGACAAGGTGCGAGCGGCAGTCTTCTTGCGCAGCCTACTCAGCGGCGTGAAGATCTTCTTCATGTGGTTAACACCCGGCGATGTAGGAGCGTTCATGGAATCACCCACTAACTTCCAAGCCTTGGCCCCGTCCGCGGCCAGGACGACGCCGCGCCCAATGCTACGCTAAAGCACCGGGGCCACCTCCTCCTTCCTCTCTGCGCCCATGCCACGCCCTTTGCGCGATATGCTTGTCCTAAGCGCGAAGCTGCCCCACTTTTTCGAAGATCGGCCTTTCAACACCAAAGTCCTGCCCTAATGCTCCTTCTTGGTGGCGTCCTCTGTGCTTGTCTTCTTACTGCCCACGCGGCCAGAGTCCGGCTCAACAATCTCGTCCTTGAACACCAAGTCTCTGCTATACAAGAGCTGATCGTAGGCAAGGGCAACCTTCATCCCTTGAGTGTACCTGTAAAGCCTGTGCTCAGCAGCTCTTGGCGTCTCATCCGGCCGCCTCACCATGTAAACCCCAGCGTCTGCTGGAATCTCGCAACCCAGTATGTAAGCGCACCGCAAGAAGCACATATAGTCCGCCTCATACCCCGCTCTCGCGTGCGATGCCAGAGGGGTGTACACGTAGGCAGTATCGTGCAAGCGAGACTTGTTATCGCACTTATGTCGGTTGCATCTGCCCACACCCTCCTTCATGTGGAGCTGCTCCCCGCAAGACCAGCAGAAGAAGGTCTGCTTGTTGGCAGGCAGCACCCCGTGCTGCTTGAGGAACGCCTTCGCCTTGGCCTGCGTGAACAACATAACCTCCTGGTAGGACGGCTGCTCCAAGCGGCGCAAGGTACGATTGCACACCTAACCCCGCACCTTGCGAGAGTAGGCAATCCCCCTCTTTTTGAACTTAGAATTCAGAACGGGCTTCTTACCGTACACAGCAACATGCGGACGCTTCGAAGTGCTAGCAGTGAGCTTCGCCTTGTCGCTGACACGAACCATCACGGCTCCACCGGGATCTTGAAGCGAGCTCTATTCACCCGTCTAGGTCTAGGTGCCCGCCGCTCTGCTTACCTGCGCGCCTGCAGTGCCAGCCAGAAGTCCCAGTCCTCCTTGCGAGCTTACACAAGGAAGCAGCCAGCCTACAGGGGCCCAAGTAACCTAAACCAAAACCCTAAAAACTAAGAACCCTAAAAACCCTCAACCTCAACCCTAAAAACCC
>CAUJNA010003406.1:477751-593414 GCA_963377175.1 Effrenium voratum
TAGAATTTCGGCCCGGGGGACCCGTTCGCGGACACGAAGACAGACGCAGACGCTGCTTGCTTGCGCCGTTGCCTGCTTGTCGTTGCCTGCTTGTCGCTACTTGCTTGCCGGTATTTCTTTGCCGTTGCTTGCCTGTTGCTGTCTGCCGGTCGCTGCTTGCTTGCCGTTGCCTGCTTGTCGTTACCTGCTTGTCGTTGTTTGCTTGCCGGCGTTGCTTGCCTGCCGTCACTTGCCTGTCGCTGTCTGCCTGTCGCTGTCTGCCTTGCCGCTGCCTGCGCGCCGCTACTTACGTTCCCTTGCCTGCTTACGTTCCCCTGCCTGCTTACGTTCCCCTGCCTGCTTGTCTCTGCTTGCTTGCCTCTGCTTGCTTGCTCCTGCTTGCTCCTGCTTTCTCCTGCTTGCTCCTGCTTGCTCCTGCTTGCTCCTGCTTGCTCCTGCTTGCTCCTGCTTGCTCCTGCTTGCTCCTGCTTGCTCCTGCTTGCTCCTGCTTACTTCTGCTTGCTTGGTTGCTCCCGCTTGCCTGTTTGTTTGCATTGCGATATTTTGCCTGCTTTGCCTGTCTGCTTGCCTCTGCCTGCTTGCTTGCCTGCCTCTGCCTGCCTGCTTGTCTGCCTTGCCTGCTTGCCTGTGTTGATTGCCTGTGTTGATTGCCTGTCTATGTTGCCTTGCCTGCCTGCTTTGCAGCTTAGTCTTGCTACCTGGCCTTGCTATGGGCCGTTATTGCAGATAACGGGTTCTCTCTAATATCTTATAAATATATAATTTATATATATACAAATATGCTTATTTAAATTATAATTTTATCTCTACAATTTATTCTAATAAATAATAAATATAAATTTGTAAATCATATTAATAATAACTCTATATATATATATAATAAAAATAATATAAAAATATATATATAAAATAATAATAAATATATATATATAGAATAATAATAAATACAAATACAAAAAATATAAAATATATAAATATATATAATATAGTTTAACATTATTCTATATTCTTATTCTAAGTAGTTCGTTTATATTAATAAATGTATAAGAAATAGTATAAACAATATATTCTTTAAACTTAAATATTCGTAATTTTTGTTAAATATAACCCAATAATTATTATTCAATCCTAAATTTGTAATATTTAAAAACAAAATAATTTGTTTATTATATTATATTCCTAATCAATATCAATTATTATAATGTATTTATATGTTTTAATTTTTAAATTAGCTAATTAACAATGTAAATTAAATATATTAATTTATATTCAATCTAAACACATTTTTATATTCAATCTAAATATATTTTTACTATGTATATTATTCATTTACACTTTAAATATATATCAATTTTTATTAAATAAACATCTTTTCCCTTCCTCAAATTCATCAACAAGAAAAAGAGAGAGAGAGAGAGAGAGAGAAAGAGAAAGAGAGAGAGAGAGAGAAAAAGAGAGAGAAAAAGAGAGAGAGAAAAAGAGAGAAAAAGAGAGAGAGAGACAAAGAAACAAAGAAAGACAAAGAGAGGGAAAGAGACAGAGAAAGAGAAAGAGAGAATGAAAGAGAAAAAGAATTAAGAAAGAAAGAAAAAGATCACAGATGTCAAATTAGATGTTTCCCATATTGTCGTCATTCTAGTTCCATGGCCCTTAAGCATACCCATCTCTAACAGCTACAAAAAGTGCCACACTGCGCTGCGCCAGTCAAGAATACCTAAGGCCTGCTACCTAAGGCCTACTCGAGGTTCATATTAAGCACTGCACTTTGAGCTCTACATTAACGTGGTAACGGAGCTCTACAAGATCCTTCAGAAGAGTCAAGGAGTACTACAAGTAGTACTAAAGCGGAATACAATACGGCCACGTCAATCTACCGACACAAACTACAACCGCCTCTCTTCGATGGCAGCTACGGCAAGCGCGAAGAATGGAGGAACAAGTTTATTGTCTACATAGCTTTGCAGCACTACGAGTATGTTCCACTCTTACATTTATCGGAAACAGCTACAGCAGCACTATACTAGACGAAACATCCCTACGTGGAGTGACCAAGAACAGCGCTAAGCAGGTGCCGCGTCAGGCATCTGTTACCGGCGACTTGGGTACCAGATCGGTTGGCTACCTCACCCACCTCGTCAAGCCTAAGTTTGACGAAGAAGAAGAACAAGTTGGTGAGTGGTAGGAATGAATCCTCGCAACCAAACCATAGCATTTGATCTGGTTGCTACATCGGCGCCACAGGACATCATTGGGGACTGCAAGTGCCAATGATGACCATACATGGTTCCAGTCCGGATGTAACTCCGCAGCAATGGCAAGGAACGTTGCTCCGACCAAGCCGGCCATATAGACCCTGAATCTCGTGTCTCCTGCTTAGCACCTGTCCAAGAGACGGCCAGATACATCTTCGTTGCTGCTGCCTGAGTTTGTGCGTTTCCCCTGTCCTGCACTTTGCGCCTTGAGCGATGTGCTTCAACCGAAAGGTGAGGTCCCCATTGCTCCATGCATCCTGCTACCCATTTCAGATAGGATCCTGATGCCTGTATTTTCCAAACGGGTCAGCGGAAAATTCCATCTGAGCAAATTCATCTTCTCCTAGTCTCTTCCACCTGATTGCAAGTGCAAGTTCAGTTGTTGAACCTGCAGTTTCATGCGCAACTCTGGGGCAGAGGCTGACATGTGACGGTCCCGTTTAGTCACCTGCTTTTGCGGGGGAAGGTCCCTGATCCAGCCAAAAGAAACAGTTGGAAGAGCAAACTGCCGCGTGTCCGAAAGTCTGCCCAAATAAGAGCGGGGAAGGAATCGGACTCGTCGGCATCTCTGCTTGTCCTTCTCCCATCTTGCTGTTTCTTTAGCATGCTGCTCTGTCAATTGTCCGCCCACCACCGAGATTATGATTCTTTGCAGGGGTATTGTTCCATGCCCAACCTGCGGGATTCTCCGGGTCGCAAAGCTGCACCTTGTTCTGGCTCTCTTTTCAATCCAAATTCTTGTGCAAGTTGCAACCAGGTCAGAACGCCCTCCTCGACTTCGACCCGTCAGCGTACGATCGTCCACGAACAAAGTCTGTTTCACCTCCGGACAAATGTTCTGCGCTGCCAACGCCAAACCTGCCAACACCAAAGAAGAAATCAAGGGAGCCGCTGGGTCACCATATTGCATGTGGATGCACTCCGCCTTCCAACGTCAGGCCTGCACCTACGCAACTTCTTGCTGGAGTCGGGTGTCACTACCAAAGCGCAAGTCAGAGTCTACACAGACTCAACCGCAAGCAAGAGCATAGTTTCCCGGCAGGGTAAGCAAGAAAGCTAAGCATACCGACATACGCTTTCTCTACTCGCAGGCACTTGTGCGTGATGGCTGTATCAACATACATAAGGTGCACACACTACAAAACGCAGCAGACACATCTCGCGAAACACTCAACCGACTGCTACAGTTGGCCTACAGCCTCAGCATCAAATAAGCAGCAACATGTGTCACCAGAATTCAGCTACAACCAGCATGAGCCGGCATACATACACACCTTTGTTTAACCTACATGACGTGTTTCATGCTCATGTGCACGATCATGTGCATCTTGCTTGGCAAGTTTTCCTACTTTTGGTCGTCCTCTGCGTTGGCATGTTTGAGGCTGCAAGGTGGGCTTTGCCATGTTGATGTTCTACGTCTTTTCGGACCTCTACGCCATGAAGTTTGTCAAAGACAGCTGAGGGACCCCTACAAGCTTTGGATATCTTTGTGGTTGAATATCAACTACGTTTTCATTCTTGAAGTTGTGGTCTGCAGTCAAGTCTACTGCATCGAATACTGCAGCCTTTTTGTGATCTCTACAGTTCGCCCTGGCCTCCTTGTAAGAGCATCATGCCGCGGCTCTATGAGATGCTGCGCCTACATCAGATGGAAGCCTACTCGGTGACTACGACGGCGTTGAAGGAAGACTACACCCTGCCTACTGCCCCTGCGAATCATGTGGCCCTCTACTTCACGCTCACCGAAGAAGAGCATGCCACGTTCGATGAGATCGGCTACGCCAGTCTCACGGGTGCCCTACGTGCCCCTTGCTACGACAAGATCAATCTCTTCAATACCAGGGCGGAGGCGCTGGTATACTTCTTCTGCTGTCAGTGCCTCTGCATGGGTTTCGACACCGCGCGGGAGCCTGTACGGAGGCTCAAAGAAGCAGCGCAGTAGGGGTTCTCCCCAAGATATAGGCCTCAGTCCTCCACGGGGTTCAATGGCCCAGGCAACGAACTGGCTCAGTAGGTCAACAGGAACCAAGTTGAGTAGGGCCAGTCCGTAGTAGCCACAATATGGCGTAGCGCCATCACCGCCGCGTCCTGCTCATTGGTAGACCGGATCCGTAGGCGTGGCAACCGCCACGCCTACCAGCTGCCGAAGATCGTAGATGCACCAGTAGTCCCAGACCTTGCCATCGGTCCTACAAGTTTGCATCGGTTGCATCAATCCCTACAGCTGTGGGATAGTTGTTGATGGCTACCCCTATCTACTC
The DNA here is from genome assembly GCA_963377175.1 of Effrenium voratum. Lineage (NCBI taxonomy): Eukaryota > Dinophyceae > Suessiales > Symbiodiniaceae > Effrenium > Effrenium voratum. The sequence continues at coordinate 482,265 of CAUJNA010003406.1, forward strand.
TTTTGTGTAGTCATGAACTCTTCCTACTAATTCATTTTGGCTGTACATGGATCTACTTTTGCAATGCGGAAATACACTTCGGTTGCCCTACGTTCTTTCCGAGGGGGCGTGTCAAACTACAGGTTTCCCATTCTGTTCTCACTCACCCATGTACATGCCTGTGGCCCTGCTGGGTCCAGGGCGCTTGAGCATACCCATCTCTGACAGCTACAAAAGGTGCCATACCGCTCTGCGCCAGTCAAGGCTACATTGAGGCCTATTCGAGGTTAATTCGGCCCTGCACTTTGAGCTCTACTTTGACGAGAGAGAGACAGAGAGAAAAGGACAGAAAAAGAGAAAAAGAGAAAGAGGAGGTAAAGAGGGAAAGAGGGAAAGCACAAACATTTCGAGAAAATTTGGACTCGGTCAGGTCCCAAAATTTCCTCGAAATTTGTCTGGTTATTTTTTTGGGAAAGCTGCCAAATTGAGAAGAAATTTGCGGGGGTAACGTCTGGAGATCTGAGAGCCGGGTCGCCGGAAGCGACCCAAAATCCGGGAAAACTTGGCCAGGTTATGCCGCGAGAACTCTAAGCGAAGATCTGAAGAACCCTCCGAAATTTCAGCAAGACCGGGACGGGCATAGCCGCTCGCCGCAAGCACGACGATTCGGCCGGAGTACCGCTGCAGCGGCTCTGCGGTGCACGGGAAATGCGACCTCGAGGCCGCACCGGTTTATAGGAGGAACAAAAATACCCTCAAATTTTGAGTTACAACAGTTCACTAATACTCCAGCCGCCAAAGAAAGCCCTTAGTTGTCAAGTCGGTTTCCCTTTGATTGTTTGTAATTAGTGCTACCTCGGCTTGTTAGTCTAAGGCCAATATAAACCTAGGCCATGTTGGCACTGCAAGTCAGCATAGGTTTTGGGCGCTAGTTTCAAAAATAGGGACCGATCTGAGTAAGTCTGTGGTCGCATCCTTTTTGTTCAATTTAGTCAAGGAATAAATAAAGGCTCCAACACAAAATGGGTTTTGGACATATTCTGGAATTCACAGACTTTCCACCTCAGTCTTTAGTACGCCTGCAATTTCCCATGCAGAATTGGAGCCGTGGCAAGGTTCACTTGAGATGTTTCCTAAGACCCTGCCTATCCAAAAGGAATCCGATTATATTTCCCATATCCAACAAGAAGCCCAGGTTGGAAAGCCTACTTTGGAATATAAAATAGCGTATTTGAAAGGAACCCAATGGTGACGAAGAAATTTCAAACAACTCGGCCGCTGGACAAAAGCAAATACACGGCCTCTGCAAAGACTCTATCCAAACCCCACAGACACAGGCTTTTCTGTATGAAATGTAGTTGGGAGACCTTTGTGGGTATACGGTATAGACGGTATAGATCTATACACACAACGCATCCCTCACGCAGTCGCATTCTTTTGCAAGGCATTCGCACTTGTCAGTCAGCAAAGGTGATACTCGTGAGAGGGTCGAAGCTGTGGATCCAGATCTCGCCACATGTTGGTCTTTCGTTCCGGGGACACCCAATCAAGGGTGTGGTTTCAAAGAGGAAACCAATCCTCTTCGCTCAAAAACCAACCAGTCACTTGAACATCACCAAATAGTGAATATTACGATTTCACGCGGGCATCCTTGGATCTGTCAGGATCCTCACGCATGCACGGCCACTCGGCCACTCGTGGCCATTCCTCATTTTGAGTCGTGGCTTTTCAGGAAGGACTCCAAGTGCGACTGCTGGTGCCTTGGCCGTTCGACAGTCTGGCTCACAGGTGCTCCCGCACGCTGGGGTGTGAGAAAAGGCTTTGCGCAGCCACTTCTTTTGCCGAAGGTGATAACACCATCTACATTAGTAACGTGCGCCAGCTTGTCGCCGAGTGAATGGTGAATCAGAAAGTTGTAAATCCATGCCATGAACTGCAAAACGACCGACTGCAAGGTATGCATTTCAAGGCAACCCCCAACCCGGCCCAGTACGCATTTTGCCCTAACCTCTGTTGGAATCCCAAGAGGACGAACCATCAAACCAAACCACACCAAGGGCAGATCGGCTTTTGTGGGAACCCACCATTGCCCATGTCTTAAGGAGACCCCTTGCTACCCTGAACCTCAAAACCATCCCGAGAAAAGGGGGTGAACCAACCTACACATGGCATTTCGTGCAAAGCGAAAGCCGAGCCTCCACAACTTCAAGCCACACCCCCCCGATAACAACCCCACTGCGGACGGACGAAATCGGCGAAATCGGCGGAATGAAACCATGGTTGAAACTATAACGTTTGTTGGCATTTATGTTGGGGAATCGAATCATTCCGTTGGGCTTCTGAACGGTGGTGCCTATAAAGAGTTTGCAACCCTCCACAGTACATCTAACTAACCCAAACCAACCAACCCAGAACAACAACAACCAACCCTACCTCTAACTGATTGCCTAAACGTCAACGGTCTGCAAAACGCAGAACACCCCCCCAGCCCCAACCCCCCCTCCCCCCCAGAAACAACCAACCCCCCCTACCTCTACCCAACCCCCTCCCGCCCCCCCTCCACCCCCCCTCCCCACCCTCCACCCCCTCCCTGCCCCCCCCCAGAATAACAACAACCAATCCCCGAACCTCATGGTTGGGCTTGTAATCAAGCCCAACCACGTGATTCCTTTTCTTTGAAGCAAAGGATACGATTTCCGTATTTCTGGGCGCATTCTACGTTTGTTTTTGAAGCCTCCAACCCAAAACCGAGAGGCTTCAGGAAGTCAATCTCCTCCTTCCGCTTGCGCTCGTCCACCGCCCGTCGCTCCGCCTCCCGGCGCTCGATGGCCTCGCACTTGTTCTTCAGCTCCACCACCCGCGCCTGGGTGGAAACCTTGTAGGTTTCTATGGACCCAGGAGCTTGGGAAACCATGCAAAATCATGGAAAACCATCAGAAACCATGGGAAACCGTGGGGAAACCGTGGGATTGGGTTAGAGGTAGGGGGGATGGGGAGGAGATTGACTTCCTGAAGCCTTTTGGTTTGGGTTGGAACCAGACATTTTGGGGGGGGGGTCCTGGAAGATCATGTTCCTTTTCAAGGGACTGGGTCCCTGTCAGGTTCCATGTTAATTGGCGGGAGGGAACATGGATCCAGGAATTTTAATAAACCTAAAGTCACACCTACATGGTGTCCAGCACAGGGTCCCTTAAAAAACAGATGAAATCAAAAAAGGAGAGGGAAGTGATAGAGATAGGAAATAAATCATAGATTTCGTATTTGGTGTTGGGGATTCCTTATGATTCCTTATGATTCCGTCCCTTTTCCCCATCATATAGAGAAACATGTCATGTTATGATTGGTTCCGATCCTTGTTTTGTGAATATAAAACAGTAACATCGTTGTAAAAGAGGCCAAGCAGGTACGCGTGCACCGCACGTGCGAGAGGTTGTGTCTGACATGGAGAGTGACCAGTGGCTTGTTTCGAATCCTCAATTTCATTCAGGGTATGAAGTCTCAATGGGCGGACACCCCCCCCAAAATGGTTGTTGTCCTTTTGGTGTCCCGTTTAAACCAACCTTTATAACACATCAAAACAACACAACTACAACACACAACCACACAACTATCCTCGGTTGCTTTCTGCTCCCCTGCTAAAAGTTAAACCTGAATGGCTTTAACGGTTTAATGGAACACCCATTAGTTAAAGTCCTAACATCCAGGCAAAATGCACCTCTTTCTTATCCACACACACACAGACACACACACACACACCCAACAATTCTAGGGGTTGATTCCCCATTCTTTTCAGCCATCGTTCTTTTCAAAAACCAGCCATTTCCGCAGGGTTTTCGGTGGTTTGCTGGAAAGAAGGATCCCTGGAAAGAACAGTTGGAAGTTACCCCTAGCAGGGTTTACCTTTTGACTACCCCCAAAAAGAGCTAAACCCAGGGGTGGTTGATGTCCCTACAAGCAAAATCCCTGGGTTTAAGTCTACCTTGGGGTGGTCAAAAAGTAGAACCCTGAAATAAGGTGGTTGGGGGGCTATTCCCCACATAAAGCACCATTTGGGGTGAGGTCGTGTGAGGTTGTTCTAATTCACCTCTGTATTTTCCACAACACATCAAAACAACACACAACACAACAAACCTTTGAACCAGCCTTTAACACACACACACACACCACACACACCACACACACCACACACACCACACACACACACACACCACACACACCACACACACCACACACACCACACACACACACACCACACACACCACACACACCACACACACACACACCACACACACACACATACACCACACACACACACCACACACACCACACACACCACACATACACCACACACACACACCACACACACCACACACACCACACACACCACACACACACACACACCACACACACCACACACACCACACACACCACACACACACACACCACACAACACAACACACACACACACAAACACAAACACAAACACAAACACAAACACAAACACAAACACAAACACAAACACAAACACACACACACAAACACAAACACAAACACAAACACAAACACAAACACACCCACACACACACACCCACACACCCACACCCCCACACCCCCACACCCCCACACCCCCACACCCCCACACCCACCCCCACACCCACACCCACCCCCACCCCCACACCCACCCCCACGCCCACCCCCACACCCACCCCCACACCCACACCACACCACACCACACCACACCACACCACACCACACCACACAACACAACACAACACAACACAACACAACACAACACACACACACACACCACACAACAACACACCACCACCCACCCACCATAGGTCTCCTTTTTGAAAAATAGATGGGTGTCCCTGGTAGATGATTAAACCACCAGGTAAACCAGGAATCGCCTTCTATTTTTTTCAGCAAAACACATCCAAAAAGGACACCTATGCCCACCACACACGCACATCCCAGACCAACCTCTCGCCTCGCGCTGCTTCTTCTGCTCCTCGTGCTCCGCGATCATCTGCTCCGTCTCCGCCTTGCCCTGCTCCGACTGCAGCTGCTTCCGGGTGCCGAAGGTCACGCCTCGCTCGAACCATGAGCCGACTGGAGCGGTGCCAGGAGCGAGCGTCGGGGAAAGGGGCGCTGGGAGGAGTATTTTGAGCGATTCTGGGGGTTGACTCTCCATTTTCCCTGGGTTTCCAGAGGTTTTCTAGGGGGGTGAGTCCTTTTCCATTCTGTTCAACCAGCGTTCTTTTCAAAAAACAACCATTTTTCAACGTTTTCAATGGGTTTCCAAAGGTTTTCTAGAAAGAAGGATCCCTGGAAAGAATGAGGAAGGTACCCCTAGAGCGATGGGTCTCAAAGGCTACAACACCTCGAAGGGGTTGGTGGAAAAACCGTCATCTGGCTGTGGGTCAAAAATAGGTACCCCAAATGGAATCCTAGTAAGTGGAAACATGGACCAAAACCTGAGGCTTTTGGTGATTTCATGTTGACCCATACCCATCTTCCGAGATGTCACGAGGAACGCCGATGCAGCCCAGGTTCCACCGGGCGTGTGAGTTTGTGTGCGTCGAAGCGAGGGGTCTTCTTGGTTTGGGCGAGCACAAAACGGCGTGTCCTGAAATCAGGCACGCCTCTTTTTGCATATTGAAAGCAAAAGGAACACCAAAGGAGTCTTTCGGACCCCTTTGGTCGGACACTCAAATTATGCTTCGGACCCTCGGTGAATGATGGAAGGATCAGCGATCCAAATTGCGTGAAGGGGCTTGCTGCATGCAGGCGGAGGCTGGAGGTGTGGTTCTCGCTCTCGTTCTTTTCCCGCGTGGGCCCACGATAGGAACCCTTGCATGACAACGTGCCGAAAAATATTTCACCACAATCACATACGCTAGGTCCTCCAAGCAGTGAGGTTCCATGCAGCTCCATCTGCTCCAAAACCACCCCTGACAATATCAGACAACAGAGACCAGCAAATCTCCCTCAAATGGCGGGACTCCCAAATACTCAATGCGAAACACACCACCTCTCACTTGAAGGGGTCCCTGACTTTGAAAAAACATGTCAATCGCGGGGGGGGGGTGGAGAGAACCGCCAACCGCCGCAGGCTACGGCCCTCGACTCGAAAAGGCCCTCGACTCGTTCTCGGCTTCCCGAGGCCCCGGGCTGCTTTGGTACAGCGTCTGGTAGGCCGCGATGGACATCCGGATCTCGTCGCGCACGCGGAGCAGCAGCAAGCCCCGCTCCGGGCAGTTGATGGTCACCTGAAAAAAAAAATCCCGCGAGAGCGGGGGGAGACTCCCTCCCAAAAAACCCTAAACGACCAGATTTTGCGATGCGGGTATGGGTCAAGATTAAACCACCAGGAATTGGACCGCAGGTTTTAGTCTACTAAGTCTAAGTCATGCTCACTGTTCACAAGGGGAAGGATCCCAAAAAATATTTGTCTATGCAAAAGTGTGTACGACTTATTTAGCCTCTTTTACTATGTGGTACGCTTGCCAAGGCTTGGCAACTCCAACAGGAAAGCCCAAACTTCTTGTTCCCGGAAGCATGCTCTAAAACAGGGCTGCAAATTTCACCTGCCAACTCTTTCACCTGCAAAGGTGAACGCTCAACAATTTCAAGGGTTACTTCACTCCTGCCAACTATTCGAATGTTACTTCTCTATCCTAAAACGCACGGGTAGGCCCGATGGGAGCTACCAAAACACACACACCCTCTCGCCGGCGCGAGGGCCAGACTGACCGTTGTGGGGTTGCCACCATTTTTTGGACCGGGTTGTGATCGGACCCGACCGGAAGGGCTGAAGAAAGAGGTCCCGAGCAACCGGAAACCGAAGGAAGCCGAAACCAAGTGTCCATCCTGGGCGGTGATTTTAGAACGACCACCCCGGGACTGAGTAGCCGCCGCGCGAACATGGGGGGCCAAGTCCGAGTGAAGGGAGCAAACCTGAAGGAAATCTGGCATGGAAACAGAGAGGAAACCGCAAGGACATCGCCCATCGCGAGGGACAACTCTCAAGTCCCAAAACGAGGCTTTCTTCGCGCGTCTCACGCGCAAGGCCAAGACGATGGACAACTCTCAAGGGTTTTTGCGGTTGCAATGTCTATGCCTCAAAAAGCCAGCCTATGAATTCTGCGTGGCCCCAACCAAACGCAGACATATATTCTGCCAATATCAAAGTTACAGCCCCTTGTGGTTGTGTTTCCGGAAACGCAACCCTTGCGAGTGTCGTCGGGAGCTTTTGGCCAACCCCTCGCGTTAATTGATGTCTGCATAAACCACGGATTGCTTCAACCACATCCTTTTGGCTATCCTTCTAAAGTGAACCGAGAGACAGCACTGATGAAACTGAATCCATCGGGGAAGTGGCAACGGGGGGCTAAAGAACTACCTGTAGTCTACTGGAATGTTGGATTTTAACTACTTCCTGGTACGGGAAGTAAATAGCTTCTGAAATGTGGAATTTTGAAGCCCAATAGAATTTTCAGCTTCCCTCCAATCGGTTTTGATTGGCGCTCTTACCCTCAAACCACCCCATCCAATCCACCCATTCTCCGCGTAACCTAAATAATTTAGGTCGAAAGTAGAATTTCACCAACTCCCCAAGGATCTGGCTTGCAATGACGCTGGGGTTGATCAATATTCTTGCCCCCCAAAATGACCATGGGTAACTTTTCCCATGTCAGGAAATGTCAAATATTTCTAGTGGTTTTCCCACCAATGGTCATCCCATGTTCATCCCCGACCTTTTGATCAACCCAACTAGATCCTCCAGTAGAGAGGATAGAATAAGGGTACCCTTTTTTCTCTAGTCCATTTTGGCAGGGGAACCAACCCTCCCAACCAAAAAAGCTTCCTCTCCCCCAACCACATGGCCATGGGTCAAAAGCCCGCACCAGTGAACACCCGATTCAATCCAACCACTAAAATAGGTCCTAAAATGGGTGGTGAATTCACCGACCAACCAAAATGAGATCCCAAAACGCTTTTGACAACCACAGCCACATCCCAATCCCCACTCAAATAGGTTCTAAAATGGGTGGCGAATTCACTTACCAACCAAAATGAGATCCCAACACGGTTTTGACAACCACAGCCACCAGCCTGCCGGATCAGCTCGTCGAAGCACTGGGAGTAGAGCTCTTCACGCACCGGGCAGATCCCCGTCTCCCGCGCCTGCCAAGCCCCGGGCCCCCGGGCCAAGCCCGGGCCAAGCCCGGGCCAAGCCCCGGGCCCCCGGACCCCCGGACCCCCGGGACCCACGAGAAACGCGCGAAGTGAGTCCTCCCGAGTACTTCTTGAGATATGGCAAGTCGCCAAAGACATGAGACGATCTCAGCGTCCTCCCGAAATCGACGCCCTGACCCCCGCGGAGCGCTTCGCCAACCCCACGTCCAATTTGCTGGTGCGAGAGATGCAGGGAATGAGAGATGGAATGATCCTTATAAGTTATTCACAGCTTCCAGAAAAGCAGTGTCTTGCTGGTTTTCAGAAAATGAGAAATGGAATGACCCCATAAACCATCCAACCTGTGGCTTCCTTCAAGGGAATCCCCCAAACCGGTTCATTCCCAACACCCCGACTCGTTGTCATTCCCTACCTATCGCACCAGCAAGGTTGCAACGGTTTGTAGGATAAATCCCACTTCGGCCTCCAACTGGAAATTGCAATCTGACGTGGGGTCATCCAAGCGTGGGATAACTGACACTCCAAACACCTGGAATAATAAATATGGGATCCTGGCAAAACGGGAGCTCTAGGGATTCCCTTGGAGCCAACCCCAATTTGGATGTGTCAAAGGGCCCCAAAACGGTCGCCGTCCTTTTCTCGTTAAACCAACCCCTTTGAATCGCCCAGGCCCTGAGTTTTGCTCGGGAACAAAAGAAATCACTCTAAATTCAACCATGATTGGTTGGTTTACTTGCTGTGCTCAGATCCCCTGCTACAAGTGACTCACTTTAGTGGGTTCCATTCGGAAACCCTACCCCTAAAACCAACTAAAAAGCTAAAACACGTAAGGAACCGGATAATTAGCTGGGAGCCACCAACCAGCCAACCAACCAACCAACCAACCAACCAACCAACCAACCAACCAACCAACCAACCAACCAAATCTCCACCCGAGAAAAAAAAAAAAAAAAACGCACCCTACCCTTCACCTCCAAAAACCAGTTCATGCCCCCCCCCCCCTCAGTTCATCCCCCCCCAGTTCATCCCCCCTCAGTTCATCCCCTCTCATCCCCCCCATCCCCCCCGGACCCGGATCTCGCTGCCTGGCGCTCCATGAGCCGCTGGTCCAAGGCCTCCTGCAGCTGGATCACGTCCAGGCGCGTGGCCGGCTGGTTGCTCACCTGTCGCTAAGGCGTGAGCGCGTCGTGCCCCGGAACCGGCTGAGACATTTGCGTCGGATGACGCTCCGAACGTGGACCAACCGCTCAGGGCTCCCTAGGGCGGTTCAATCATCGCCAGTTGGGCTGATTTGAAGTCCCTTTTGGCGGAAAATTGAAGCAGGGATTGTATGGTTGGTGTGTGTTGTTGATAGATTGTGGTAGTTGGGTTGAAGTGGTGATTATGATTGAAATCTGTCTTTTTAGATTGCGGTAGTTGGAAGTGGTGATTGTGATTGAAATGTGGTTGATGTGCACTTGTTGATGTTGAAGTGGTGATTTTGGTTGATTTGTCTTTTTTCCGATCTGTTTTTTCATCTTGGTAGCTGTCTTTTTTGATTATTGTTGATGTGTGCGTGTGTGTTGTTTGCAATTTGTGGTAGTCTTTTGTGGAATGGTGTTTTGATGTGTTGTTGTTGAAGGTCTTCTGTTCAGGTGAACCATAAAAACCCGGGTAAATGTAGGGGACAGTCCCAACCACAAATTGGTGTGGATATACAGCCTTTGATTCTCTAAATGTTTTGCATACACCAGAATTTGATCTCAGGGGTATTCCCCTCTGACCTCGGTTCGTTGAAGGGGTACAGTAACCAATAGGAGTTTGTTTAAGTTTCATTCGCTTCCCCCCAGTTACCCAAAGTGTTCTCAGGGGACCCGTTCCACAGATTCTAATAAACGGGCTCCGATCGCTTGCACCAAAGGACAATTATATGTTTTCGCATCCAATGACGGAACCCTTTGATTTAACCCATTCAACGCGTCGCCGGAGCAACCTTGGGACTAATTCCCAAACCACTTGGACAGTTGCCTAAAAACAACTCCCATGAACACCGGGTCCACTTCGTAAGACAGCGTGAAAGTGTTCACCTCGAACAATTTCTTCGTGTTCGGGGACACCGCAAAAAGCCACGCTAGTACGATCTCGGTAGGGAATGACAACGAGTCGGGGGTTTGGGACTGAACCGGAAGGGGATTGACGAATAAAGCAAACCACGAGTTGGAGGATTTATGGGGTGCATTCCATTTCTCGTTCCCTAAAAACCAGTACGACAATGCGGATTTGGAACTTGCTCATGATTTGTAAGCATAAAATGTCTTATTCCCTACTGAAAACCAGCAAGAAAAGACACAGGTCGGACCTGAAAAAACAAACACAATGCGGATGATCGAAGAATGGCCAGTGTCAAACATCGACGGGAAAGTTGGTCCAAAGGGCTGATCTCGCGAACCCAAAAATCAGGACCCCCCCCTCCTTTTTTATCCTCAGGCATTTGTAGGGCCCCATGGCTTGAAACCAGGTGGAATCAAGACTCCTGAAAGTCATGCCAAATTGAAAGTCGGGAAAACGCCCCTTTCGTCTTGGCTTTCAAATTGGTCGCGAAAATGGGCTGATGTTAAACAGTTTAAACGTGTTTGAATGGGCCTAAATCTGGCTTGAGAGAACAGAAAGGCGCAGGAGACACAGCTGCGGGAGGGAGGGGTGGTTGGCGTGTTTTTGTCAGATGGATGACAAAGAGGACGCGGAATCTGCGCAGCTAATTGGGCGTAGAGTACATCTAAAATCCAAGCGAAACTCAAAGTATCCTCGATGTATCCTTTAAGGGACTTGCCCATGGCGTGGGAATGCTTACAGCAAAGGCACGTACTGCTGGTAGTGCTTGCCATCTTCGATCCATTCGCCTCGGAATTGCCACGCGCAGCACATGGGGGCGCAACCCTTTCTGGGCGAGCGAAATGGGATCCAACTTTGCCGCTTCTCAACCCGACAAAACTCCCATTTGCTTAAGCCCCCTGGAAAAAATATTAAATAAAAAAGTAGTGATAGATTCCCTTTAAAACCAGCAAGGAGAAACAAACATATGCTCTTAAGCAAATGGATGAAAAGCGACTAAAGTCCAGAGCCTTAGGGAGTGAACGTTTTGAGACAGAGTACAGAGAGGAGGTCCGAGCGGATCTGCAAGCTGCACAAAAAAGGGCGTCTCCCACAATGAGGTTGAGGACGACTCATTTCTCCCGCCTTTTTGGGAATTGCGCGCATTTCTCTGGGCAACGACATAGGTATACCTCAACCTGAAATAGGGCATGCCCGTGCAAACCCCGAGAGTTCTGCCTACTATTTGCCCAGGTAGCCCAGGCGGCCAAGCCAACCAGCTACAGGCATTCGTCACAAGCGAAACCCGAAACGGTGTAAAGAGTCAAAAGAGCGGCTGCTTCTCTGGACACCCATTTTTAATTAGACCGCACCCCACACCCCCTGTACAATCACAACGCTGCTCTCAGGGCAGTTGCATTCGTGCAACCGTTTGACCTGTGTGGCAAACGGCAAGTACCACACCACATGTTGCATGCCCCGTTGAAAAGACACAAACAGCATCCAAACTGCCAGCAACACAAACCTCCAGTGGTCGCAGTTCCTGCAAGGTCCAAATCCACACCACAGCTTGGGTCCAACTGACTGACAGGCCCTTCACATGTCGACGTGTGACATGGACAAGGTCTCAAGCCAAGGCACGGGGCGGCAAGAGCGCGTGCCTCATGCAACACAAACGGGGATCGCCTTTCTTAGAGGTCTTTCAATCACTAGGCCCCGCAACTTGCGTGGGAGCTGGGAGCGTTTTTGCCACCCGCCGGTTTTCCTTAGACCCACCCATTTAGAGGCGCTTTTTACCCCAGTGTGAGGCCTCAACACCCACCATCTCGAGGATCATTTGGACTCCTAGCTTCCCCGGATCCCAGGCGAGCCGCAATCCGGTGGGTTTAGTAAGTGCGTGTTGAGTGGTCTTCAGGGCCGTGGGTTGAAACGGAAGCCACGAATTGTGCGATAAGCTACGACAAAACGGGCTTCCCAGCAACTAACCCCCCCCCATATCAAGGGGGAGACCCTTGTATCAGAAGCGGAAATACATCCCTTGATCCCACAACCCTGGTCTTGCTGGCTGTCTAATATACAGGCAAATGGGCTTTCGCAGTAACTCCTGATCTCGACACGGAGAGGGGCACCTGGCCTGCCTCAAGCCCCAAATCTTCCTTTTGCCCCTTCTTTTCGGCAGCAGGCGACACCAAGGATGTCAAAGAAAGGTGGACGGACGGACCAGGGGGCCAAGTGGAGACCATGGAATACCCATGAATGAAAGTGCTGGTTGGGGGAAGGACTGATGTTTGCCCACAAGTGGCAATACAATGACTTGCATGACTTGAGGGTTGATCAATATTCCTGGCCCCAAAATGACCATTGGTAACATGTTCCATTGAGTGGTGAACGACTCTTTTTTGGTGGTGTCCTTCATGGTCCCCATTTGTGCAGGGCCTCTGATCAACCCCCACTTGCAGTGTCGCCCATCCAGAAAACAACAAGACTAATGCGGAGGGTATCACATGGAACTCACGGAGCATGTTGGAAATGTGCGCTTCCATGATTGACCAAGCACCTGCAAGGATCGTCCTGGCAAACAAAAAGCGTGGTTACCTTTCGTTGGCCAATCCACTCAAAAAGTGAGCCAGAGGGCGATATTTGTATTTGTTCCTCAGAACAAAGGGAATCAAACATTGTGGGCTGATGGGAACACACTTGCTTAAACTAGGTGATGCTGGACCTATGACTTGTTCTTTGATTTCTTTTGGCTATCTTTTCGTTTCAAGGTTCCCTCAAAAAATGGACCAGGAGTTTTCATTTAAGCTTTGCCAGCCCCTGGACAGCCCCCTGCCCCTGGCTCGAAGGCCAACATGCTCCAAACCCAAGAAGTGACTAAACTTGGTTGACGTTGGAAGGGGAGCAAAGTTTAAATTTTAGCAGATAAGCGGTTGGATTTCAACCACTACACCACAACAAGCAAAATGTAAAAATATGTTTCCCAACAAGACATGCTTCTTGGTTTGAGTTGCAGTCCATTTCTAGGGGCAGAATCCAAACTTCCAATTCCGTTCTTTCCAGGCATCCCTCTTTCTACCAAACCCAAAACCCGGGGGAGACCCCCGAAACGAAACTCGGGGAGTGCGGTTCCCGTGCCTTGGACCTTCGCTGGGCTTCCCGGCAGCACGTCGTCGGTGTTGGGCTTGGACTCTGCCGGCGGCAGCTGGGTCTTCCGCGCCAGCTGGGCCTGGCGTTCGAGGCGGATTTTTTTTTTGACGACGGCGCCAGTTCTGAGTCATAGCTTATGGGATGGTTTATAGGATATGGATGGTTTAGTCATAGTTTATAGGAAATGGATGATTTATGGGATAGGGGTCATCATTTGCTTAGGAGGGAATGAGGGAATGAACCCGGTTTAGAGGGGTCATCATTTGCTTAAGAGGGAATCATAATTGTGGAATGAACCGTTTTGGGATTCCCGAATAAAGGAACCACCAGTTGGATGGTTTATAGGGCGAATAAAGGAAACCATAGGAAATTCATGGTTTATAGGCGTCATTCCACATTTCTCATTCCCTGCTGAGCACCAGCAAGTTTTCCGCTGAAAACAGCCTGCCTTGAGAAGGGCTTCTACCAGGGGGGCTGCTTATTATCCCACAGTGGAAAAGGCAAACCGTGAGTCAGACTGCATCACCCAAGGAACCCAACGGAATGATTCGATTCCCCTGCAAATAAATGATGAGTCCCCAACGCAAATACCAACAAACGTTGTGGTGTCAACAGTGGATTCAAGTGGTGCAAACTGGATTTCGTCCCTCCACAAGTGGTATCCCCAACAGCTGAACCTGGAGTTTTCAGGAACCTTCCCGGAAAGCTGCCCCAAGCTGCCCCAAACCACCCCCTCATCGCCGATTTCTGGGCCCATCGACCCCAAGCTTCCAGCTGTTGGGGGAAAATTGAAGAGAACCCAAAAACAACATCTGACTGAAAAAAAAACATCCCCGGAAGAAAAACAACCTGTGATTCGGGCACGAGCCTGTGCCCAGGCAATGGGTAAGTTGGGGTAAACAAGCCACAAAAGAAAGGTTCCCCAAAAGCAAACCAATCCCCGGTCCCAAAGATCAGGGTTTCCCACACACCAGAGAACAACAACCAAAAGGAAAACAAACCAAACAAGAAAAGGGTTAACCCGCAACCTTGGTCGACAACAGGCCGCACGACTGGTCCCTACCAACCTGGCGGCGGCCCGAGGTCTCTTTCTCCCCCGAGATGCCGTCGGTCGACGCAGGGGTTCGGCGACGCCCATTCGAGGCGCGACGGAACCCAAAACTTGAGCCAAACATCACAGGTCAGTCACTACCGCGACATCCCTGATGATGAAATGAACCATGGCTAATCACACCCCCCTCACGAGGAGCCCGTCATATGACGGGTGGAGCGTGCCATTTACTGATAGGATTTAACTGCTCGCATGCGTCCGCAAACAGCTGGACACTACCGCCGTCAGCGGTGGAGCAAACCCACAAAGGCAGTTGCGCGACATCCCGGGCATTAAATTCCCGCCACCACCCCGAATTAATCGGGGTAACGCTGTCCAACATACCTTGTGGAAAAGTCCACGTGACGACATTAGGCCACAACTGTTTGCATCAACAATGCAAGAAGTTTAATTCTTATCAGAAGCCATGAAAAAGAAGATAACGTATGTCCATTAGTACCCTCGCCTAACGGCAAGAGGTACTCCTGACCATGCGTACCTGAAAAATGCTTGAATTCCGCAAACCCGGGAGTAACCCCCCATCAGTTTGCTTTCCCTCTCACTCACACTGCTTCCCGATGGACACGTCCAGCAGCCCAGCAGCGGTATGGGAGAGACATGACCTCCGCGCCTCAGCGGTCCGGGAGGGACATCACCACCTCCGCACCGCTCCGACCATTGGAGAATGGACGCAAGCCTACCGGCCGCAATCCTCGTGACTCAGCCTACCGGCTATCGTCACGTCTCCTCCGGTCACGTCCGCCCCGCGCACGGTCCCTATCACGATCCCTTTCGGATCTCCTGCGATCATCTCGCGCTCCCGATCGAGTGAATCATCATCACGACGATCACGAGCATCGTCCCTCCTCCTGTCGCGATCATCCTCGCGCCGCGGACGGTATCTGCGCCTCCTCGACTCTCTGGAATCCCTGGTGTCCACGGTCCTAACGGACCTCCGAGAAGGAGTACGGGAAACATCCGATTCCCTATGCCTCCTCCCAGATCGAGAGTTCGTCACGATCTGGTTGAGAGCCTCCAGTGCCGACGCGTCCTCACCATTCCTGATGAAATCCCTGACCTGCTTGTTCAGCACTCTATTGGTGGAGATCGACAAGAAAGCGTCCACCACCGAACTCTCAGGCAGCACCAGGAAGTGACCCTCCACCGGGCTCGCCGCAGCCCGCTCAGCAGACTGCAGCCGGATCTCCCCGCCTTCAGGCTTCTTTGCCATCGCCTTGGAGGCCGTCAAAGGCGCTACCGCATCCTTTGCCGAAGATCTGCCAAGCGCGGAGTGAAGATCATCCCCGCTAGCTTCTCTCGCTGCCGCACCTGGTCTGCTGTCGACGTCGCCAGGCCTCGTGGACGCCTCCCGCTTTGTCGACTCCTTCGCAGCCTCGTCGGGATCCCAACGGGATTTCCTTTCTCTCTTCTGTCCTTCGGCCGACCCGCGGCTACCGCCGGGAGCGTCACCTCCTCCTGTCTTCTCCTTCTTGACCTCAACCTTCGGTTCGGCCTGCTTCGTCTCCTTAGCCACAGCTTTTGGAGCCGGGGCACCCTTCGCCTCAGAAGCTGAAGCGGCCTTCCCCCTCGGCTCGGCCTTAGGGATCGGGGTCATTTTAGCCTTGGCACTCGGCCTGGCTCCTTCAACCACCATCTCGGCCCAAGACTTCTTCGGCTGAGCTGCCGCTGTATCTACCTCCATCGGAGCAGGTCCAGCATCGTCCTTCGCCTTTGGGACAGATGGGCTACCGCCCTTACCAGATCCTTTACCTGGCACATCACCTGATTTCGGTGGTGGGCCGGAAGGACTACCGCCCTTACCGCCCTTTTCCCCTTTCTTCCCTTTTCCTTTTCCGCCCTTGGGGACCGGCTCTTGCTTGGGACCAGGACCCGGCGCAGCATGATGCACCGATTGGAGCCCCTCGATGTCCACGTTCAAAGGTTCGGGTTGACGACCGTCAAGAACCGTCCTCACCCTTTCGTCACTAACGTAGACGAACGGGTCACGGAAGGGTGCGGGAGGCTCCGACTGTCCGGCGCTGATCGCCTTCTGCACCTTGGCTATCGCCTCCTTCAACCTCTTCTTCTCATCGTACCCCGTCTCCGATACCATGTACTTCCTGAGCTGCGAAATCAACGCATGACTCTCCAGGATGTCCACGTCCTTTCGATGAGTCGGGTACAATGGGGTCAGATGACCAGCCGCAGAACCAATCACGTATGCCATCGGAATATAGAATGACAAGTACGTGTCATGACGAGCGAACTTCCTAACGGAAGTCGTCATACGCCTACCCCACTGAGCAGCGTGTCTTGGGTTGGCCCGGAAGTACTCCGTGACCGACTCAAATCTATCGACTTGGTTGGTCTTGATCAGGTGCTTCGCCACCCACTTTTCCACAAACGCATCCGATGCCGAAATCCCGGACACATAGGAGAATTGGAATAGCACCTTCGCCAGCTCATCCCACGCCGCATCGACACCTCCCTTGTCTTCACCAAGATAAGGGGGAAGTCTGATGCCGCTCTGCACCGTCATCCTTAGATCGGATGCCATTGAATAGGAAATCAAATTCCTCTTGATGACTCCGACCACTTCGGAGGGAATCCTCCTGGGCTTGAACTGCCCCATTGTCCTCACCCACTCCGGCACGATGTGGCACGTTTCGAAGTCCTTTTCCTCCGCGTTGGGGATAAAGTTCGGGTAAAAGACCGGGAGCGCGCACCCGGGACACAAGTGCATCCCATTCGGCATCAATTCTGCGCACCTCAAGCAGAACGTGGCAGTCACATTCAGCCTGATCTCTTCCCGTGATCGCTTGTGCTCTCCCCTAACGGGGGTGAAGTCACCGTAGTCCCATGCCCGATGGTACACTATCGTGTAATCATCGTACATATACGCCGCCTTCCAAGCCCCCATGTGGATCTCGTTCCTAACGGCAAGAGTCTTCCTTCTCGTCAAAAACACGGGTCCAACCAAGGACCAGTGCACCCGAAGATCCACCATTACCACCACGTACCTACCGGAGTAGTTCCGCAGCCTGTCCCTGACATACCACGAAGGCGATACCTCAGCATCCGGCGCCATGGCTCCCACAAGTGGGATCAGGCCCTCATCCTGCCTACCATCCCCAATGGTCTCGTACACATCGGGCCTCGTGATCAATATCTCGATCATGGCCTTTCCATTTCGCCTCACCCTTTGGAGCTGAACCGCCTTCCGAAAGTCCGAGAACTTCATGATGACGTATCCCACCATGGGGAGTTCATTCCAATGCATCTCATACATCAGAGATCCGCCAGGTGCATCTTCCTGAGTATACCTGTGCCTAACGGCACTGTAACTCAAGTCGCGTCCGATCCGCGTGTGCCTAACGGCAACCAACCTGGTGCTCTCCTTGAGGAGAACGCCATCCCCGTCGTACATGACCATGAGCATCGCCTCCACTTGCCCTATCGGGAAAGCTTTAAGCGTCGGAATGAAGAACTTCCAAGACATCTCAGCGTTCTCCATGCCCGAAATCTCCTTCAGGAACCAGATGGCCTGGTCACTTTTCACCCAGTTTCCAGCCTCGCGTCCGGTCTCCTTCAGCACACGTTCCTCGAATAACTCCGAGACTCTCTTTGAATTGATGACCAAGCCGTCGAAATCGCACGAGAGCAGTCTCATCAACTCCTTCGCCGCCTCCCGTCCTGCAACAGTGCCCACGGTCTCCTCGTAGTTCGGGAGGTATTCACCCAACCTCGTCTTCGAGGGAACCACAATCTGGCAAGTGACGGCCTCATCAGGGATAACTCCCGTTTCCCTTAACTCTGGATTGATCTCTCGCCTATCGGCAAGATAATCCTCCTTCCCATCCAGTATCACAAGATTGTAGGCCATCTTGCTCGCCGCCCCACTAGGCCTGAACTTCCTGCTATCATCCAACTGGTCAGGAGCAAAGGGTCCACTAGGGGCGGCCGCACTCACCAGAGGCGCTCCTCGCCCAGAGCAGAGGTGCTTCTTGTGAAAGTTCACCATCTGATTCAGCTGCGATAGTGCGTAGGCACGATCCTCCAATGACGCACTCTTCATCCCGGCCTCAGTCAGAGGAGCCTCAGGCTTGTCATAACTCGCCTTTCCGCCCCATCTCGCCGCGACCAGCTCAGCAGACTTCACAGGGTCGATCATATTTCCCGACCACTCGGGCATGTTGCTCAACCTCCTAGTCAAACGCGTCTACCGACGCAGCCAAGTCTTCGTCCGTCACGGTGTAAGGGTCGACCTTTTCCCTGTCCTCTTGACCCACATCCGGAAGCCTATAATCCCCGCGGATGGCCTCCATTGCGGTCCTCTCGGCTTCCTCAGCCTCCTCTTGCGTGGCCACAGCTCTAGGAATCAAGAGTGCGACCTCAGCCGGCAACGACTTCTCCATGTTGATTGGAGTGTTCTTGGGAAGGATTCTTCGATCATCTCCCTCCCCGCTGTACACGTATTCCCGAGCAGCCTTTCGGTACTCCTCAGCGGTAGCCCCTCTGTAGTTGGAGGCCTTGCTCGGGTCTGCCTTCCCAGCCTCGGTACCCCGAGGCGTGGGCTCCTTCGTCCCGGTGGAATCCTTCTCGGAGCCTTCCTGATCCACGTCCATGTCGTCCTTCTTCTTCTCCGTCACGGACAGTTTCCCAATGTCAGGAAGGGTCACATCATCATCCTTTCCTGACCCGGCGCCCCTATCGGGGGCCGGCTCGGTCCTCGGTTGCCCCGAAGAACTCGCCCCAGGATCCACATCGCCCTCGTCATCCACATGAGGTCGCTTTCCCCACACGATCTTCGTCTTCGGCTTCAGTGGGACAGCGACACCTCCAGCCATATGGTGTCCAGGCCAAGTGGCTCCCTCAGGGTCATCTTCGAACCATGATTTCCCGAACGGGCACCCATCCCTACCAAGGATCTCCTTCCTATCGGAAGGGGTTCCTGAATGTGACAATGCCGACACATGAGATAGTAACACCTCAACCGCCGACTGTGCCAACGTGTCAGGCATCTGCTCCCTCATCGGGACAGTCCGCAGCTCCGGAGCGAGGTGGCCGGCAATCATGCTGAAAGGCGCAGTCCCCAACCGCTTGCCCAACACCGCCTCGTTCAGCGCGTTGAAGTACTTCTGCAGCTTCTCCAACATTGCCGTCGCCGCCATCAGCTGGGGGTGGACCATGGGCATCCGCCACGCGCGCCCAAGGGCGGAATCCACGTGCGACGCGATCGCAGTGATCGTCCCTACCAGCAAGTGCGACGATGCAATCTCCGGTACCCAAGTCGGGTCGTCCAAAGGAATGCATTGACCCGTCTGCGCGTTCAGCAAGGTAGCCCTCACCCCCGGCGCTCGAAGACAATCATACGCCCTGCGGTTCGGGTCACTTACGACACCACGAACCATGTAATCATCCCGATCGGGCATATCTGCCCAGTCCCCCGGAGGTGCCCGCCCATGATGGTACTTCGCCTGAATGTCCTGCCTCATCCCTAACGGGATATGGGCAGCCTCGGACGCCACCTTCTTCATGTTCCATTGCTGATCACCCCACGGCGTAG
This sequence comes from Effrenium voratum, assembly GCA_963377175.1. Lineage (NCBI taxonomy): Eukaryota > Dinophyceae > Suessiales > Symbiodiniaceae > Effrenium > Effrenium voratum. The sequence goes on from CAUJNA010003406.1 coordinate 502,319, forward strand.
ACTTCCGATCTCGAGGATTGATGTACTCCTGATCGATCCTCCCAGCAGCTCGGGAAGCATCCAACGCCCCGTACATGTAATCGTTATGCACGGCCCTCTCCAATACCGCATTCCACTCGCTATCGCGATTCGGGAACACAATGTGGCTAGTCTCGTTCGCCTTCCTCCACTCCTCCGCGGTAACCCGCTCTTGAGTGATTGCCTTGTTCCTGATCACGGCATAGATGAAGGGCTCACCAGCCTCCCTAGCCAGGATGCGCTGAACGATGAACCTCCTATTCGACCTGCTCTCCGCCGGTCTTGCCGATGTCCGCGAGCCCCTCGTGGATTGATAGGAACTATGCTCACGGTAGTGCCGAACTTCCGCTGACTTCAGCTCGGGCGCCTCTCCCGGGTGCTCCGGGTACGGCGTGTTCGCATAATTGTGTATGCCCCCTCGAGACTCCTGGGTTGAAGCCGCCTTCGGGGTCGCTGCAGTATCCCGCAGGTCCCCGTCGTCGTCCGTGTACTTCGGAGCATAGGAGATAGGCACACCCGGGCCACCTGCACCCGACGCCTCCTCCTTCTTCTGACCACCAACAGGTTCTCGAGCCCTGCGTTCCTCCCTAACGGGCGACGCCGCTCGCTTTGCCGCAGGCGATTCCATCGGCGGCTCTGTCGTAGTCGTAGTGGCCTGAGGCACCTCAGCTGCCCTACCGGGAGTCTCTTCCTCACCTACAGCGGGAACCTCGGCTTCCTTCTCCGGTTCCATCTCAACGTCTCCGGCGAACTCTAGCACCTCGGCCTCGGTCGGACCCCCACCGTCATTGAAGGTATCCGTAGGGAGATCGACCCCTTCCCTATCGGGTAGGAGATCATCGACCTCGGCGGAGCCACCCGTGTTCTCCTCCTCAATCGTCGCCCTAGGCGTTCGAAGATTCGATGACCATCGATTCCCAACTTCGGTTGCCGTGGCCTGAGGTGAAGAAACCCTCGGACTCCGAGGTGGGTTCGGCGGAGACTTTGGTCTCACCGATGCCAGCATCTCCTTCGTGACTAACGCCTTAGGAGGTGCTTTCGGGGCAGCGGTCTGACCTTCCGCACGCTGACCTGCGTCAGACGATTGCCCACCGGGGCTTACGCCTACCGGCGGTCCTCCCTGAGCGGCACCTGTCATATCGACGTCCTCGGACTCAGACATCGATCCGCCATCACCCATCTTCGAAGAAGTACCCTCCTTCAAAAGCTTGAGGATGTTGTCCCTGATGTGCAACGTGACGGAACCAGGCCACGTAGTCCTAGTCAGGGAGAAAAAATCCGGAACTGCCGCAAGGTAGGGCGGCACCACGGCCCATGCTCTCTGGACCGGCCGGTTCCTGCCGTAGCTGTCAACTTCGCTCCCCCATGACACCGCGTCTGCTGAAACCACTGGGATCAGGTTCGCACGGAGATCGCCCATCTTATGCTGGATCTCCTTAGTCATGTGAACCCCTTGGTCACCCTCTCGATCTAACGATCGCCCCGGACCACAAACCATCACCTTGACCTTGTTGTTGAGTGCGACCAGCGACGCCACGTCCTTACTCCACACGGTCGCCGCGTCACTTCTGGCCTTCCATGCGTTCCTCTCCCACCTATACAGGTAGGAGCCACGGAGACCAAAAACATACAGGTCATGCTTGGCGGCATCCGCGTTGCCGTACTTCTGGACGCAGTCGTCCGTCCGCTTGTCCATCAGCTCGTACGCCTTGTCAATCATCATCCGAAGGGATGTCTCCTCGTTATCACGAGTGCTGGTCACGTAGTGCACCTCACAGTTCTTGAACGGCCGGTTATCTGGGGAACCCCTCAACCGGTCATTCTTTGTCCTGCACTTGAGGATGTCCTCCGCCAACGTTGCTGGGTCCATCCCTTTCTTGTTCTTCGTGGATGCAGTGTTGAACGTCTGATCCAGCAGATAGAACACAGTCGCATCCGGGGCCGCGGACTCCTCTTTGAACGCCGGAGGACCGTACCCGGCCGCCATGGCCGCAGCGATCCTCACCGCAGCACCTGTCCCACTAGCCGCTAAACACCGAAGCAAGATTACCATCTTGTCTTGGTAGCGACTCATCTCGTGCAGAACAATGGATGGGTAGATGGACAGCATCACATCCGCTAACACGGCGATTGCCCATGTGTCCCACAGCCTTTCCATTTGTACGGGATCAACTGCCACACGGGAGTATCCTCCCTTCGGCAGCTCCATAGCTGGCGGAACGACCTTCCCACTCCTGACCAGGCGCATCACCTTCCTAGCTTGCTCGAAACACTCAAGCTCCTTCGGGAAGAGAGCACCCCGACCAACGGCCTTTGCCTCGTCCTTGATCTCGGTAAGGTATCCCTTCGTTAGGGTGAGCACAAACGTTTCACCCCGGATGGCCTCGAACATGTTCGACTTCGGCACGATCCTGGCGAATAGTGCCCCACCTTCCGCCTCGGCAGCCTGAGGGGTCCCTGGAGCAGCACGCATGTTCTCCTCTTCAACGGAAAGACCTATCGGTCCCATGTAGTTCTCTGGGAAGAACTTGTGCATAGCCCACACTACCGATGGAGCATGCGGATTCCATTCGACGAATGGGTTGTAGTACTGCAGGGTGCTATCGCCCCCTGAGTTGCACAGCTCCACATATTGTGAGTCCGCCGCAGGCTTCTCAAGCTTGATGCAGATCCCACAGATCCCCAACCTCGCGTTCGGGAACACTCGTTGGGCTCCTCGCTTGACACCCTTCAGGTGGGGATTGTCGCTGAACAGATTCTCGGACTCGTCCGGTTGCGCGATGCAAATCGCGACCCTCGCCCACGTGTTCTGACCGTAGTGCGACAGAGTGCTGTATCCCAGGGCCTCGACCGCCTTCAAAGATGTCCACACCCCTACCCATTCATCACTCGCGGTGGACGCAGTAACCTGCATACCACCCAGGATGCTCCACAATGAGGACTGCGAAGTTCCATGGATGAGGACCTTCTCAGTGTCCGTCTGGCCCCTGAAATTGATGGCCAAATCGAAGAATGCCCATCCATCGTCGGGACCAATTTCCACGTCAGTGGTACTCGCCGGGTTCTTGGGCGAGATCCTCAACACCTGTCTACGGTCCCAGTCAAAGGCATCATGCAGGGACGTGACCACACCTGACATCTGTCCCATCGCGTGCAGGTACCCCCGCATCCCTGGCTTATCAGCCGACGCGAACTTCCTGACCGACGGGACCGACGAAAGCCTTCGTCCCGAGGAACATCTAACGATCTCCTCCCTGTTTCTCCCCTCCGTCAGCATCATCGCGTCCACGACCAACTCCGGAGGCGTGAACAGTGCGTTTGGCCTCTCGCTCATCCAAGCACGGATAGCGTTGAAATGGTGCTCCGCATCGCCGAAATCATCTCCGCTATACAGAGGGTGATCTCCGAATGCCACCTCTGCCTGATCAGCGACCGCCTTTACCAAGGCAGTCTGCGGGTGAACCGTCTTCCACTCCGGCCAGGCTTTCGGGTCTGCAGCCCACATTCCTCCGCATGGTTCAGCTGCCGGCTCCGTACTGCTATCCATGGGTAGCGCGCTCTTGCCACTTTCAATGCTCTCCTCAATCGCGAACACGATATGGTAAGGAAGCAAGAAAGCAGGGTCCGTCGGAACCGCAGCGCAGAGAATGGCCGCCAAGTGCACGGCGTTCAACTCCGTGACCTCCACTCCCCGGCGCTTCATCTCAGCCACTATCGCAGCAGTCCTGATCGCCCGGTACCGGAGCAGCTTTTCATGGTCCGTCACCGGCATGTGCGACTTGTCGAGCTTGTCCTTGCTGATGTGGGACACCCTGCCAACCAGTTCGTCGAACCTCGCGGCACTGTCATCCTCAATCAGCTGATCAGCCTTCTCCATATCTGGATCAATCGTGGTGAACTTCGGATCCTGTCCCCTAAACCCTTTAATCGTCCACTCGCGGTACCCCGCAAGCAAACAACTGGCCACAGCCTTAGGCTTCTCCATACCCAAGCCCATCTCCAGGTCCCAGGACGGCCGCGGAGGCGTCGCCATGCAGTGCCCCAGGCCCATTCCGCCAGCTGCCGCCATGCGTCAGCAGGTTCGGGCCACCGGCCACGGAACCACGGAGGAACCGGGAACCCAGCCTACCGGCCAGAATCCCCCCTTGTCCCTCAGAAGGCTCAGCCTATCGGCCAGAGACCCTCTCCCTAGAACGAGAACCTAGAAAATGAATAATTGACTGAATCCGTCCTTCACGAAGTAGAAGAAAACCTTAGTGACAGGCATTCCTGCCTCATGCTTCTGTTCTGGTCAGTAAGCGCATTGTGTCGCCTGTGAATGTGGTGCGGTTGCCCGCGGTGTGAGCCAGCTTGATCAAGCAAATGCTACGCGGCAACGAAGTTGTTCAACCACTTCCCAACAGCAAGCAATCGGTCGTGCTGAGAGAGAGTATCCCCTCCTCGCATCTTGCAGGTACTCCAAAACGAATTGAAGGACTTAGAAGAAAAACACCTAAACACAATCCCATGCCTCTTGAGACCACATTGGCAAGCGCAAACAGACCTACAATCAAACCCATGCGTGGTGGCAACTCCTTCAACCTCACCTTCCTTCAATATATTGCATTTGGGTCGGTAGAGAATGATCGGAACACATCCACTGGTCCGAGCATCACAAGCCAAGTTGAACCTTTGCCTAACGGCAGCCTCGGTCCTATCCCTGAGCTTTCTGGTCTGTCCCCACTTCCCAGTCCTGGAATCAACCCTATCGGGTGCAAGATCATTAAGAACAAGCACAACATAACAAAGGCTATCGCCTTCAATCCTACCAGACCGTATGATGTGATTCCTGTAACCAGGAGCAATTTGAAGCGTGACAACCCTGCAAAGGTCACTATACGCAAGAACTCCGGCTATCGCCTGGTCCGCAATAATAGTTTTCTCGCATCTTTTCCCTCCTTTTTCCTCGTCAATCACGATTCCCTCGTACTCAGAGAGTAACCTCTCAATGAGCCGATTGAAACCGGATTTTGCACCTGATTCCATGCGTACCCCCCTAAGCGGGGGCAGTCCAGGAGCGGCAGGGGGCTTAAGACAGGGTTGGGTGGGTTGGGCCAAATATTCCTGCAGGTATCCCGGCAGAAACATACCAAGGGTGTGCAGATTTCTATTCCACACGACCTTGTCAATGCAGGCCTTAGTGAAAATGTCTGCGCCTTGGTAGTGAGACGGGCACGCAACGAACCGAAAAATTCCATCATTAAAACGTTCGTTGAGCCACGAGATGTCAATGCGCTGCGTCCTTGACATATAGCGCATGTTGGGATTATTCCCAGTTATAACGATCCGGCACGCCGATTCGTTATCCTCCAGCACGTTGATAATAAACGGCTGGGTCTCCTTTCCCTTCCCAATAGCGTGCTGCCAGAGGGTAGCTAATGCCATTCCCTCCTTGGACACTCCATGGTCGAGAGCAACAATCTCCGCTTCAGGAGTCGACTTCGAAACGGAAGTCTGTTTCTTGCTTACTCCAGTGATGGGCATGTAGGTCCTAGGACCCACAAGACAAATAAGCACTCCCGACGTGCTCTTGGAATCAGTACGATCCCCAGCCAGATCCGCATCACAGTAAGCAACCAACTCAATGAACTCTGGGCTATCGCCCACCCAACCGTACAAATGAAGATCGAGCGTAGAGTTCACATATGAAATTAACCTGTGGAGCTTGCGGTCACATAGATGATTCCACTTCGTGACCCGGCTGGCTAACGCCTGCACGGGACGAATCAGGTCATATCTGCCCATCCGAGCTCCGTAGAGAACCTTCATTAGCACCGCCGCTGCGTCATCTCCGAGGCATCCTGGCTGCGCATTGACGGTCTCCATGTCCATTGCCTGGTTGAAGAGTTTGTCAAATTCAGGGTTGACGGAATTCTCGTCAAACTCCGGCTTGCTCTCGTCCAGGAACGGAGTTTCAACCTTCTGCAGCTTCTTCGGGTACTTTCCCTGACACAGTTCAATGTACCTATCGACACACGCCTGCATGAAGCTGCTCTCGCTGTACTTGATGAACCTTATCGTGGTTTCCGGCTTGGGGATGTCCTTAGAGAGTAACCCCTCTGGACCAAACCTCAAGTCGGGTTGCTCCTTATCAGGAGGATTGCCGACCGTCCACGCCAGTCTCGGGTCAAAGTGACCCTTGACCACCTGTTGCGTGAATTCGTGCTCGCAGCCAAGATATCTCTTGAGCTGCCTTGGTTCCTCCATCTTGATGACCTTCGAGATCAGCGCCCATCCTTCCGCGATGTTCTTCGCCGGCCCGCTCATCTTGAAGTCATCCACGTACACGACAAGAAAGAGGTCGAGCTCCTCATGCCTGAACACGCTGGCCCAATCCTTCACCTTGACGTATCCGACTTTCTTCAGCATCGCCTCGCAGTGCTGTTCCCAAAAGGTACCAGCATCCGGATGTCCATATAGTGCAAGCACAAGGACAACGACCGGATCCTTGTATCTGGGATTTCCGCTGCCGTCGAACCACTCAGGTGGCCATTGATCGCGAGGAATCCTCACCCAAGTCTTCTTTCCCTTCAAGCGGGCCTGAGTGTACGCAGACTCCCCATCACTCACTTCCAGAAGATTCCCCGGGAGTAACCCGTGAGCATCACCCATCTTACCCGCCGCCATAGTGGCGGGGCAGGAGGTGTTCTCGGAGAACAGGGCCCAATGCCCGATCTCATCACGGACGAAACATCCCTCGAACACGACTCGCCCTTTATATTTGCGATTCGGATCGTCTTCCGGCAGCTCGTGATTCTTTTCGACGCAAATGTCGAAAATCCTACCAACATGGATCTTCTCCCCTTCCCTACGTGCCTTGGCCGCAACATCATGCCACTCTTGGACAGTTGACAAGTCCCAGCATCCCTGCGAAGTTAACTTGTCCCACTCCTTCTGAAGAGCGGCCTTAGCCTTGGCATTCCCAGCTTGTTCCTTCTTGTTCACTGGCCTAGCGACACAAGCATACAAGGGAGGAAAGACACCTGAGCTCTTTGGCCGATGAGAAAGGGATATCTCCCCCCTGGGCATAGAGAACTCAAAGGTCTTTCCATCAGATCCAATCGTAGGGGCAGCAGCAGCTATACCAGTGCTTCCGAAACCCGCGGATCCCCTATCGGTTCCCCGCTTGGCTTTCCTAGGAACGATTGACGCGTCAATGAGCATAACACGCTCTAGTATGATCTGCGCAATGCGGTCCCCGGGATTCACGATGAAGTCCTCATCCCCATGATTAAAGAGGATGACCTTGATCTCTCCGTCGTAGTCGGGATCAATGACCCCACCGCCTACAGCGATCCTATTCTTCACGGCTAGTCCTGACCTGGGAGCTATCCTAGCATATACCCCAGCGGGCATCTCTATCGAGATTCCGGTGTTGACCAAGCCTGACCCCCCTGCGGGAATACATGCTCCCTCAGAGGCATAGGTATCCAAACCCGCACTTCCCGAAGTAGCCCGCGTCGGGATCTTGGCAGCCTCACTGTTAAGACTGACGTACAAGGTATTCGGCTTCTTCTTCCATCGCTGTTCAACCGGGTCAACCTCGACCGGCATTGCATTCGCGACCTTCTTGAAAGTGCCGTTCGGGTACCACGCTCCAACGATTGCCTCGCACATTTCACTCGGATAGAGAGCAGTCGTTGGGGTGACTGACCCCTCAATGCGTGCATGAAGGTATCCCTTCTCGTGCTTGCATTTCCGACCTGACAGCTCATCAATGAGCTCCTTGGAGGTCGTCGCAACCTTCCACTGCTTCCTGATTGGCACACCGTCCTTGTCCTGCATCCCGAAATCACAGCCGTCGAAATCAACGGTCTCGACATCAGGATCAGCAAGAAACCTCTGCATGAACGGTTGCTTCCATCCAAGACAGTGTCTAGGCCACTCAAATGCAACCCTGCCCCCTCCTCGCCTAACGGCTCGGGAGGCCCGCAGGAACGCCGCAAACATTACCTGAGAATTCCTTCTAAGGTCGTTCAGGTGTGATGCAAACTCAGCACCGTGAATCGAAAGGTTGACATACTGCCATGTACTCCACGGTCCGCACGGAATTGACGCCCACAGGTCACACCCAGGATTATCCTCGATGATCCCAATAAGCCGACTAACGTCTTTGGCTTTGGTGATGTCAAATGAGCCAACGTGAACGCGAATTGCATCGCCTCCACACTCCATCATCACTGCGGACAAGCGCGAGTCAGGTTCACACGCAAACTCGATGAGGAGCTTGCGGCCAGGCGCTGGAGCAGCCGGGTCCCTCTCAGGATGTTCGCGGCGTCTTTCTTCCCTTAGGGATAACTCCCGTTCGGTTTGAACATATATCTCCCGAGACCGGGTGGACATCTGTCTCCAACTATCCGCATCAATTGAATTGGGTTTTCCGGTGCCTGCGTATGGCCGCTCACGCCTATCGGCGGATTGGCCATAGTCGATCCTGTCTCCGTGCAGCTCATGACCCTTCTTCGGACCTCCGGTAGGTTTGGCTCCTTCTTCCTTTGGCTTAAACCTACCGTGGGGAGCACATCCCTTATCAAAGAGGATGGTCACACCAGTCCAAAATCCACGCGTGAAGTGCCGATGATTGGGAGCATCGTGATGACGATCATCTCTCACCCAATTTCCAACGGCATCAAGCCCCCGCATGTGCGTGACCCTAACGGTGTCAAGCTCCTCATGCGAAGGACCACCTGGGGGAAGGTCCTCATTCGTCGTCCCGAAGAACTTCTTCCGCACCTCAACGTGGATGCGATACCAGGCGCTGTCCTCGTCGTGCCGCTCCCAGTAATCTGAGACGCACGCGTCACCACTCCCTTGGACAGCCTTGCTCTGAATGGCCCCATCAGACTTGGAAGAGCTACCGCCCCCCTCGTCCTGTTGGTCATCGTCATCATCATCAGGATCATCAAACCGACCTTCATCAAAGTCGAATTCATCCCTGATCTTCTTACTCGGCTTAAGGTCGGCCCTTCGGTCAGCTAACGCCTCCCGAATGGTCCGAGTCCTAGCATCATAAGATGCCAACATCGGGAACACGTAGGGCTCCTCAGGGTTCTTCCAGATACGTTTGACCTGGTGTATACTTGGTTTCCTGAGGCCCCTTTGGATGTGCTCGAGATCAGCAACGAGATAGTCGCCCTTCCACAGCCCCCCAGGTTCTAACCGATAGCCCAGAAATAGGCCTGGCTTGGAAGATGGGGCGAACTTCGGATCCTCCTCTATCTTGATGAAGTCCCGCTCTTTCTTCTCGGCGGGCAGGGCAGTAGTGACACTTGTCTCTTCAACCCCTACCTCATCAATGGGAACAAAGTCCGGTTCGTCGTTGCATTCGGGTTCATACTCCTCGTTCTCATAGATCTCGGCCTCATCCTCATCGACTCGATCAAAATCACAGTCGAAATGAGTTTCTCCAGTCCATTCGTGGTTACCTCCACGGTCGTTCTCGGCCTGGAGCCAGTTTTCGTCAACAACAAATTCGGTCGATCCGTCCAGATAGTTGAGGACTGTGCTCCGCCTCCTGCCAAGGTCTTTGATCTTGACTGGACAGCTCGTCCCTATCGGGATAAAGAGCTCGGTTCGCGCTTCAACGTGGACGCGAGTGAGAACCTTCTCGTCTTCATTTGCGATCCAGTGGTCTCCTCCTTCATCAACGTCCTCTGAGTCGATCTTCCCAGCATGTCTGGAGTCGTTTTGGGCGTTTTGAACCCCCCCCTTTCTATCCCTGCGAATCTTGGGAGCAATGGGGTAGAAGTCGACCAGACAACCAAACGGCAGAATGACTCCGCTGAAGTTCCCGTTACCGTGGCGTCGCATCCACGGTGATCCCTCACCGCGATTTTCGATGTTCCTTGCCATGGAAAAATGCCTAACGGCAAATGGCCACCATCGAGGTTCAAATCCAGCTTGACGCAGGAGCACACGTGCCCCGTGAAGAACGAGCTTAACCTTGTTCTCGATCAGGCCATTGGTCTTGGGCATGCCCGGTGTAGAAAGCCGGTGCAATGCTCCAAGCGTAGTGACAGCATTCTTCAGCTCTGGGGCCTGGTCGCTGTACACTAACTTCAGAGTTTGCCCCCCTGCAAACCTGCGAAATGCCTCCAGCGTATTGCTACGGGATCTGGATTGCACAGGGAGGACTTCGAGGTAGTCAGTAGCGAGGTCATAGAACACTATCGCGTCCGCTTCGCCATGAAAGCCTCGATCCTTCAATCCTCGCAACACCATCGTGTCAGCAGTGGTTAGGTCCCCGAAACTTACCACGTCATGCGCAGCAGCACCACCTTTGCGGCGAAGCTTGACATTCTCCATTTTCGCACGCTGGCAGTGCGGGCAATAGGGGTTCTTCGGGAGATGGGTAAGCATATGGCGAAGCGTCTTAGCATCTGCCCGCCATTCAGCCTCTGTGCGGAGTCCGGAGAGAAAGTTTATCTCGACAATGTCACCATCATCCCCTTCCCCCGGGCCAGGAAAAGGTGGTGAGTGGCTATCGCCCTCACCCCCCTGTTCCGCCTTTCCGGGAAGAGCAACGGTCTCGCACTTGACCCGAAACCACGTTTCACCCGTCCAAGGGACATCAGATGCTATCGCATGCTGATCTCTTTCGGATAACTCCCAAAGACTATCAACCAGCACCTCATGGGTAACCCCATTTCGATGAACGACAGTTTTCCTGTAGTTGTCCAATCGATCAACTCCAACGGGGCAATCATCGCCTATCGGCACAAACTTTGCTTTGCGCGGAAGCCGGTGCTCCTTCACAACATGGCCCGACCGCTCAGTGCGCCAGGTGTCCTGTAGCTCACTCTTGGCCGCAAGCCTAGACCTACCCAGCGGAATCTCGCTGGCTTCAAGCCCTCGATACGCCGCCCCGGGGGCAGGCATAGCAGGGATTGGCTCAGCATCATCAAGAGTGGGAGAAACGAACTGAGTGTCACCATGAGGAAGATATGGCACGTTGTTGATGACATCCAATGTCACCGTCCGGCCCGAAGGACACGTGAGAGTAGGTTTGCAACCTGCAGCCCATACAAACGAATATCCCATATCCATACAACGCTTTCCAACGGATATGATGGATGGAGTGGACTCAAGGACGTGTGCCTCAATCACCTCGTCCAGGTTGCCAACATCAGCATCAACACGACCAGCGGTGCGAGTCGCCCCGTTGGCAGTGTGCAGCGCATGAGTGTGTCCGCCTTTGGCAATCAGGGCCCTATCGGGTCCTTTCAAATCACCGAGACCGACCAGATCCATTGGGCAACCAGTATCTACCAGCCACCTCACCCCATCGTATCCAACAGGTGCAGCAACCTTCTGAGTGTACTTCGGCTTTCGTACAACGCGATGTCCCCGCACATCACCAGGGTTGGTATCGATGTCCTCGTCATTGTCTAAGAGCACTTGGGCGTGAACAGCCGCTGCTCTTATCAGAGCACTTTGAACTTCCCTAGCAATTCTCTTGCGCGAAGGGAACTTAATCGCATTTGGATGGCTGTATCCAGCCTCACGGCAACGATTCACGACCCTACCCGTATTGTCATTCTCAATCGAGACAACAAACACATCAGGAAGATCGGGAATCTTGACCCTGAGAGGTTCCCTACCGGGACCCTTCGGGAAGTACTTCTTCCTCCAGGACAGTGCAACCTCCGCATCATCACAGTACCAAAACGTCGTCTTGGTATCACTTCGTCTTGGGAGTCTCCTGAACAAGGTTGCTCGGCGATCACAAAAGTTCACCCCGATATCCTCGATCACGGTCCCATTTACGTCAACTGTCCGTCTCCAAATGACTTGGTCCCATTTGGGACCTCCACCGGTAGTGCCGGAGAAGAACAATGCGCCTCGCTCGCTTTTCTCCCAACTGCTAACGCAAGGAGGGAGGCAACCCGGTGCAGACCCACCGGTAGCTGGGGCAACAGCCCACATAGCTGGACACGCCACAACAATACGGTTGGCCTCAGGGTAACGGCCCGCCCCGCCTAAAAATCCGTCAATCCTTGAGCGGGGCTGTCGAGACGCCTCGCCTCCCTATCGGGAGGACTGGGCGTAGGCGATCTAGGGGTATCCCCCTCTTCATCCTCAACAACCGGACCAGCAGTGGAACGAGGCGTAATGGGCTTCGTGCCTGGTGGTGGCTTCTGATGCAGGTACTTGCACGGCTGAGCTGTGCATTTGCCATACATCCAGTCGTAGCAGTATCCGAAGAACATAGGCTTGTCCCTAACGGGCCTATCGCCAGTCCTCGGCGTAGAGGGCGCAGCGGGGTTCCTTGGGCTCTTGTCGTGCTCAAACCTGCATTCCCGGCCATATTGACACTTCCCAGTCTTCGTATACTCCCAGCACGCCCGATCAGCAGGCCCAGCAGGGGACTGTCTTCTTGGCGACTTGGGAGACGGTGTGCGCTTATCCCTCTGACTGCCTCTTCCAGGAGAAGCTCTGTCTCTCTGACTGCTCCTTCCGGGTGAAGATGATCTCGGCTTTCCGTCGGGTTTCCCATCCCTTCCGGACCTAACGGACCTTGAAGGACTAGGATCACTCTTCCTGGCAAGTGGATCGTATCTCCGCACAACACCAGGGGCACCAGGATGCCGATCCCTCTCCCGGGATTGAGAGCCTGATCGTGACCTCTGTTCATGAAAGGTCTGGTACATCTGGAGCGTGTTCTGGCGCTTCTGCCACCGTTCGACACAGTCCTGACAAGCCTTATAAAGCCACGCGAACGACCTAACGGTCACATCGCGATCCCACCTCTCAATGTCAGGCCGCATACAGCGCAGATGACGAACGTTCTCGATGAACACAGCCAATAGTACCCCATCATCGATCTTCTTCCTAATCCCAGAAATGAGATTGTCCCAGGTGCTCAGATAACTCCGGAGCCTTGCTTCATCATCAGAGTGACCCGTCTGCCGGCACTTGAGACTGGTCAACTCAGCAATCTTGAAGGTCTGGTCGTCCTCGACTCCAGTCTGCAGGTGGTTCAGCAGAAGCTTCAAGATCTGCCTCCCCTTGATACCCTGAGGGGGATTCATATTCTGAGCGGCTTCGGTCAGGCGATTCATCTTGTCCCTAACAGCCCTGGTCTTGATGCACTCCCTGATAGCACTCGTGAAGTTTGAATCCAAAATCGGGTACTTGCAGGGTCCGCCAAGAGCATCATAGTCGAGTCTCTCAGTCTCTGAAATCCACGCTAACGCGTAGTCAGAGTCAAAGCTGAAAGCGTTCCTGACCCTCTCCTTGATCTCTGAAAGCCACTCCCGCAGCTTATCAGCTGTCGGCTCAGCAGGCAGCACGATTGTGTTGCACTTGTGATGGAACCGGTCCTTATCGACAACGGTGGAAATAAGAGCCCCTATCGGGGTACACGAGGTAATCCTGCAACTTTCACACAGTCTAGCAGGCATAGGGCAGCAAACTTCACACGCCCTCATTCCACAACCAACGCAAGGAACAAGAGGGAAACCAGGCTCAGGGATCCTGTTACACTTAGTGCACCTGTCCCGTCCATCATCTCCCCTCAAGGCTTCAGGGAGAAGACCACCATCTCCCTGCCTACCGGCACCATTCACACTATAGCCGAGGCTAAGACCCGGCCCAAGGTTACCACCGCTCGCAACACTTGAGGGGTAACCCGTGGCATTGCTAGACTGACCAACGCCAGCGCCAACCGCTTGGTGACTAACGCCACCTCCGTAGGCAGGACCATAGAAACTGGAACCACACTGATTGTTCCCAATTCCATGAGTATCCGCAGCACTACCTTGGAACCCGGGCGCTCCACCAGGGTAACCCCCGGTAGGAGCCCCTCCACTCGGGCCTCCAGAACGGGATCTTGGCCTCCACCATAATGCCCAGGACCTGGTGGTGGAGCTGGGGCATGTCCATGACCACCACTTCCGCTCCCACCTTGACCAGGTGGTCCGCCTTGCCCACCACCTCCCCCGGGAGGAGGAGGAGGGGGCGGTCCAGCTTGAGCGCGTTCATGCCGAATATTGCAGCGTGCACATCGCTCAAGGCCGTCATTTCCGAAGTAACTGTGATTCTCACAGACGTGAGTCCCACAATCCGTACAGAGATACATGGAGACCTCCTGAGCATTCTTGCGGCATGCCCAGCATTTCATTTTCAAGAACTGACAATTGTAACAGTCCCCGTCGTCACCACGGCAAAGCCCGCAGAACTCACGACTGCATGTCACACACGAGAATTCAGCGTTCGGGTGCCTACGGTCGTTGGGATCATCGAGGGCACAAATCTTTGGCGCGTCTGGGCCATCGCCGCCGGGAGCCCCTCTTGCAGCCGGCGCTGAGGCCTGTCCACGATCCGACGGATCTCCAGCGGTCCCTCGCCTATCGCCGGGACTTTGGGTGTCGGCGCTGGCTCTACTCCCAGGAGTCCTCCACTCATCACCAGGACTCTGGATGTCGGCATGAACCCTATTACCCCCACCACCTCCTGAATGACGACCTGGGTTCGGAGAGACGTTCCCGCTATCGCGGATTGGCCTATCAAAACTCGGAGAGACGCTCCCGCTATCGCGGATCGGCCTCTCCCCCCTCGATTGTCGACTCCGGACCTCAGATCCCCTATCGGGGACGGCAGCAGGCCTCGGGCTCCTATTCCTACCCGCATCCCTATTGGGGGAAATAGAAACGTCCCCCCTTGCGCGCGCGCGGGGACCACCCCTTGCACGCTCCGGTGGCGAATGCGACCTGTCAGGCAACCCCCGAACCCTCCTGCTCCTGCTGTCGGACCTCTCCCTAACGGGATAGATGGGATGCCTGTCTGCGCGAGAAGGATCGACCCTATCGGGCACATTCGGCAAAACATGATCAGGCAAAACAACGCCTCCGCCTGGTCTCACCGGCAGGCCAGTACCCCGGCCGTCACCTTCCCCTGGTGTAGGCGTCGGTGACCTGATCCTATGTCCTTGCCCCGCAAATGCATGGTAACCAACATTCCGTCTTTCTCTGGGTTGTGGAGGAGCTTCATTAATCTGCTGGACACCCTGAATAATGCCAGCAGCCTCGTCAAATTGACCCTCCATCTCAAAGAGCTGGGACATGATTCTGTTGTTCGCGGCGCTAAGGTTACGTACGTTACCATCGATAGCGCTGACTCTCCGCATAACACCTTCAAGTGTACTCCGGAATGTGCCGAGCTCTCGCCTAACGGCAGGCTGCACTTGGTCACTGCTGGCAGGAAGATTACGGATCTGTCCTTGGATGCCATCAACGACCCGATTCACAACTGCCGATCTCGCTTCATACTGTTCAACATGTGACTTCACGGTTTCAAACCTAGAAATGATGTCGTCATGATCCCGACGCTGACGCTCGAGCCAGATCCTGCATCTTCCGATTGATCTCGTCAACAGCCTCATGCCAGTCCTGCGGGGAATCATGCCCTGATGGTCTATCGACCTCCTGAGAACCCCTTCCACTCTGCAGTCTAGACACTCGATTAACAAGACGAGTGTGCTCTTCTTTGACCCCTTCAATGGATTCAGAGGCCCACTTGGCAAACGTCTCGTGATCAAGGAGAGCTTTCTCGATCTTCAGGTTTAACTCCCTGAAATTTGCATCGACTACACTGCCGCTGGCCCTATCGGACGGATGCGCGACAGGAATCGGGTTCCATACGCCTGCCGGTGTCCGCATCCCAACGGTTTTCTCTACCGAGAACATCCGTTTCTCAAGCTTGTCCAAATCCTTAAGGATCTCGTCCTCAGAAGCAGCATGGCTTCTGCGGGCAGCCTCATTATTCTCCTGAATCATCAGGCGAAGCCGATCAGTCGATGCCTCATTGTCCCTGACAGATTCATGGACCTCGTGGGACAGTAGGTTAATCCTCTGCTCCACGACCTCGGCTTGCTCATCGATGGCTTGCCTCACAATGGCCTTGCTATCGGGAATGACTTCCCTTGCGAACCGTTGAACTATCATTCGCATCCTCCCGGCATCAGATTGGGTCGCAACCTCAGCTGCCAGTCGATCGACCTTGTCCTTCGTCTGTTGATTCTCGTCTCTCCATTCCCTTCGCATGGAACTCACTTGACCGTTCAGTAACCTGATCTGGTCAGCAAAAATATGGAAAGCTTTCGCAACTGAGCCAGAAACCTCACCTCTCTCGAGCATCTCCTGGATGTGCAAATCGAACACCTCCTTTGCCCTAGCGTCACCTGATTCACCGGAAGAATGAGACCTGAGTGCTGGAGGAGTCGATATCTCGATCCTCTCAGGAGCCCCACTAGCTCTAGCATATCTTCTGGGGTCATCCACAGGACTATCACCAACCCCAGATGGCCTGCTAGGGGTAGAACCCCTTCTACGGCTATCGCCGGAACGGGGATCAACATGGGACGCACGAGACTCGGGAGTAGAGTGAATGTGAACATCAGCAGGATCAGGCATCTCCTCATCCTGCGGAGTTGAGGCCATTGGTGAGGGGCTAGCCCTCCTCGCCTTCGACCTATCGGTCTCAATGGCCAGGGGTGACGGTCTCTTCGCAGAAGCACTACGTTCCCTGGCGGTCGAGCCCCATTGAGGTGTGAACTCGTTGCTGGACCTTAGCGTTTCAAGGTCACTGGTATCTCGCCCTAACGGGCTAGCGATCGACGGACGATCCTCGATTCCGAGTGCATCGGCAAGCCGGCCATCTCTTGCACCTCTCCCAACGACATCGGCAACCCGCTCAGTGACTCTCGGCGAACCAGTAACCCGGTTCGAGTTCACGTCTCTCTGATTTAACGGACCTCCAAACGTAATGTTGGGAAAAGGGGGAACATTCGGGGTATCACCAATCGCCGGGGGACCTACCGGTCCCTCACGGTCATGGATGGCCTCCAATCCCCGAAGAACTTCCCGACTGTCCCTGGCTCTCTCTCTCTCGCTTCGGGCATCCCTGTCAACGCGAAGGTCCCTGGCGGCTCCACGAGAGAGGCTCCTGGGCCTCGCAGCATCACGGATCCTAGCATTTCGTCGTGGTTGGTCCTCCTCCTCATCACGGCGATCCGCAAACGCGGCATACTCGTCATCATCATCGGCCTCAAACTTGGCAGCGGCGGGACTAGTCCTTACAGTCGCACGGCTGCCTGCATCTCGGCGCGAATGGCTCTCCTCCTCATCCGCAAAATTGTAACCTTCGCCATCATAAGACTCAGATTTGGCAGTATTAGGGTTGGGCCTACCGGCATCAGACCCCTGCTTTGAGCTACTGCCCCAACCTGCGGTTGATTTCAACAGATCATCGTATCCGAAGTCTGAGAACTTCCGCTCCTCGTGCTCATCAAACTGACCTGGATTCTGAGAACCAGTGGATCGGCCCGGGATACCTCCCGGAACCAGAACCATAGTCCCTGGTCCCTGCGGCCTACTCTCAAACTCATCCGAGACCTGCGACTCACCTGGAACAAGAGATCTCGGAGGTCGAATCGGCATGGCCTCCGGGTCATCCGAATGAGGGCGGGCCATGTCCATCGCCATGCTGGTGAAGTCAAAATGTCCACGCCTGTGACCTGATTCAGAGCCACTCCTATCGGAGTAAACCCTTCGTGTCTGCTCGTCATCAGTGGCCTGGCGGAAAATACGATCGTCTCCATCGTCGGCGTACCTGCCACGGCCCCTGGGTGTATCCCTACCGGGATCTTCACCCCTGCGGTCCTGACCTGTCGAACCTGCTTCGAAATCCTCGTAGTCATAGTCCGGCAGGTCCTCACCTGAGCGGAGGCCACCTAGGATGGCCTCCTCATCCACGACGCTCCTGCGAGATCGTGGGGTCGACATAGAGCTTGTAGTTGATGGTCTCAAGCGCGTAGGAAAGTCCTACGGCTGATAACCTGTGATTCGGGCACGAGCCTGTGCCCAGGCAATGGGTAAGTTGGGGTAAACAAGCCACAAAAGAAAGGTTCCCCAAAAGCAAACCAATCCCCGGTCCCAAAGATCAGGGTTTCCCACACACCAGAGAACAACAACCAAAAGAAAACAAACCAAACAAGAAAAGGGTTAACCCGCAACCTTGGTCGACAACAGGCCGCACGACTGGTCCCTACCAACCTGGCGGCGGCCCGAGGTCTCTTTCTCCCCCGAGATGCCGTCGGTCGACGCAGGGGTTCGGCGACGCCCATTCGAGGCGCGACGGAACCCAAAACTTGAGCCAAACATCACAGGTCAGTCACTACCGCGACATCCCTGTTGATGAAATGAATCATGGCTAATCACACAACCACAAACGTGGAACCAACAAAAATCATCCGACTCCTGGAAAGGAGAAAACCCCCCAGACCTTACCCCCCAAACCCCACTGAATCACGGGAACCCTTCGCTCATTCGGGGAACCAACATCTGACTCCTGGAAACCAAAAAAGAAATACATCTGATCCCTGAAAACAAACCAGCCCATAGAACCAACAAAAACCCTCCGATCCAACATCTGATCCCTGCAAAACCCAACAAACCACATCTGATCCCTGCAAAACCCAACAACACACATCTGATCCCTGCAAAACCCAACAACACACATCTGATCCCTGCAAAACCCAACAACACACATCTGATCCCTGCAAAACCCAACAAAAAACACATCTGATCCCTGCAAAACCCACCAAACCACATCTGATCCCTGCAAAACCCACCAAACCACATCTGACCCCTGCAAAACCCAACAACACCCATCTGATCCCTGCAAAACCCAACAAAACACATCTGATCCCTGCAAAACCCACCAAAACACATCTGATCCCTGCAAAGCCCAACAACACACATCTGATCCCTGCAAAACCCAACAACACACATCTGATCCCTGCAAAACCCAACAACACACATCTGATCCCTGCAACACCCACCAAAACACATCTGATCCCTGCAAAACCCAACACAACACATCTGATCCCTGCAAAACCCAACACAACACATCTGATGCCTGCAAAACCCATCAACACACATCTGATCCCTGCAAAACCCAACAAAAAACACATCTGATCCCTGCAAAACCCAACACAACACATCTGATGCCTGCAAAACCCAACAAAACACATCTGATCCCTGCAAAACCCAACAACACACATCTGATCCCTGCAAAACCCAACAAAACACATCTGATCCCTGCAAAACCCAACAACACACATCTGATCCCTGCAAAACCCAACAACACACATCTGATCCCTGCAAAACCCAACAACACACATCTGATCCCTGCAACACCCACCAAAACACATCTGATCCCTGCAAAACCCAACACAACACATCTGATCCCTGCAAAACCCAACACAACACATCTGATCCCTGCAAAACCCAACAACAATCTGATCCCTGCAAAACCCAACAACACACATCTGATCCCTGCAAAACCCAACAACACACATCTGATCCCTGCAACACCCACCAAAACACATCTGATCCCTGCAAAACCCAACACAACACATCTGATGCCTGCAAAACCCACCAAAACACATCTGATCCCTGCAAAACCCACCAAACCACATCTGATCCCTGCAAAACCCACCAAACCACATCTGATCCCTGCAAAACCCAACAACACACATCTGATCCCTGCAAAACCCACCAAAAACACATCTGATCCCTGCAAAACCCAACAAAAACACATCTGATCCCTGCAAACAAGTGGTCAAAACTGGAAGACAGGGCAGCACCCCACGTTTTCCCGAAGAAAAACCAACTCGCCCGCCTTCAGGGAGTTGGGCTTCGGGGCTGTGCCCTTGCGCCCCACGGACCCAGCCGGCGCCGGGCCCAACTCCAAGGGCGGGTCATACTTCACCTCGCCGCCGAACTTGTGTTCTTTGCTTTTTGGGTTTGTGTTTCTTGTTGTTGTTTCTTGTTGTTTCGGTTTTGTGTTTTTTGTTTTGTGGTATTGTTGTTTGTGTTTTTTTTCTTGTTGTTGTTTCTTGTTGTTTCTTGTTCTTGGTATTGTGCGTGTTCTTTTTGTCTTGCTTGCTGTTTGGGGTTTCTTCCTTTTTGTGACTTTTGCTTGTGTTTGTTGATTGTTGTTCTGTGTTTGTCGTTGTTTTATTTGTGCTTTGACTTCAGGAAAGGGTCTGGGATAGAAGCCCACCTGAGTTTGGTCCCAAACTGTTCCACGGTCGTCCCAAGTGACTAAACCTACGCTGCCATGGGTAGGAAATGACAACGAGGCCGGGTGTTGGGAATGAACCGTTTGATTTCGGGGCAATTCCCTCATTCCCTGCTGAGAACTCGCAAGTTTCTGCTCGAACGTCGAGCCCCTCCCTTTTTGTAGGTCTTTGGAATCGGAAAAACAACCGAAATGGTTAGGCTCCAAGATTACCATGATGGTCAAGGGAAACAACCCAAGTACCCCCAAGTGGTTTTTTTTTGCGTTGTTTCTTGGGGATTCCTTTCCACGGGCCCCTCTGATTAACTGTGGGGGATTGCTCAATCCTCAAAAGATACCTTCCCAACTTGTGGCTTTGAAGGACAATTACCTAAGTTGTGGTCTTTAAGAGGCAACTACCTTCCTAAGTCGTGATCTTTAAGCGGGAACTACCCTCCTAAGTCGTGGTCTGTAAGAGGCACCTACGTTCCTAGGTTGTGGTTTTTAAGTGCAACGCCCCAATGCGATTTTGAGAACGTCTCACACGGATTTCATGCGCACAAAGGGTCCCTCTATTGTCCCTGGTTTGGACCAACCGGAGCCGTGTGTGACGTGCCCTTTCCCTCTTCCCCTTTTCCCCCATGAAATCTAAATATGACCAAACAAGCACCGCAGCCGCCAGTTGTCCCCCCAGTTTTGGAGAGAGTTAGAGAGGGGTTGGATCCGATCACTGGATCCGCCTAAGGCAGGAATCCCTTGGTTTCACCCAGCAAGACCCAAAGCGCAGACGCATGCCGCTCGCTCCGAGCGGCCAAGGACTCCCGCGGCCGGCCCACTGGAATCGACATGCTGGGCGACGTGTTTGCTCTGGAGCCACGAGTCGCGGGCGTTCGCGGTGCGCTTGCGTCGCTTGCGGCGGAGCAGCCAAAGGCTCGGACTCTGCACCTTGAGAGAAACTCCGCCCTCCATGTTCACCCCATATGAATCAACCCCAGTTTATTCATACGGGGGGGGTTCCGGTGTTCCGGTCCAAAAATGATGATTTCCCACTAAACCCAAAAACACCCCCTTTGAATCAACTGGGGTTGATTAAACGGGGTCAGCATTCCCCAGCCCAGCCTCACCCACTTTTTGCTGCTTTTGCGCTTTTTCGCACACCGAGTGGAGCGCCCACAGCGGCGTTCGACACAAGTCCGGGTCTTTTCCAAGCACTTTCGGTGCCTTTGAAGCACGGGCTGGAACTGTCCGCATCCCTCAACGAGAAGTTCATGTTGCTGTCCACAAAAAGACGAACAAATGACCATTCAAATTGTCCGGCAAAAACGAATGAGAACTGCCTGCCTGCGGAAAAGATGGGAACCAGTCAGGATCTCCCCAGACTCTACAGAACTCAGGAAGGATAGCCAGCCTCAGATAGACGGAGCTGGAAGCAAGCGAAGCCAAGCACAAAAACCTTGATAGGAAATCGTCCCGTTTTGGACAGGGATCATGAATCTGACTAGGGTTGCAGTGCCAGCTGATGGATTTGAGGGACAACCCCGCATAAAAAGCTCCTTGTAAATGATTTCCAAAGCTGGAAGCTAGAGGAATCTGCGATTTGCAGACCCGACTCCTGTTCTCACCAATAGAAACGGCGGATCTCTCGTAGCTCGGCTTCAGTGGGGACTCTCTGCTAGCTGTTTGGCGCCGGCACTGGAGGGGATACTAGGAAACCAGTTGGATGTGGGTCAAACATAGGATTCCAAAATAGAACCCTTGTAAGTGGAAACACGGACCAAAGCCTGCAAGCTTCTGGTGTATTGATTTGACCCAGAGCGACCTTCCAAGTGACCATGTATTTGGCGTTCGACCCATGCGGACCCAAGATGGGCGCGGGGATTTGTCCGGCCACTCGAGTTTCTACGACACAAAACAGGGTGCCATCAAGGTGTCGTGCCCCTTTACATGGTGCGTCACAATCAAAACCGATCGGTATCTAAATGGTTTACCCAAATGCATGTCAGGCAACTAAAAGGCGGACATCCGCAACCATGAAATGGTTGTGCTCAATGTATTTTCCGTGCCTGTTCGCTTTTAGGCTTCCGCCGCGCGACAACGCGACAAAACACGGAAGCTCGAAACACCTTGGCCTTGTCACCAAATGTCGGTTTCAACTCAACCCAAGTGGCTGCACATGATGGTTCTTCAAGTGGTACCAGTCTTTTATGATGGTTTACCCAAATTCATGTAAGGAAACTAAAAGGCGGAGATCCGCAACCTAAATTTAGGGCTCTGTTCCTCACCTTCAAACATCCGCTTTTCGCTTCTTGTTTGCCCCGTGTTTCCCTTGGGAGTGGTTTGGGGCAGGCAGTGGGCACCATCTTGGAGGCTTCCTCTCCTCGCAGCCCTGGGGCTCAAAACGTAGCCCTTGGTAGACATTTCTAGACATGGGACTATCACCAACACCCCACCCCCCACCCCCCCCCCAAAAAAAAAAAGAGGGCATGGGTCAAGATGAAACCAGGGCACCGCAGGTTTTAGTGGATGTGTCCATTTACCGATCGAAATACATTTCGGGGTGTCAGGAAATAGCAACCAGAAGCATCCCTTGCCCACTTCTCTGCCCTCACGCCGAGCGGCTGCTTTGGGCTTTCCCTCCTACAATTTGAATCCATATGAAAGCGACATCCTGAAACAAATACCCGCAGAGGGAAACCACAAAAGTAATTTTTGAGAACAGCCCAAACTGAAACCGCTTCATGAAAACCGCCCAAACCGAAACTGCGTCAAGGGAGGTGAAATCAAGGCTCACAGAGATGCCGCCAATGTGGCATGTCAGCCGGGAAATATGGTCTAAATCATGGGGCGGGTCCCACTGTTCCCGCCGCAGCCCAACCAGAGTAACACTCCTTTTCACTGAACCCAAAAGTACCATCTGGGTGCCCTTTTTTTGCAGGGTACCCTGGTTGGGGTTGGTTTCAACGGAAACCAAAAGCAAAACCGCCGAGGGAAAAAAAGAAAACAAACGAAAGCCCTCCTCGTCCACGGTGGTGTTGATGCTCAACTCCGCTAGCCTCATGACCAGGACTAGCGCTTGTTGGCTTCCTTTGTTTGCCCAAAAGACAATACACATCTGGGCTGCCCGCAGATCCCCTGCGAAAAGTTTGACTTTTTGGTTGGGTTAAATGGAAACCCCCACTAAACACTAAAAGGCCAAAAAGCTAAGGAGATGGCTGGGAGCCACCAAGATATGTGGGAGCTCTAATGTTAGAAATGCAAAAAAAAAACACAAGATGCCGATCCGCAAGCGGGAAGGGAAAGGAGGGTTTAAGTCTAACAAATGTGCGGCTTCTTTGGCCTCAGATTGAGAGGTCGGCTTTCCGGGTCAGAGAGACCCTCCGGGACGCTACCCAGTCCTTCCAAATGAGTGCGTCTTCTTTCAGGGCACCCACACAAATTGTGGGTTTCCCTTTGCTTCCTAAAAAAAACGGGGCCCACCCAAATTGTGGTTTTCCCTCTGGTTTCCTTTTAAAACCGCGCCCAAAAAGGGCACCCTTAAAAGCTCGGCACACTTCAATGGGCACCCTCTAAGCTGCTGGCTGCGCCGGCGTGATGGCGGCCGGCGTGTTGATCATGGTGTCACGACCTAAGTCGTCTCAGTTTCGAACAAAAGAAAAAATAAGAAGAAAAGAGGAAACACAAAGAGAAAACACACCAAAACTTCAAGTTGTTTGATCAACTCCTCCAGACTTCTCCAGGGACGATTCCTCCAGTAACCCGCAACGGAAACCCAAAAGGGAAACCGCAGTTAAAAGGAATGGCAAGGCTCAAAGCTCCGGACCCCAAGAATACCCGGCGCCCACGTGGTTTCCTTTCACACGCAGCAAGGGCGCCCGCAAGTAAGGGGCCTTCATCATGAGACCTTCCGTTTTAGCCTTTAGCCCCGATCCCACACCCAGCATGCACCAAACCTTCCAGCAAAACCCCATGGAGCCTCCTCCCCTGGCTTTTGGCTTGGGAGGAAGAATGTTAGCCCCGGATTAAGCAGAACCTCTGGTTGATTTTGATCGGGGGGTGTCCCCTTTTAGTGGTTGGATTCAGACCACTTTTGGAGGGAACACCCCCCTAATAGTGGGACGGGTTTATAAATCCAGGGTCAACATGATTGTGGGGCTGAACACCCCGCTCCCATTTTCCCACCCGCAAGAAAGCAACTGTTGCGGGGTCATTCGATTGCTTGGTTTTTCAGTGCTTCCTTCGATTCAACCTATCAAATAAGGGTGGCTTTGATCGCAAAACCCATGGGGGCCAGTAAAATGTCGATGTTCGAAGATCCAAGCGGTTGGCAATTCTCCCAACGCTGCGGAGCCTGGGGCACCGACCCATATTGTTTTTTGGGAAGGCGATAAAGTCCCGGATCGTCGTCTGATCGAAATCCACCGTTGGTTGGTTGGGTTGGGTTGGTTGTTGGGTTGGGTTGGCTGGTGGAATGGGTTGGGTTGGTTGTTGGGTTGGGTTGGCTGGTGGAATGGGTTGGGTTGGTTGTTGGGTTGGGTTGGCTGGTGGAATGGGTTGGGTTGGTTGTTGGGTTGGTTTGGTTGGGCTAGTTGTTGGGTCTGCCCGACATCACACACCAACTTAGAACCAATGGCGTTTAAGCCTCCCCCCTTTCGCGCAAATCGATTTGACCGCGCGCTCGCGCGTGCGAATTCGACACGGCCTTCCCGCCGATGATGGTGCAGAGCCGGTCCAGGCCGAAGGCAAGCCCCGCGTGGGGCGGGGCCCCGTACTCGAAGGCCCCCATCAAAAACCCGAACTGCGCCAAAGCCTCCAGCGGACGCTTTTGCTTCGATCGAGAGAAAAACATAAACGGCCCACGCCGAAGGATTTTCCATTGGTTGAAGCGAAATCGCGGAGAAGAAAACATCTTGGAGAAAAACGAGAAAAACTCGGTCCGAGAAAAACCTCGACCCGTACACCCGAAGATGTTTTAATGGCTGACTCGGGCACGGAGGGGGAGAGTGAGGGTTCATGAAGCGGACTTCCAGGAATCGACAGGTTCGAGTGGCTCTCATGACTTGGACAAAAGGGACGGCCGTCGATTGTTGAGTTGAGAGAGCGAGAGAGAGAGATCGATAGAGAGCCAAAAGAAGCTCTTAGTGGATACACTGGGGTTTTTGGGCCCACCCCACGTGTCCAGAAGACCCTTCTTCAAGTTGGGTTGCGTGGCATCCTTGGCCTTGAACCTCTTGTCATTGAAGCCTCTCTTCTTTTTGGAGGGCTGGTCACATGGTGCAGCCATTTAGTCCAGGACTTTCTCATTCGACACTTGAGTAGGCGAAACCAACGGAAAACCCCGTACTCCGTGGGACCATGTGACCGGCCTCCTCTTTGGTGAAGCCCAGCACCTCAAAGACCTTCTCTTGGAGCGGCCGGTCCTCGGAAACACGCGGATCCTCGGGCTGGCAGCCCAAAAATCCGTGGTCCGTGGTCCGTGTCCAGGTCTCCTCTACCAAAATGGTGGGGGGGGAGGGGTTTCCATGGCCTGCCAAAATGCCTTCGGAGACCAAAAGGAACGCCGAAACCAAAAGAGGCCACCAAATCCCGTTTTGAGTGGTGAGCACCCGTGATCTGTGCCGCGGTTCTGGCGTGGAACCAATTGCCGGAATTTGGGATTGGGGATGGCTCAACCAAGATGCAACTGCGCTCTAAACCCTGGAATTGTGTCAAAGGAAAACCCTAAAGGAACCCCCCCCCGTTCTGGGAACCCCATGTTCCATTTGGCTGAAATGTATGGTGCAACCCATGACTTCCTGGTCCGGTCAAACTCGGCGCCTTAAGTTGAACCTCGCAGGTGGAGACGACTTTCACCCCCGATCTGGGACTTGGAGACCTTCGGCAACTTGCAGGGTGCGATAGGTAGCGCATCTTTCAACGAGTCCGGGTGGTGGGATTCATTCCGTCTGCGGATTCCCAATGGTTTTCTCGGGGTCATTCCCGCGTTCCCTGAGAACCAGCAAAGTTCACCAGGACCTCAGGAGCGAGATCTCCGGATCCCAGAAGTTTTGGAAGCTTCGTCCATGCTTTTTTAAGCGCGGCCCTTTTGTTCAGCGGGTCCAGAATGGCAGGCCCCAAACCCGGACCTTCGGGGACGAGCAAATGACGAGCATAGAAAAGCATTGTGTGCTTCCAACAGCTCTACGGGGCCATCTGTCACACCAAAGGCACGACCCTTAAAGAACTCAAAGCCTTCTAGCTGCACCGCCCCAAAACTGGGCCCTCAGATCCCCCGCTAAAAGTTTAACTTTTAGTGGGCTAAATGGAAACTACCACTAAACACTAAAAGGCTAAAATGCTAAGGGGATGACCAAGAAAAATGGTACCAACTCAAATATGAACGCACCCAGCTCCGTCCAACACAGCTGACGGCTGCCGGTAACTCTCCGAATCGAGGCGCGTGGATCCTCACGGAGCCGCCACCCACCTCCGGGGCCACATCGTGCGCGCCAAACAAGCGACGTTTTGGTTGCTTGGGCCAAAGGCAAATTGGAGGCCAGACAACTTTTTTTCTGAGACAATAGCTGCCAAACAACTCTTCTCAGGCGGTAAGATGGACATACAGATACTCTGAAGCCACTATAGAAACGGAATTGGCGGGGGTTGGCTACGGGACAATAGCTCTTCTCTGCAAGCGGGTGGCAACAAGCTGGGTATGGTGTCGGTTTTACACAACCCATGGTTGCCCTTGATGAGATGAAACATGTACCAGGGGCCGAGCCCCATGATTTCCATTCAGTTGCGAACCGGTTCCCAATATGTCCTCTTACACCCAAAAGGTAGCTCACCTTGGTTTCCAAGTCGATCCTTAAAGAAAATAAAGAAAAACACATTAGGCAAATTTGCAAAAATCGATATCCGGGTACACCAAAAACTCCACATCAGATCCTGTTTCATATTTCGTCCACCTACGAAGTCGCTTAGAGCCGCCATGGCGCCTCCACGCCATTGATGACCATGTCATAGGCGTTGGCTCGCACCTCCCGTTGCTTGTGCCACCGGCAAAACGGGCATACCTTTAAAGCCACAAACCTCCCGTCGCAACCAACCAGGTCAAGCAAATGACCTTTAAGGCCACAAAGGGACATTTAGGGCACGCTGAGTCAAGAGAGATGAGAAAAAGAAGAAGGAAACAAACAATATCCTACATCCCACCGAAAGCTTTCGGGATGGGGCGGAAGAAGTGTATCAGATGCTCCCCCCAGTCCCAGTTCAAGTGAGGACTTTCGGACATTTTGCTTCCCCTCGCTGCTACACTCAACATTACAACCACATGTCGCCGTTTTGGAGGGGCCCGGAAAAACCTCCGAACAAGGACCCAGGCTCCACTTCCCTTAAAAAAAGCGCCGGGCTCCTCTACTTTTTTTGTGTGGAGTAGTTCCATGAAAAGCACGGGTTCCTCTACAAATGGGGGTGTTATTATTCTTTTCGGGCGGTTCCGAAAAGGGAACAAATCCGCAGCGCGCTTCGTCAGTGCCGTCCGCTTCTGCTTTCGTTTGTCACTCTCCGTGTTCCTCGCCTCCAGGAGCTTCTGATCCTTGTGATCCAGGCCTCGGAAGGCTCGTGGCTTGGAATGCGGAAGGCGGGCGTTTGCCCCCGTAACCGGACCACCCAACCGCGTCGGCGTTGTTGTCTCTCTTTCTCTTCCTTTTCTCTGTTTTTTTGGGGGGGAGGGGAAGGGGGCGCTTTCGGGCGAGATGAAACTGTGGGAAACGACCGGGGAAAACCGGAGGAAGGCCGCGCCGTTGGTTCGTGTTTTTTTTGTGTGTGTTTTTTTGTTGGAGGGGGGCGGGGGGGGAAAACCCGCCGTTTGTTGTTGGAATATATATATATATATTTTGAGGGGGGAGGAGGGGGAGTGACGCGTAGGACGGTGGAAACTCAAGGGAACATACACCAGTCGTCTTTTTTCTGGGTGGAGGGGACTCCGGACAACGCCCCATCAAACTCATAAGCCCTGGCTAGAGTCGGCGTCGGCTGGACTTTTAGATTCACACACCTGGCTGGGTGACTTCGACCCCGAACCCAAGGGACAATCATGGAATCCCTCCTTCACCCCCCTCTTCCAGTGAGCTCCGGAACTTGGGGATGTCAAAGTAGCCCAGATATGGCATCGGCTTTCCTCTTGTTCCTTGAGGTTTCTAGGAGTACCTTCCCCATTCTTTCCAGGGATCCTTCTTTCCAGAAAACCTCCAGAAACCCAGACAATGGATGGTTTATGAGACCGAATGATGGTTGAAAAGAACGGAAAAGGCATCAACCCCTAGAACCTTTCGCCTCCGCAAAAACCGATACAAACCCATCGCTGGGTTGGCCTTTTTCGATTCGTGCTTCAACCTAGGGCTCGCGCTCACCATCTTCTCGATATCCTGATCAACAAGCAAACAGCCCGCACTATCCGTCCTTCCCCCGGATAAAAAGAAAACAAAGGCGCACTGGAACGGACAAGCCCCGGGCTCAGTTTGCACCCCTGATTGTCAGCTGTTCTGGCGACAGCTTGCCACACAAACTGCCTGTTTCAAACACGCGGTTCAAGCAGCTGTGCCTGAATCGCCCTCATTTCGGTGGACGGTGTTTCATTTCTTGCTGCCCTGAAACCAGCCTTGCCCCACCCTGGCACCTACCTGCCCTTTCAGCGTGAAGGATGAGTTGAACTCCGACTGCAGTCCACACAAACCGTCCAGTTGCGCTTGCCCAAGTGTCTGTTGACCGACAACCCCAGTGAGGGCAAAAGGCAAACAGTGCTTTCTTGGCAAGCTCACATGTACCAACCCACAGTTTCGCAAGTGATCTTTGCATCGGCCGAACACATGGGCGTGGCTCAAAATTAAAGACCTCGGGTTACGTTTTGGTGTTCATTTCCATTTAGCAAGGTGCCACTGTTGTGCGTTTTTTGCGCCACAGCCACATGGGTGTGTTTCTGTTTTTCAAGGAACCGCACTTTTTAGGGTTGTGTTAAAGGACACCAAAAGGCAAGCCGCCAATTGTGTGGGTTCCCTAGCGTCCGTAGCGCCGGCAGCACCAATTCACTAGGGGGAAACGTCTAACCTAGTTGATGTGGCTGCGGGTCAAAAATGGGTACCCAAAATAGAACCCTGAGTAATGGAACCAAGGAGTAAAACCTGTGGTCACCTGAAAGTGTAATTTTGACCCACACCCATGTGGGCATTTCTGTGTTTCTCAGAATTTGGGACCCCAGGTGGTTGTTGCTCTTTTGGTTTCCTTTTGAAACCATCCAAAAAGGCGACCCCAATCTTGAGACGCCCACATCTGTAAACCACCAGGATAAAATTTTGGAAGCCCTGCAAGTCTCCTGAACAGCTCCTTTTGAGTGCGTGGGACTCGGGACTCCACCCCCCCCATTTGAGTCACTTGCTCAAAACCCGGGTGAGCAAAATGGTCGTAATCCCAGAACCATGCTTCAAGAATTAACAAGGCGGAATTCCGCAGCTACTTCTGGCTGAGACTGCCCATTACTAACCTTCATCTACCCGGGTTTTGATTGTGGGCCATTTGCAGGGAGCAGCGCCGGCCTCAGTCCAAGGCGAGGTGAAGGGATGGTGCTTGGCGCAAAAGCGCTCCTGACTCAATCACTTGAGGTGGTGCCCTGATAGAAACCCCTTTATAATGCCATTATAGATAGGCAATGGACATGCATATATATATATATGAATTAGATTATAATATCATTTCATATCATATCATGTTGGATCTCTATCATAATATGATGATATCATATGATATCATATCATGTACACTTCCATGTCATCGTTGCCTGCCCCAAAGCGTGATACGGCCATGGAAAAAGCCTCATCCAAGGCATTGAGGACTCCTGACAGTTTCGCTCATTCTCTGGGAGATGGCTTTCTGGAACAGGCAGGTTGCCACTAGATCGGCTCCTTGACATTTGGTTGAAAGCTCTGCTTGTACCCTTCCGATCTGGGCCATAGCCATCTCCGACCACTGTGCAGCCGATTGCCGCTTGAGTCGCACCGCTTAGCGACCACGGATTGATCCCCCTAGTACTGTGTCAGGTGCTCTGGTGGAAGACAGGCACCCTTAAAAAGAGATTCCTGATTTATACTTGGAAGGTTATTGAATCAGAAATAGAAATCAGGGGTAGCTGTCACACCATCTATCTGTTCACTCCAAAATGGTGTCAACTGATCCTGACTTGACTGTGGCACAGGGTCCGGCCCAAGTGACGCATGATTGGTGGGCGCCCTTGCATAAAGCTGCACGTGGGTGTGTCCTTCTTTGAGTGTACCCTTGTTTGGTGGCTACACAGGGAAAACAAAACAACAACCGTTGCAGCATTTTTGGGGGGGTGCAACCTCAAAAAGACGAGCCACCCATTCGTTGCTTCACGCCCCGCGCGTCGAAAAAACCACTCACCAGCCTCGTCCTCATCCCACTCCAGCATGGGGAAGTTCCTCGGCGCGGGGAGCGGGCACTGGAGATGATTCTGGCTGTCCGTTTTCAGATCTGCTAAAAGTTTGGCTTGTGGGTTCAGTGACCCTTAAAAGAGTAAAAAGAAACTAAGGGAATGGCTGGGAGCCACCAGGTGCTGTGTTCGTGTCAGGTTTCGATTCCTTTACGATCCCCACGTCGCAAGTCAAAACCAATGAAAGCTGACAGCAAGAACCCTGGCGAAATCGGATCCTGAATTTCTGAGCTAGCCCCCCCTTGAATGGCCGAAACCGAAGTCCCCATTTCTTCCGTTGGGAGATCGGCCCTCTGGCAACCACACCATGAAATAAAACGATCTACAGGGAAGGTGCCAGTGCAGAATCTTGGCCCACAACAAAAAAACAAAAAAACAAAAACAAAAACAACAGAGATTCCTTTTCATAGAAGCCCAAGATGAGATCACCACCTCAGATCTGGTTTCGTCTTCTTCTTTTTCTGTTTTTTTTTCCCGGGGGGGTCGATCATGGTCGATCCCCCCCCCCCGTTTTGGGCTCGTGGTTCTTCTCAGGCCCGGCCCAAAACCGCGCACACCCCCGCCGGAAACGGGGCGCCGGGCACCACCCAGAGCGCCCGGAAGCCCTCGGAGCGAAGGCCTCCGGTTTTCTCTGCGAGGAGTTGGAGCGACGTGGGCGGGGGGTGCTCTCGGGAAAGTCGATGGAGCTTTCTGTGGAACTGGGCCACGCGACTGGGTAGGAATAAAGGAAAGATGGCTCGGATCTGGTGGATTTTTTGGCCCCCAAAAGGAAAGAAGGGCGACACTGCTCAACTGGGTAGGGGTGCTCTTGGGAAAGTAGATGGAGTTCTCTCTTCTTTACTTTTTTTGTGGAGTTTGGCCTCGGCTCGAGATGCCCAGTGGGCATCTCGGCTCGAGATGCCCAGTGGGACTTTCCATGGGGAAAACAAAGCATCGGCATCCCACTTTTTTTGGGTCGGTTGAGGTTCAAGGGGAACGCTTCCCCCCCAAAAAGGAAAGGGCGCCACTCAGTGTGCTTTTGGGAAAGTAGATGGCTTTTTTTCTGGTAAATGGAATGAAACCCATCTAAACCAGTGCCATCTTATTTGTAACCGAACTAACCTTAAAAAGACACCTACCCTTGTGAGTTCACACCCGGGAGCAACATGTTCTTTCCTGGGCTGTCCTCAGATCTGCTGAAGTCCCTGAAAAAAATATATACATATTTATTTGCAGTAGTGATCGATTCCCTTTAAAACCAACCGGGGAAAATAAAGCATATTCTTATAACCAAATGGAAGCTGGTGAGTTTACACCCGGGGGGTTACACCAGGGGTCAACGTTTGGCTGGCTTGTGGGTTAAATTTAATTCGGAAACCCAACCACTCAACCAACTAAAAAGCTCAAAACGCTACCAAGCTGGGGAACCGGATGCCTGGGAGCCATCACAAACACCTGCCATGATACTCCCACCAACTAACATGGATGTGCAAACCCCCTTTCCAAGAGGAAAGTAGTCTTTCAAGGGTCTGTGCACTTCCATGTTAGTCAGTGGGAGGGTGACTTGTAGGTTTAATTCGGAGACCCAACCATTCAACCAACTAAAAAACTCAAAACGCCAACAAGCTGAGGATTTGGATGTCTGGGAGCCACCAAGAAACACCTGGCATGATATTTGCCTGCTTGGTTCCTGAGAACATCTGGGGTACCTGACAAACTACCTGGTCCCTTCTTTGGGCAGCTTTTTGGACCGGTACCTTTCCACCAGCCATAAGGCAACCTTCGAGGTTTTGATTGGTTCTGACGGCTGCGACTTTGGTACTGGTTCTGTCTGGATTACCCCTGCCATCGACTCCGACCATATCGCTAATCGGGCGTGGCTCTCCCAAGGCGACAAAGGTCTGAGACAAGCCAAAAAAAAACGCCGGACCCATCTTTGGCTGGTTCTGAAAGTCAGACATGGCAATCTCCCACCAATTCACCTGCAACCGTTCGACGTTCGGGGCCCGGTCCCTTTAAAAGGAACCTTTTCTCTTCCAGGACCCCCGAACGTCGAACGTCGAACGGTCATTGGCTGGGAGGGCCCACCTGGGGCCATGGCCTAGCTCGGTGCCCATGATGTGCCGGAACTTGCCCATGGATTCTTGCCTCGGCCAAATCGGCCAAACGGCCACCAGTTTGGCGGTTTTGGCGAGTACCTACCCTCCCTCCAACAATTACCCTCCCTCCCATCATGGACCGGCAGGAGGCTTTTGGAAAACGACTTTCCTCTTGGAGACGCCCCTTGACCACTTACGTCCATGATTTTTGCTAAGTTCACAACAATGGTATAACATGGATGTGAGTTTCATTCGGTGGACCTCAGAAATCGAAAGTTCATCTCATTCCACTTTTGAGATGGTTGGGCCCCCATGAAAACTCACAGCCAACTAATTCACCGCTCGTCCAAGAAGTCGCAACGGTTGCCGGGCTTCTAAGCCTCCGCCACAGGCAGCGACCATCACAAAAGGGGAGCACCGGAATGCTTTTTTCTGCGTCCAAGTGCTCCCCCAAAACTCCCATGAAGAGTAGTGTTTACTCCGGATGCATCCGGAGTATGACACTCCTGGCATCCGCCCAAAAACCCTTGTGAAGACACTAATCCGAGGCATCCACCTAAAACCCATGTAGTAACTTCCCCAGCGAAAGGGGGAGACCCGCCCCTTGATATCGTCCAAATTCAGCTTCGAGGTTTGCGGCTAAGCGTCGTCTTCAGCTTCGGGCCTGCCACAGGCGCGCGTTGACCAAAAAGAAACAGCGACCTTCGAAGCGAAGACCTGGAGCCATTTGGCTGTGGCTCACAACGTGGAATCCCCGAAATGGCACCTTGGTGTATGGAAACCATGACTAAAACCAGCTGGTTTATTTTGAGCCACACCCATTTGGCAACCTTTGTGGGCTGGGCGAAAACCCCGAAGTGGCCTGTGAGGAGTGAACGGGTAAAGGTGCTGCCCTTTTTTTCTCCATGACCCAAGAGAAAGAGTTTCTGACAGAGGAAGGGAATTGGGTGAGAAAGGAATGGCCTTGTAACGGAGTGAAGAGATTCGTCCATCCGTTTCTAATCCCTTTTCCAAACCCCAGAGTGCAAGCTGGTTGGCTGTTTGACCGCACCATCAGCTGAACTTCTCCGTACGTGGCAAATTCTGGGAGCCCCGAACATAGGAGCTTTCCTTCTACTGAGTCGCTCGAGACCAGCCTTAAACCGAACTAACAAAAACCGGAGACCAATATGCGGCTTCCTGCAAGCAGCAGGTGACAGCGAGAATTGGGCAGGGTACCTCTGAACCAAGAGGGCCCCTCTGAAAGTAAACTGTCACGAATGCGTCAACGGGAGTTTCACCGTGTCCAGGTCACAGGGAAACCGCAACGACACAGCTGCCAAGCGAAATTGGCCGATTCCGAGCTCGTTCTGATTCACGGTCCGAAAGCGCTTCCCGAAACAGGCTTCGCAGAAAAAAGGGGCGGCCAAAAAAGGGAACGCCTTGTTGGATGGTTGGTCTTAAAGGGAAATCAAAAGGAAAGCCACGATTGATGTTTGGAACACGCGCAAATGACATGAGTGTGTCTCAATCGAGGAGAACCCCCCCAAACCCGGTGGGCTTCCCGTTAAAACTATTATTTAAAAAAGAAAACAAGAAGAAAAAAATAGAAAAAAATAAACTTCACTGTCGGTCCCCTCACGGTTGGGCAGAATTCGTTTGCAACAGCCACCGACTGGCCTCTGCTAAAGGGAGGCCAAAAGGAGGATGTGGAAACCTTAGCAGTGAATTAACATGTGTGCCATGGTCAAAACTGGTGCGAACCATTGCCATGGCTCCGGAATCCTATCATCATTCTCTGGATTCCCAGAGGGATCCTTCCAGCTACGGAAGTGTCCGGTTAAACTTCCTTAAGGATCATGCTCTGGATTCCCAGAGCTATGGCTCCCGCAGGGGGTTGACTCGCACTCACGAACTCTCGCGCCCTCCTGCGATGATCAGCAGCAGGTCTCCCGGGCCACACCCCCCGGGCTTCGCGTTGGCCTTCCTGGGGACGGATTCATGTCCAGCCGCTCGGGGATGGAGGGAAACCGGGGTTGGTGGTTCATGCATTCAGAAGCTCACAAAGGGAAACCGAAGGGAAATCGCCCTTTTTGGGAGGGGGGGGGGGGGGAATTGTGACTTGTGCTTGGCGGCCCTCCCTATTGAAATTCATGGCTCGGCTCGTTTTTTGGAGTCACCCTTCTCAGGTTCATAAATGCAGACCAAAGGGAAACAGCCCTTTTGGGGGTTTTGGCGGGGAGGGGGGGGGGTTGACCGCTGAGTGGCGATGGTTTATTGGGGTCATTCCAACTCATTCCCTCGGCACGAATATGACCCCAGAAGCCTGGGCCAAATGCTTCCTTTAAGTTGGAAAATCCCTAGGTTCATTCCCAAAACCCTGGTGATTCCCTACTGTGCACCAGCAAGTAACAAGGCGCTGGCGTGCGTGCTTCCAAAGATGAGGTCATTTGGCTTGACAGCGAGCAAGGAAACATGTAAAGTATTCTGGTCTGGGGGAAACAACGCGCAATCCAGCCCAAATGAATCAACCTGGCAGGCGAATGTTTTTGTTTAGCACGGGGACTCTTGGAGTCTATTTTGCAACAGTTTGGCAATTGGTTGTTCTTCGGGTTTCTTGGCTGCAAAAATCACCCCGCGTCCTAGTCACCGTAGTTCCAGCCAAGAGTGAAGTATTCCCTCTAAAATCGGACACCACTATGACTCAACCAGGGCTGAATTGCGGGTCTCAATTCTTGGCGACAGTTGCCGCGGCGCATTAAAAAAAAGAAAAAGTGTTGTGGTTTGGGGAACACGCAACTGCTCAAGAGGCGTTCCAGGTCAAAGCGCAAAGATCCAAGAAATGGCCAATTTTCCTGGCAAATCCGAAGCAAGCCAAGCACCCGGAAGGTCCCCCAGGGAAATTTGGAAGACTTGGCGTTCCAATCCTGGGCGTGCGAGCAAAAAAATGGTTGCTACACAAACTACACAAAAAGACCGGAACCGAGTCCAGCCAAAAAGAAACCTTCCAGGCTGTCTACGAAAACGCGGCACCGAACGGCGGCCGAGCATCTCCACCCACTTCACGTAGTCCTGACCGATGCTGGGCCCCGTTGTGGATGCTAATGCAAAGAGAAGTATTTGATAGTGAAAGAAAGAAAATAAAACCAAACAAAATAAAACAGAAAATGTAGAAGAATGATTATTAGAGAAGAGAAAGAATGAGATGATAAATGATGAATATAAAGACAGAAGTAATTACAAGGAGATAAACTGATTAACAAAAGATAATGAATATAATTAGAAATAGAAATGTAACTATAGAAATAGACACTATCAAGTATTACGACTAAAAAGAGAAACGTCCTTTCTTCCTTACCATTCACTGTCTATTCCCTGTAACTCTTGTTTCTTGAGTTTTATTATGTCCTTCTTTTACCTCAGGAACCATATTATTAGCAGTAAAAAGGAAAGGTACCAACATACAACCATTCTACTTCTAATTGATTCCTTCGTTCGTTATCTTTTTCATATTCTGTTCTTTCGTTCTTTCTTGAAAACGATGAAATCTCAGGGAACCGAATGTGGAAAATCGAGTCTGGACGCCGACCTACCATGTTGAAATGGGTGGCTCGTCTCCTTTTGGTTGGTACCCCCTTGTTGGCTGGTTTTATCTGGAACGCCCCCGTTGTGTTGCAATCCCCTTGCAGACCGCACATGAGTTAATCAAAACCTGGTAGCAAAATAACCAAAAATCCAAGGACCATGCAAAGAATTGACGGCCTTGTCTCCAATTACAGTACGCGGGCGTTGATGGTGACTCGCGAGAATCTTCACACGCCGGGTACAAATTCTAGGCAAATCACCGGAATTCGGAAACCGGAAACAAGGGACGCGATTCGTAAGGGACCTTCGTAGGGCTTGCTCAAACAGGGCTCCCCACATGTCCCCCCTACATTACCGCAAAAGACCACTCATCTGAAAAACGCGCGATGTTTAAGGGATCTGAAACCGGGAAACGTAGGTCTGTGTGTGTGCCTGTGTTGTTCTGTTCTTTTTTAAGGGCGCCTCGCGAAATGGTACTTTACTTTTCCTCATGGTATCCCTTTAACACCAACCAAGAAGAAGTACCCTCAAAAACAGAGACACACACACACACATACCCATAGGGACCTCGAGGAAAATGTGTTGTTGCCCGCGGTGCCATCGTTGAAAAAGCCGCCGCCTCATCCGTAAAGAATTTCTTGGCGGAGCAGTCGTAGGAACCGTCCGGGTTGATCTTCAGCCACACCAGCGCGGACGCGCCTGGCCGGTCGAGGGCAAAACCCGGGTGTTTCGTGTTTTGGTTCAAGCACCAGAAGGGGAAAACATTTTAGGGAGGCTAACCGGCTAAGCACTTGACAAGATTTGGTGACCGTAAATGGTTTCCAGTTTGCTGGTTTTAATTTATGCTCGCTGCTGCTCCCACTTTCATTGGCGCAGCCCTTTGTATGTCCAACTGGCCTCAATTAGATTCTGGTGAACATGGGGATTAAAGTAAAGCCGAAACTGTGTGGAAAACAAAACCTTTCCCAAAGGGTCCCTTCGTGCCCTGTTGCTTAGCCGGTTACAAAGGGGTCAAATTAGAGGACTCGGATATACGGTACACGGGCGATCAACATGAACTGGCTTTGGTTTTGGCTTCCTTCCATACCCTTTGATACCCCTACTACATTCGCTTAGAAAATCGGTCACCCTCCCTCGAAGTCCAACCATGCAGAACCCCTTTTGGATGGTGTGAGAGCAAACCAAGAAGATTAACCATTTCCGGGACCCCTCACTTCTTCCAGCATGTAACACCCCCCACCCCCCCCCCCCTCTCCACCCAAACCCCCCAATTCCCCCTTAACCCCCCAACCCCCCCCCACCAAACGCTCATCAACCCTGGAAACTTAGACAACTCCGAAAACAACAAAAAGCAGAACGCTTCGACAAATCACTCCTTTGGTGCAACGCACCAGAACCCTTCAACAAATCGGTGGCTCTATCGCGCCTACTTCCTGGCCAGTGGCCTTCTTCTCCAACTCCTTCACCTTCCTCGGGAGGCGAGAGAGAGGCGTCGATCAGTGCCAATCGCCCCCAAACCCACGGACCGGCCAACCCCCCCGGAAGAAGACCAACCTAAAGCCGAAAACCATTACCCTTGGGGAACCTATGGGCCAAGATTGGAACAGAACTCGAACAAACCCTAGAGAATGGCTTCGATGCTCCTTTTGGTCTCCCTTCGAAAAGCACCCCCAAGTACCACCGAAAATGCACTTCTCTTTTTAACCACCCCCAAACAAAAGAAGAACGACCCGCCAATCGAAAGACGCCGAGTCGAACTCGGCAACTCGGTAACCCGAGCCAGCGGCTTGGTGGACCATGCGCCGGCGCCCTGGAAAAGTCAAACTCTCTCAATCCAATAGTACATAAACAAACACGACATGTGTATAGATTAAAAAAAAAAAAAAAACAATATGTGATTCATCCAGGGCCTACCTTCCTATATTCTAGTTGAAGGTGTCAAATGTATGTATATATATATATATTAATGAGGGTATTAGTATATATAAAAAGATATACACCTTTGTGTACGTATATCTGTCTACTTCTCTCTCCCTCCCTCTTTCTCTCTCTCTCCCTCTCTCTCTCTTTTTTGTCTCTCTCTCTCTCTCTCTGGATATGCCTTCTTGAGTGTGTCTCCAAATAGGGAATCTCCAAATGGGTGGTGTTCCTTTGGTTTCCCTTCAAGGAAACCCAACAAAGAGTAACGTCCAACATGAGGGGCCCCTCCCCCCCTCCATCTGACGAATTCGGCTTGGCCAAAGGGCTCCCCTCATGGGAGTCTTTTTTAGGGGACCCCCAAATGACGCAGCGGTTTGCCTTTTTGGTTTCCCGTAAAACCACGCAAAAAAAAAAGCCTCACAAAATACAATCCCAGATGGCCGTGAACTTCAATGGGGATCCCCTCAAGAGTGGTTGGGGACATACAGCCCAACCATGGTGTCCGCCAAAGGGCCCCTATTGAAATTCATACCCATATTTCCCAAAACACATCACCCCAAAAGTTACTCACCTTGCATTGGCAACCAAAAGGAGATGTTTAAAACCACACTTCAAAAGGACATATAGGGAGAAAGAATATTATTATTTTCGGGGACATGAATAGTAGACATGTAATTCATATATACCTAGTTATTATATTCGGGGAAGCCCCACAACCCATCGTTGGTTGGGCCCATGTAGTGATTTTCCTGGAAAGAGCCAGCACGCTTCAACCTTTACCGCCGAAAATGTCATCACTGGGTCCACAATGAATCGGCTGAATTTTGCCTGGGTCTATAGCCCATTTGGGCGAGACATCAGGGACGCACCCTAAGTTTCAACCATAAAGCCAGGGACGCGCTCTGACGGACATGGGGAAGCACGTAAATTTTAGCGCGCCTCACATGACCGACACGGATTTTCGTAGCCATTAGTCACTTGCCTGAAGCGCATCGAGCATGGCAATGAATTTTAGTGCGGAACCAGCTCAAAAGTGTTTGGTAGACATGAATCACCTAATGGGAAGCCAGGATTAATAATTGTCCTGGTTAATTAATAGGGTGTGTCCCCCTTTAGTGGGGACTCATCGCTTTTGGAGGGGAACACCCGTGAACCGGTTTATTACTCTGGGGTCATTAAAGGATTTCTACCGTCCGGCCGCTTCCGCCTTGCAGCACATTGCAACCACGTACTCGGCATCGTCGAACATCTGCGGGGCTGGCCAAGCTGAACAGTCCCCTGAATGAACGTAACCCCGAGGGAGGGGCAATCCCGAAAGTCCTCCATCCGTCCCATCTCATCCCATCCCATCCCACTCATTCACCACCTTTCTTTCTTCCAAATGGCTAACCCTTTTGGTCCCCGCCCACAACGGCAGCACTTGGGCGCTCCCTTTTTGAGAGCTGGCCTTGCTTCTGTGGAAACGGCACACCGAAGAGACGGATTTCTCCCCGCCTTGAAGTTCTTGCCTTTGGACACCTGCATCCAGTGAAACCGGAACAAGCTGGGCCCGACTGACATGGGGGTCCGAAGGCACCCCAGGACGACGTTCCTCTTGGGTTCGGGGCTGTGTGCACTTCCATGGTCGTTGGTGGGAGGGCTAGCTGACATGTTTCCGCCCAAAGAACGAAAAAGTTGGCCCGCAAACCCAGGCAAATAAATAGGTGTTGGGCCTCGTATTACAGGGTCCCTATATGTTCAACCGAAGAACAGCATAGTTCCGGCCGCTTTACATCGCATGTCATCTTCTCAGGACGCACTGAACACGGTGACGTGGACCATCTTTCCAATTGTTGTCACAAGGGGACTCCGCATATGTCCGACCGTTAAGTGATCACCCTCCCAGCTAAAAGAAATCTGACTGTAATTTGGCCCAATAGGTGTTGTTTAAGAAGACCAAAGACGGGAATATAGAGAACCCTGTGCCAGCTGTAATTTTGAAACCTTCATCAACGAGAAGGGATGGCAGCCGAAGTTGTCAGGTGGGTATCATTCTTCGAGCCTCAAACAAGGTGCAGTATGCCAAAAGGCCCCCCTTAGGTCGATTGCTTGAGTCATCCCCAGCTCACATTGGCTCACACGACCAAGGCTGGCAAAGCAAACCCAGTGGGACAAACCTGCAGGCGTTGATCGCCCTTCAGCATAGTTTGGCGGACCCGTTGTCTGAGAGAAAACATCTTCCGCCCTTACCCTTTTTGACCAACTCATCTCACAACCCTCCCGCGCTGTGTCGCCTTGCGGGAAAACAAGCTCGGCTTGCGCTTTTGCGCAACCTAAAATGGCGGAGCCTCAAACTGCGCACAAAAACGGCTGGTGACGTTTTTAAGTACCCTTTGAACGCCATCCAGAAATGGCGTTCAGCCTCCGTAAATACCGAAAAGGGGGTCGCTTCATTGCTTTCCAAAACCCCAGCTTAGACGCTTTGCCACCCTCTAATCAAAATGGCTGTCCCCTCCTTGTAACACAAAGAGCTTCTGCTTGAACCACACCAAATCGTGCATCCTGATGCTTCGGAAGGCCATGGATCCTTCAGCGCCACACGCTTCTACTGGCTTCCTCCGCGACTTGCTCAACCGCGGGTTGTATGAACCGGAAGGAGTCCGCACGTGCCAATGGCATCCGTGCTTAGCACCAGTTAGCACCTCTGCCAATCGAAGTGTCAAAATGCCTAGTCCTGGGCATAAGAAAAAAGGCACTCTGCCTGTTTGATGGGCCAAACCCTCCAATCCGTTGAAAGGAAGTCGCCCAACTTCCGGCACTCGGAAAAGCTTTGGATCGGTTCGGAGCCGAGCCTCCGTCAACTCCACGAGCCTCAAGCGGGCGCAACACTGCCCAAAGCAAACCGATCTGGGCGAGGGTGTCCCACCCGAGCGAATGTTTGCCTCAAAGAGTTGGAGTTGTGAGTGGGAAAACGCGGCTTCAACCAACAAGTTGAAGGGGATCCAAACAGTAACCAATCACCAAAGGCCTTCATTTGCGGCGGGGGAAACAGGCACAAGTCCATGGCGAACCAAATTTGGGTCCCGGCCAATGGTTCAGCCAGCCCGCCCCCCCCTCCCCCCCCAACCCCCACCCCCTTTTCAGTGGCTTACAGTATCGGATTCCACAACCGCTTCCTGCTCAACCTCAAGTGGGGGAGAAAAAAAAGAAGAACCGAACTGACACCCGCGCCCTTCTCGCGATCCCCGACCCCTTTTCGGTTTTTGGTGGCACACCCGGCGCAAAAGAAGGAAGCACCCGTCCCAACTTCCTTGGCCCTCGGCCCTAGGAAATGGATCGATCGGTTTTCGGCGGCCCTCGGGGCTTGATCCAAAGGTCAGAAGGTCCGTGATACGTGGGATGGACCCTTGGGGAAAAACCGCTGAGCAAACAAACAAACATCACATGTCCCGCAAAATGGGGGAAAGAGTTAGCCATGGTCATTTTGCTAAGCAAACAAACAAACATCTCCCGCAAAATGGGGGAAGAAGCTACCCACAGGTGTTTTTGGGGGCCGGACGGAGTACTAAATTTTGATCAGCCCCCGCATGATTGCCCTGTGCAAGTGATCGGAGCCTATGGTTTCTCCAAGCCCGAAAACACCAGGCCACTGAAGCAAGCAAGCACAAAAGCGAGGATAAGGCCACACCATCGGATACAGTTGATTCTGCCCCCCGCCCCCACTCAACCCCAAGCCCTACTCCCAAGCACCCAACCCACCCCATCCACCCCAACTCCAACCTCAACACTGTCTCCACCTCCACCCCCACCCCCCCCAAAAAAAAAAAGAGAGGAGATCTCCACCCATCCCCCCCCCAAAAAAAAAAGGGAGGAAGGACAAGATTGGTTGAGTCTTCCCCCCCCCCACTCCCCCCCAGAAAAAAAACAAAAAACAAGAAGAATAACAAAACAAACACATGCAAAAAAGAAACAAAAACACCCAACGCGGGGGACAAACACATACCCCAAAAGAAGAAAAAAACACACACACACACACACACACACACACACACACAC
Source organism: Effrenium voratum (assembly GCA_963377175.1). Lineage (NCBI taxonomy): Eukaryota > Dinophyceae > Suessiales > Symbiodiniaceae > Effrenium > Effrenium voratum. Next base: position 544,517 of record CAUJNA010003406.1, read on the forward strand.
ACACACACACACACACACACACACACACACACACACACACACACACACACACACACACACACACACACACACACACACACACACACACACACACACACACACACACACCGCGCGCGCGCGCGCGCGCGCACAAAAAAAAACAAAAACAAAAAAAAACACGGGGGGACTTGCTTGGCACGTTGGACAGCTTTCAGGTCCAGGTGCTCCATGTCATATCTCAGGTCCGGCTTGTCGATGCCGAAGCGGTCCATCGCCTTCCAATTCGAGGATTTCCAGGTTGCGTGGATTCCTATTCATAAAGGTCTCCCTAACAATACAAGTTCTTCTGTTTTACAAGGGGGAAGGTCTGCGTAACAATAAAAATATTATTGTTTTTCTTTATTGGGGGGGCCCTTTGATTTTTAGGGGGCAGGGATCAAATCCCGGGTCCAAGAAAGGAACCCAGAGCCCCGGCGTTCCAACAAAGCCTTCAGAAAGTGGGCCAAATGCCCAACAAATACCACCGGCTAGCGAAACAATGTCAAAACAGGGTGTGAACCCCATTCCCAGGACCAGGCCAGCGCCATGTTGGACGCACAACCAAAAAGCGCCCAAGGTGAGAAAATGTCCGGTGCCGCGCATGTGCTTTGTTCACCGGGTTTTGGCCAAAGGTGCTTGAAAGACCAATGCTTCTTGCCATCAACTCACCTTTTTTGGATCAGATGGTCAAAGGGTGGGTAAGACATTGACCAGAACACGGGCAAGCCACGGAAGCGCAGGGATCTCAGCTGTATTTGCCAAGTCGGACATCACCTTGCGCCATTTGAAGTGAGGTTCCTTTGGTTGAAGGGGAAATATGGGGAAACCTGTCTTTTCAGGGAGGGTGACTCGTCCGCGGGATACGTTCTGGTCGCCCATCTCAGTTGATGTTCCAACCCGAGCCCCAACAAACCCATGGAAGTTTGAGCCTTGGGAGACTCGGATTGATTGGGATCTTCGCAGAGTCGGCGAAGGTTCCCTTCGGGTGCGTGTTCGCGGGCCAACGAACTGAAGGGGCGGCGATCTCAAGCTGGACACTCGCTGGCCTGGAACGTCGAAGCTAAAGGATGGGGTCGCCCAGCTGTGTTGGAAACTTCGGGACCTCTGGGCCTCTGGGAACTCCTGAAATAAGCTCAGGTGATACCCCCAACAGCCTGCGGTGCTCTTTTTAGTCTCGCAGAACCTCGTGGAACCCTGGTGAAACCCTGGTGGAACCCTGGTGGAACCCTGGTGGAAACCTCGTGGAACCTCAGGGCCGCCCCGGACCACCCCGAAGCCTATCTGGGCTGAGACCCCAAAGCTTTTAGCTGTTGGGAGAAGAAACAAAAAATGGGTCCGTTCAATTCCGTTCCATTCCCATCCCCCCAACATTTGGGACCTTCTAAACGGGTGGTTGTTTTTGAGGGTGCCTCGTTTGGGGTGCCTTAGGGCAACCAAAAGGACAACAACAAACATGCTGATTGCTTGACGAGCCATACTGTGGATGGACGAAATGCTGCACCACTTTGAAACCATGATTGAAACCATTGCTGGTCGGCATTTACGTTGGGGACTTGGTGGCGCAATTTCTGGATTCCTGACACCCAAGCAAAATGCAAGAAAAAGAAGCCGCCCGCTTCTCGCAATGAATGGAGCCTCGCTATACTCCATGCGCTGGAAGGCCGGGAACTCGTGGCCTGAGCGGCGAGGGAGGGGCCACAGAGGGGGGTAGGACGGGGGGGGTGGTCGGGTGTGGGGGGGGGGGAGGTGGGTGGGGGTGGAGGTGGGGGTGCGGGTGGGGGTGGGGGTGGGGGTGGGGGCGGGGGGTGGGGGTGGGGGTGGGGTGGGGTTGGGGTTGGGGTTGGGGTTGGGGTTGGGGTTGGGGTTGGGGTTGGGGTTGGGGTTGGGGTTGGGGTTGGGGTTGGGGTTGGGGTTGGGGTTGGGGTTGGGGTTGGGGTTGGGGTTGGGGTTGGGGTTGGGTCTTCCCAGTGTCTTTCTGTTTTTCCTGTAGTCTTGTTCGCCCCGTGAACGTCCCAAATCTCGATCTGGCTTCATAGTGATTGGGACAAAATAACATGAGACAGTGTTGTTGGTGTCCATTAGTTCTAATCAATGAACAACCAGAAACATGACATAACATCACTTGTGTGGTGTGAGAAAATATGAACAGCAAACCAACATGGCGCATCCATGTGAACGAATACAAGGGAAAACAACCGTCAAAACCAAACGAACTTCTGTTGCCTAACCTGTGGGATCTTCCCCAGCAGTTCTCTCCTTGGGGTCCGAAAAGTAGAACCAACCTGAAACCAGTTTGGAACCCCATTCAAACACTCAGGACCTCCCCCGACTTTCGAAGGATTCCGAAGGGCGGCCGGAAAGCCCAAAGCCCCATGGCCGCCAGTCTGTGGAAGCACAGCCGACTCCTCGCATGGAAAGTGGTCCGCCAAACTCTCCACACACCGAGAGTGTCCAGCGTGAGCTTCGAGCGAATCCCGGATTCGAGCCGGTAGATGGCTTTGTCCTTTTGTTGGGGGGACCACCCCCACATCAGGGGGTTTTCCGGTCGGCTTTCCTTCTAAACCAAGCAAACAGAAGGTACCCTCCCAAAAAAAACTCCCACATGGCGCCATTCGAGAGAAAACTGCGGCGAAGTCACCCAACGAACTCACTCTCTCCCCGAGGTTCCGGCCACACAGACCTGGTGGCGTTGAACAATTCCGAGCTGGATGTCGGAAGGGTTTCTTTGGCTTCCCTTAACCACAACCAAAAAACAGAGTACCGTCAAACACATGTGTATATATATATATATATATTCATATTATATTCATACATACATGGTTGGTATGTATGGCACTTTTGAGTCACTATTTTCCCTGACCGCCCATAGAGCGCTTTGAAGCGTGGGATCTAAGATTGAAGATTGACGATTTGGTTTGCAAATATTCGATCCATATTCTAAGGGCCGGAAATAGCTTCAATGCGTTTGGGGTTCTAAGATGGGAATATTGAAGCCTCTCGCTATTGAATCAATCAATCCAGATTTGAGTTGCCCAACAAAGCTTTAAAACGTCTGAAAGAGCCCGCCCTCGTTCGGGCGACTCTGAAGATTCAACACGCCCTGAGAATCTTCGACCAAGCCGAAAATGGGATCTCGTCACAGGTGACAGGTGTGAAGGATTCTTGCCCAAAAATGTATGTGTCTCAGCTGTCTCTGGCGACCCTGGATTCCTTCTTCTCTTATCCCCTGGCCTCAAAAAACCTCCTTGGAACACGTGCTTGGTATTCCACGTGCAAACGCAATCTGCTTGCCTGGCGTGGGGGCTAAATAATGCTATGAGCCACCACGCAGCGAGCACAAACTCGTGAAACATCTTGGTATCGTTGACGAATGTCTAAACCGGGAACACGGCAGAGAAGAAATGGCGTCTGGGAATGCAAAAACCGTGGCCAGAATTCTTGGCGGCAAACTCAGTTGTTTTTGTCTCAAGCAAGCCAACTTCTGCCTAGGCTGACAAGGTGAGTATACATGTGCAAATTTTGGAGGGCACCCGTTTTGAAAAGGAAACAAAAGAAATCCATCGATTTCAAGGGCTCCCCTAGTTTGAGACAATACACGCAGGATTCTAACTTGGTTGGAACCTTTGGACATGCCCAAAATGCTTCACTTCTTTTCGGCGGCCCTTTTATAACATCATGATGTTTGGGACACGCCCATCAGAATTGCGCACTTCCGGAGGAAACAAATAAAAATCGAACAAACAAGAAGAAGAAGAAGAAGACAAAAAAAAAAAAAAAAAACATGCAGGGGGGGGGGGGGGGAAACTAGAAAAAAAACCACTTCCGGGAAAGAAAAAGCAATCGGGGGGGGGGGGGGGCGAGCCCGGGGCGTGGCCCGCAGTTTCGGGCAGCTGTGATGCGGGAAATCGCTCGCGGGGATTTCGATCCGTGGCTTCGAGGTGGGTCGACCCTTTCCCGTCCGCAACTTTGATGGAACTTTGACCAGCGGTCCATGAGACCAAAGGAGACCAAAGGAGACCAAAGGAGACCAAAGGAGACCAAAGGAGACCAAAGGAGACCAAAGGAGACCAAAGGAGACCAAAGGAGACCAAAGGAGACCAAAGGAGACCAAAGGAGACCAAAGGAGACCAAAGGAGACCAAAGGAGACCAAAAAAGACCAAAGGAGACCAAAGGAGACCAAAGGAGACCAAAGGAGACCAAAGGAGACCAAAGGAGACCAAAGGAGACCAAAAAGAGACCAAAGGAGACCAAAGGAGACCAAAGGAGACCAAAGGAGACCAAAGGAGACCAAAGGAGACCAAAGGAGGCCAAAGGAGGCCAAGGAGGCCAAAGGAGGCCAAAGGAGGCCAAAGGAGGCCCAAAGGAGGCCAAAGACCAAAGGAGACCCAAAGGAGACCAAAGGAGACCAAGGAGACCCAAAGGAGACCAAAGGAGACCCAAAGGAGACCAAAGGAGACCAAAGGAGACCAAAGGAGACCAAAGGAGACCAAAGCAGACCAAAGGAGACCAAAGGAGACCAAAGGAGACCAAAGGAGACCAAAGGAGACCAAAGGAGACCAAAGGAGACCAAAGGAGACCAAAGGAGACCAAAGGAGACCAAAACAGACCAAAGGAGACCAAAGGAGACCAAAGGAAAGGAGACCAAAGGAAACTGAGCAACTTCCTGGCCTTTGGTGGGGCAGAACCTTCGTTTGGAAATGGATTTCCAAAGCAACGAGGCATCAGACAAGCTGCTTTTGAACACGTGGCGGATCATGCCCTCGAAGAGTTTCAGGATGTCGTCCTGATGCAGATCTCATGTGTCAAACTTGGGAGACCCCAAACAAATGTGCTGCTCCCTTTACCATGTCACCATACAGAACTCTTGCTAGCTCCGAAAGGCTCCCTCTTTAAGGCCAGCACACTCTCTTTTTTGGTGTGTGTGTGTCTGCCCCCTTTCATGAAAATTTCAAGGGAGCCCGTGCAGCCATGCCCAAATCACGACCCGATTTCACCTCAGAGTGCGGCTCTCTTCCAGGAGGGGTGCTGGTTGCCCAAGAGGAAAACAAAACGGGCGGATTTTCTCAAAAGATCTGTGGTGCCAAAATAACATGCTCTGACTCCGACGTCCTTTTTCAGTCGACCAAAGCGAGCGCACGACTAGTGGGTCCGTCCTGGCACACGAACGACATCTCGCAATCCTCGGATGCGAATTCTCGGATGTCCACCCAAGCGGGGTGTACACACTTTCTATGGGGCCATAGTGGTTCTGTGTTGTTTTGGTGGTGCTTTGGGAGTGGACATCTGTGACTTAAGTTTGAGCCATCCCAGATCGCTTTGGCTTCCCGGGGGTCCCCGACATGAAGCTTCCTTGGGCGTAGGAATGGGCCCTCCCCCAAAACTGAACATGAGTTGGCAGGCGACTTGCTGCTTTGTGGCTATGGCTGTAAGAAACATGAAATGAATTTTACTTGTACACTTTAGGTGGGGATTGATGTTCACACTGATATTCATCCGGGGTTCCATTACAAGTAGAAGGGTGCGTTCTCATGGTTACTGACCACCCGCGTACCAAGTACCCCGCCCGCTTTTGTGGTGTTTCCGTGCAGCTTTTGGGCACATCGGCCGGCAGGACGCAAGGCACTGAAGCCGCCGTGGTCATAGACTTTGCCAAACCTCCTCTAACTTGGTTGACGTTGGAAGGGGAGCAAAAAATCTCAAAATGTGTATGTAAGCTAACCAAACGGCACCACACAAGCACGCGATAACTCTTTTATCCGAGCAATGTGTTGGTGCTAGGGACTCATCTTCCCCTGTCAGATGTCAACGGCTGGGTGGGCCCCATGGGCCACCCACCTCAAACTCTCAAAAACTGAAGAACGGGTGTGCAGACTGATAGCGCCCGCCCCTGAGCCGGGGCCCGGGGCACCCAGGCCACAGGGGGGTCTGCCACCAGGGGAAGTGAGTCACCCACCGGCTCCGGTCACGGGAGCATGGGTGGGCCCACGCTAAGATCAAATGCATCTCCATTCAGGAGACGCGGGAGAAAAACGAACTCCTCGCAGAGTTCCTGTTTGGGGACCCTGTGCAAAGGGTCGAACCCAGAGAAATCTGGGTGCGTCAGTTCATCAGCCCACTGGTTGAATTCCCGGGGCACGTGGTTGGCCGCCAGCGAGCAGCCATGGGTGTGGAGCAGGAAGACCAGCTCCATCAGGATCGCCGCGGTGTAGGGCTTCTTGGATCCAAGGTTGAGCATCGCCATGACGTTGCCCTGATTGTCACTGCCCACCGGGAGTCGGACCCGGGAGGACAGAGGGCCCTGGTGCGTGAGGATCATGTTACAGAGGAAGAGCGTGCCCAGCATTTCCAAAGCCGCAATCCTCCGCTTGGGTGCCCAAGGGTACTCCTCCACGTGGATCTGCTCGTGGAACCAGTACACCTATTTTGTTGGAGCACCATCCTCCCACAAATGCCAGTCCTTCGTCCGAGGCGCTAGCATCGCTGCAACCCCACCAAGAGGACTTCGGCAAGTAAGGGGAGTACTGGACGAAGGGCGTGTTGAAGAGGAACCGCAGCATGAACGCCAGCATCCTGACCACCTTGGGGGGTTTCCCCACCGTGGTGAAGCATCGACTTCGCCAGCGGACATGCAGCAGTTGCCCATTGGATGCGGCCCAGGGCCTTCTCGATGTCCTTTGAGTGCATCGCCTGCCCTTCCACCATGGTTTGCAAGACCTCCATTACCAGGATGTGTTTGTTGGCATGAGAAATTGCGGGATGTTCGGGTGGACCACGAAGCCCAGCCACGTGTTGACCTCCGCCAAATGTGTCTTCTTCCAGCTAAGCGGGGTGCCCAAGGCCAGGAGTGTTGCCAACAGCGCCACCGCCAAGTTTACTGCCCCCTCGCTGCGAAGCAGCCACAGGAAGTCATCCACAAAGACGAAGTTCCAATCCACTTGAGGGAAAAGTGCGTAGAGGACCCTGAGTAGAAGGGCTGCCAGGCGTCCCCAGTAGGATTGGGCACTGGCCATGCCGTATGTGCCTACCTTGTTCACCCACCATTCTTCCCCCAGTGAAGCCACCTGGAACCGCCAGTCCTTCCTGAGGACCTTCACTCTCCGGTGGGCCTTGGTGACGTCCGCCTTGAGCAGCACCCACCTGGTGCCCGGCTCCGGCCATAGCCAGCCCTCGGGTGGAGGTTTGACGACCTCCTTCTCGGGGCCAGGGGCACCCTGAGAGGGAGGTCCCTCCGCAGCTGCCGCATGTAGCCAATGAAGAGCTTGTACCCCATCCAGCACCGTCGGAGCCGTCGTCCTTTCCACCGTCTGGTTCCTGATGGTGTCATTGGCCCCGCCCACCGAGCCATCGTAGATGGTGCGGATCTTGTCCCCTTCGTCGATGCCCGCTAGGGGGCCGGGACAAAGGTCCTCAATCTCGCAGCCACAGCGCAATGCTGCCTCCACCTTGGTGAAGGGGCCCTCTACCATGCCCATGAAAATCCTCCCCTTTTAGCTCCTTCTTGAATGCCAAATGCCCGGCGAGGCCAGGGTGGGTCCGTGACCCCCAGTGGGACCACTTGTTCCAGATCCCGAGGAAACTGGTGGTCGGGGTCCTGAATGTTCAGCGCCACGCTGTGCAAGATGTCCAGGAAGAAGGGTGGCCTTCAGCTGGTCGGCCTGCCCCCGGCGCCAGGATCTCCCTGATATCCTCCAGCAGGTCCTCCGGGAAGGGATGTGACCCGTCCCCCAACGAGAGCGACTCCTGGAGCTTGTCCCCCCATGGCGAAGTGAGGACACAGATCTTGGCCCCAATCGCTGCTGCTTTGGACAGTGGCCGAGTCCACGGGGCCAGCCGTCCCAGTGAGGGCTTCCCACCCCCGTCCCTTAGGGGGCGCTGTTTGAAGGCCATCTGGAGGTACATAACCTTGTCGGAGAGATTTGGGTCGTGCGTGATCGGCAGGGTGGTGGGCCGATCCGAGATCTCCATGCAATGGCCAGGGGAAAGATTCCACCCCGAAGTTCGACCATCCCGCCAGCCGGCTGTGTTGGTGTCCGGACCTCCGGATTGTCTGAGGCCGAGACCGGAAGTGAGCCCAAGGTTAGTCCCGCCAACGCTTGTTGGCCGGCCTTCAGCCTCCGGGACTGGCGTGTTGTCCCCCGGCGTGCTGGGAGAAGGTTCCCTCTGTCGCCTCGGGGGGGTCGTTGGGTTCGCCTGGGGCACCATGCCCCCGGCCTCAGCGCCTCCAGGACGGGTCCCGCTCTGCAAAGGATGGCCGCTGCGAGACCCTGCATCATCTGCTCTGGATACCGGCTGAGGTCACTGGAGTTGAGCTTTTCCCCCCTGGGGTGAGCTCCGTGGTTGCATCGCAGATCATGCCAATGGTGAAGGGGAAGGTCCGTTGACAATGTCGTGGACTTCACTACCACCTGGCCCAGGCGGCACTCGTCAAACTTGATGAGGGAGTGGTGGAGTGCGTTCGCCCATTGAATGTAGGCCCGTGTGACCCAGATCGATGAGCACCTCGCTGCGCTCGGGCTCTTGCTGCACTCCATTGGGTCCATTGGGTGCTCCAAGAAGGAGGAGCCCACCTGCGGGACCGTTAGTTGACCTAGCCCCTGGTAGGCCAGCGAGGTCAGGTACATCTGTCGGAGCATGAGCACGCTGTCACCGGCGGCGGGCCACCCGGTTTGGGGAACCATCTGAGAATGCTCCACGTCCTGCAGTTGGGGCCGCCCCCCACAAAGGCGACCTTGCCCGCCATGGCCATGGAGCACATCGTAGAGTAAGGCTCATCTCCCAGCACCGGCACCGGACGTGGCGTCCACCTTAGTCTGAGCCTCAGTCTTTCCGGCGTCCTGCATCCATGGGAAGGTGGGGCTTGCCCCCCCTGGGGATTCCGTGTGTCCTTTGTCTGACCCTCCGGTCATCTGTCCCTGGGCTTGCTGCTTGCCCTGGCAGTTCTGCCCGCCCTTGGAACGCCCCTTGCCGAGCGGATCCTCACCTCTAGGTCTCTCTGGGGGTTCTTCCCACTGCCTGGGGGAAAGGGGTGCTTCCGCCCTTCTGGAGTGCCCTGGCTGGGTCCGCTCCTCTTCTTCGGTGGCCGGTGGCACCCTGGAGAAATCCCCTCCCACCTGCGGCCGTCCTGGCCTCCCCCGCTCTGTCTGCCTTCCGCTGTGGCTCTGGTGGGGTTGGCTCTCCCCCGCTGTGTGCACTCTCGCACTGGCCTGTGATCCCAACGGAGACCAGGAAGCCACGGGGCCTATGGCACCCTGAGTGGCCTCCTGTCACTTGGGAAGGTGTGGGCATGCCTGTGGCACATGCTTCGATGGGGGGGCATCACACACCCACCCATCCTTCCTGACCGGGCAGTTGTGGGATCGGCCGCATGATCCCGAACACTTGTTGTGAAGGTGATGATCTCTGCAGTACGCCACCCCTTTGGGATTCTTGAAAGCCCAGTGGTCCGGCCATGGGGTCGAGGGGGTGTTGGGGGACTTCCCCTTGCCGCCCTTGCCCTTCGGCTTGGACCGGGTCGGCCCCGAGGGCCAGGATCCTTTTCCCCCCTTCTTGGGCTTCTCCCACTGAGTCTGCCACCGGCGCCCTGTTGAGGTGCTCATAGACCTCCCGTTGCCAGAAGAGGAAGTGAGGGCTTCGGAGAGAGTGGTGCCCTGGTGCACCATCTCGTGAATCTTGCGCCATGCATTGCGCTCTGCGAACAGCAAGGTGGTGTCGCTCGGGGGAGGCTTCCTGCCGGCTATGTCTTCCCCATAGAACGAGGCATGCCAATCATCCAACTCCTCCTTGGTGACCCTCAGGTTGCCAAACTGTGGCAGTGCTGCCGTGCACATCAGGAGCGTCGTCCTGAAGGTTAGGTGCAATCGTTCCAGCTGGCGCCGAGATGTAGGGTGGCTCCTCACCTCTTCTTCATCCTCCCTGTCCCAGCCGTCCACCGTGATCTTCTTGTGGGTGGATGAGGGGCGTTCCCCTTCTTCCGGGAGCGCGCTCACGATGTGTTTTGCCGGGATGTAGCCCAGCTCGCCCTTGGCAATCAAGCGCCATTGCTTCTTGAGGTAGCCATCACTACCTTGGAACTCCAACCTCGGCTTCGGGGTCCCATGCGTGGCCACGTAAGCATCTTCCAGCTGGCGCCTGTCACACAGGACCTCCAAGGGAGCCTTTGTCGGGCCCGCCTGGCCCGCCGGGTGGTCACCTTGGTTGCCCCCCCGGACCAAGTTGGCTGCCACCCGAACTGCCTGAAGGAGGCGCATCGCCGTGAAGGCCGAGGTCTGGGCGTTGAACCCATTCTCTCCATCCTGGAATCCCAGGTCCCGGGGACCATTGTCCCTAGCCGCCGCCGGGGTGTTCCAGCGATCCGCCAGGTCTTCCACCGTGACGTATCCCGATGCGCCCAGAGCCGCCTGGATGGCCCAGGGGATTTCCTTGCCCACCAGGATGGCCGCCAGTGGCTTCTGCAACTTTGCCACGTCCTCCTTGAACTCCGCTAAAACCTCCTCCGGTGGTTTGGCGGGCGCGGCCGCCATGACCTCCTACCTTGGTGTGGGTGGGTGGGTTTTTCACACAAATTGAGTTCTAGGAACCCAGGGCAAAGCTTGAGCCAAAATGGCACATGCCATTATGGTCAAGCATTTCAAACACAGCTCATGTTTCCACATGCGTTTCAACATTAACAAAGTGTATGTAAGCTAACCAAACGGCACCACACAAGCACGCGATAACTCTTTTATCCAGTGTTGGTGCCAGGGACTCATCTTCCCCTGTCAGATGTCAACGGCTGGGTGGGCCCCATGGGCCACCCACCTCAAACTCTCAAAAACTGAAGAACGGGTGTGCAGACTGATAGCGCCATTTCCGAAGGACAGTCTGGCACACCCGCCATTTCCGAAGGATGCCAGTCTGTGCTGAGGGCCCTGGCCAGGGCCCTGTCCCGGGCCTCCCCTCCCCTCGGTCGCCAGGGCCGGGGGCACCTAGGCTGCCAAAGGTAGGGCCACCACCTCGGTCTCCGACTGGGTGTCTACAGAGTCATCCGTTTCAGAGCCCGAGTCCGCCGAGGAGTCCGAGTCCTCCTGCAGTGTGGGGACCTCCGCAGGCTCCAGTGCCCAGTCCGCCGGGAAGCCATACCTCTTGAAGCAACGTTCGCACTTGCCATAGGCCTCCTGCTCCGTCATGTAATCCAGCACAGAGAGCTCCTGGATCTTAGAAGCCGCCGGTCGCCACCCGCACCCCACAGCCGTGCTTCGACATTCAGCAGGTGGATTCTGGACTGGCCGGCGTTGCCTGTGCGTTTGACCGCCGCCACCACACGAAGGGGGAGGTCCGGGGTGGCGGGGAACAGGTCCTTGGCCTTCACTGGTGTGTCCTCGGGTCCCTGTTCCACCAATGACCATGAGCGAGTCGATGGCGCGCTCCCTGAGGGTACCGTGGGGGATGCCTCCCCTTCCCTTTCGGTTTGGTCCTTGCGGCCGTCCGGTCCTGCGTCCGTGATGTCCACTGCTGGTGGCGGGAGCGGGTCCGCCCAGTCCGGGTGGTTCAAGTCCTCCCTGCGTTCCCTGCCTGGCCCGAGGTTCAGGTTGGGGACCTTCTGCGCTACCTGGCCCCAAATCTCCACAACCACGTTGCGCTTCTCCCGCACGTAGACGTCTGCTGTGCTCTCCGTGAGCCAGTTGCCTAGGTACATGCGGCGCTCCCGGGGGATCCCCATCTGGAAAGCGCAGTCCGGGATGAACACTCGGAATGAGTGCCACGTCAGCGGCTTCACCAACCCCGGGGTAACTCCCCGACGGAGAATAGCATCCTTGAGCCATCTCAGAGCCCTTTCCGGTGCCCTGCAAAGTCTTTGCTCACCGTCGGGAGCAAGTAGTCCATGTCCTGGAATGCCTCCTCGGATACCAGTCGCCTGACCGAGGCCACCCAGGTAGTCCACCAGGGGATACTTCGGAGCAATCAAGGGGACCGGGTTGCGGACCGTCGTCTGCCAGGCCTTCAGCTCCACAGTGTTGCTGGTGTGGATAAGGTCCTTGGGGTGAACATGCTGGAGGTCATTGAAACGAGCGCTGCACCCAACCTGGAACCGGGCGAAACCCAGGATGAAAGCGTCCAGCACCTCGTGTCTGCTCCTCCCCGGGCCGGGGCCGGTGGCACCCAGGTGATCGTAGCCGGCCCCCTCCTCCAGAGCCCATATGACCTCTTTGCTGGGGACCACCGCCTTGCGCTGTGGCCTGGTGACCGTGTCCGTGAGCGCCTCTTCCAATGAGCTCTTCTTGGACTTGAGGCGATGGAGCTCGTCTATCTTCAGCAACCCGAAGGTCTTGGAAAACCACTTGAGGGTGTTCCACACCTGCCGTAACTTGCACGGGGTGACCTCCTCTTCGGCGAGCTGGTTAAGGAGAGAGCGGACATGTCGTTCCTGCCATGGAATCACTGTGAAGCCTCTCTTCCGGAGACTCTCGTAGACCAGGCAATGTTGCCTGAGTGTCCGGAACCTACTGTCCCCCAAGAGGTCCAATGCCTCCTTGCGGAAGTCCTCCCCCAGGATGTCCTGCATGTATGCGATGTGCTCCGCAAAGGGGGCGAAGTGGGCAAGGAGCCGTTCCGCCCATTTCCCGCGCATATGGAGTTCCAGCGCTCGCTGGGTCGTGGGCTCCATTTCCCTCATTTTCCCGGGCCGCCAGTGCCTCCACTTCAGAAGCTCCGGTTGTTGGAGTGGGGGTGGGTCATCTCGTGAGAACCACCTCAGTTGGTCCTGGCGGTCCCATTCATTCTCCAGCGGGGAAAAGTTCTCGCTCGGCTTGCCATCCGCCGTCGCCATGAGGAGGAACCATAGGCTATCCCAAGGTCGGCCAGGTCCGCCGCGGACAGAGGCTGGGGAAGCCTTGGACCACTTGGTCGTCTTGCCCTACCGGAATGCCCGAGAGTTCCAGGAGCTGGGCGAAGCGGACTGCCGGCTCCCCGCCCAGCTTCCTCCCCTCCTCCTCCGTGCCATGGCGCAGGCACATCATCTCGGGGAGAAGGACTCATCCGCCAATGTGTCATAGGACCCTTGGAATGCGGTCCCAAAGACGTGTGTAAGGCGGGCGCAAAAGAAACTTGGTAGAAACCCTAGCCATGAGGAAAAGGGGGGTTCGAGCCTCCTATCGAACGGCCGGGACCCAACCGCGGCACAATGCATGCATGTTCCAAACGCGCAGAATGCCGAGTGCAGATGGAGCAGGCAGGCCACACGCAGCCCGACAGGACCAAAAGTCAACCCCCGGAAATCCCCAAAAGCACGGAGGGGGGAGACCAACCAGGCGGGGGATTCCCCAAAAACCCCAAGGGGACCTCAAGGAAACCAAGAGTCAGCCGCAGCCACTTTTTCCAAACCGTGGCTGATATGGTGCATGTGGCCTCCAGATCGCGGCAATCCGGCTGTCGTGACGTGTTGAACAGGGGGGAAACAATGGTGAAAGATGAACCCAAAAGGAGACACCCTTACTCCTCCCCCCACCCGAGACGGGGCCAAAGGCACCCAAGTCCCGGCGGGAAGAGATCACACGACTCCACATCCAAAAGGGCTGTGAGACACGACCTAGCGGCTCTCACCCTTCAAGATCGCCTCCTTTGCCACCGAGTGGATGGCCGCCAGCCCCGACTTCTCCGGGTTGCTCAAAATGACCGACCACAAGGCAGTGGAGACATCCCCCAGGCCATTCGAGGAGCTGAAGCGCATGCGGGGGGTGCTCGCGTCGCCCAGGACTAGCCGCTCGTCCTACATCTTCAAGGAGATGGGGACGTTTTTGGCGGCCAAGAATTTCATCGTCAACTGCCCGTTGCCTGTGATGGAGATCCCAGTGGCCCCCGTCCACGACAGTAAGGAGGCGCTGCGTTTCAGGGCGGTCTGCGACGAGCGGACATCGCTGAAGGCCTTCGACTCGGTCTACACCAAGTTGGTGGCGGGCCTGAGCAAGTCCTCGATGGTGGAGGTGAAGGTCAACTGGCGCTGCAACGTGGTCCACGACTGGGTCGAGCAGGTCCCGCAGGAGGTGGCGGGGGCCTTGTACGACAGGTTGGGTAATTCCCAGGACCTCATCCGGGTTGCTCCCCCCCCTTGGGTGCCTCTGGCCCCGGGGGAGGAGCGGCCAAGGAGGCGGACCCCAAGGCCAAGGTTCTGGGGGGGGCAGACACCACGCTCCGCACACCAGACCAGGGCACTAGGCGATACCCGCCCATCACCACGGCCACGGTCACGGCGGTTGCGGGCCGGAAGTACATCAACAAGCACTTCCCCAAGGAGACGAAGCACGTGTTCTGGGCCTCCGTGGAGTGTGGTTTGGTCTTGCCCAGCATCAGCGCCTGGGAAGTGGTGGGCAAGGAGAAGTTCAAGACCACCGGGCTCTATATGTTCAGATTTTGCAAGGGCTTCTGGAGGGCGAGCCGCGGGGGCACCAGGCTGCTCCAGATCACGGGGTGGCACAAAGACAAGGCCACATGCTTGCAGCTGGTGATGGACGAGCCCCCGGAGCAGCTATATAATCAGTGGATCCGTGACAGGATGGAGTTCTACAAGAGGGTGGAGCCGACGGAGCCTCCCAGGCTCCATTCCGCCTTGCTGTGCGGCTTGGGGATGCCCAGGCTCTCCAGGAAGGGCACCGCCTCCTTCCTCATCTGGAGGATGTTGCCCATCCACTTGTCCGAGGTCGAGCCCTCCGCATTGCGGCCCCGGCGTTGCGTCTTCACGATCAACGGGAAAGTGGTCCAGGCCGAGTAGATGTACTTGAAAGTGAACCTGTGGGCGTACACCCCCGTCAGGCTCGGCAGGTCCCACGTTCTCGTCTGCCTGGTCCAAACCACCCCATCACCTTTTGCCCAGAAGATCCCCACCACCTGCTCCGGCGCCGGGCGCTCGCCCCGGTTCACCTGCGCTCGGATCTCCAAGGCCGTGTAGATGACTGGGTCGATGTGGTCCTGCTCGCACGTGAGTGGGTGAGTCCTGCGCTCCAGGGCCAGGAGCTCCTCCGGCGTGAGCTTGAACTGCTGGTCAGCGCCCCTGGGGATCTCACCACTTGCGTGCTTCTTCCAGATCCCCCCAAACATCCGGAGCTCTCCCTGGTGCCTCTTCATCGCCCAGAGGAGCAGGGACAGCTTGCCCTCCTCCGAGTCCAGGTCCTGCTGTGACATTGGCTGGTCCCCCCCGGGACCAGTGGCACCCTTAAGAGGGCCGGTGCCGCATCTCCTCCAGCAGCGCCTCCTGGTGCCATGGGTTCTGCGACTCTCTGAGCCTCCTGATGTAGGGGACATACTTCTCCTTGATGTCTCCCACCTGGGATATGTCCTCGGGGTCATCCAGCTCCAGGGGGCAGAATAGTGTGGTTGAGCATCCATGCCTGGTTGGTGTCTGGGTGCGCTTGTTCGCCGCCTGAGCCTCCTGAATGGAGCCCATCGCCTCAGCCAGTGCCTGGCTGGCGTCAACGCCCTTCCCCTCCAGGTACTGGTCTCGCAGCTTGGCCTTGAATCGCTCCAGGTTGACCTTCCTGGGGGCACGGGCTCCCTCATTGGCCACCTCCTCTGACGGCAGGGCCTGCATGCCCTCCTGGAGAGGCGCCAGGATAGCCATCTCATTGTCCAGCATCTCCTCCGTGACCAACTCCTTGTGCCGCCGCCTGGCCGAGGACTCCTCCGGGGTCGGTTCCCGGTCCTCCCTCAAGGCCTTATGCAGCTCCTCCTTCTTCCGGATCGCCTGGTCCACCTGGGGGTGGTAGAGCTGGAAGCTCTGAGCCTCCGCCTCCTTCAGGGACCGCTGCACTTTGACCTTGATCTCCTGGCATTCCCGGACCTTCAACGCCTCGTCGTCCGCCTCCATGGACAGGATCTCCTGCCGGATGTCCACCCGCCTGTTGAGCGGGACCACGTCTGCCATGGTAATCTCCTCTGCCGTGTCCGTTTTCGGAGGAGCTCTCCCCAGGACCGTGCCGTCCACCAGGTTGCGGTCTGCCTGTGCCCGGGTACCACCGGGGCCAGCGGCACCCAGGCTTCCCCCTTCCCGCTGCTGGATCCAGGTCGGCTTGCCCTCCACGATGAGCAGGTTGTAGGTGATGCCGTCCGCCTCATAGGTGGCCGAGGGTGCCTGGAAGGGGACGAACTCCTTGCCTGGGCAGACCCAGCACTGCTTGGCTGCCTCTGGCCACCCCGTGCCGCATGCCTTGCACATGAACTTGTAATCGGAATGGCCTGCATCGAGCCTGTGCATTCGCTGGGTGCCAATGCACGCCTTGTTCCTCTGGAACTGCGAGGCCCAGACCTCCTCCTGCCGGATCTGGATCTTCATCGGGACATAGGCCTCCAGGATACGAATCACCAGGTCCTCCGTGAGATTCTTCCCGACAAACTTGTGGAACAGGGAGACCGCCTCCTCCACCGTGACGTCCCTCAGCAACGTGGCCGCCGATGCCGGAAGGACCGGGAAGAGGTCTGGGAGGTCCACCAGCTTGAAGTAACCGGGTCGGCCCTCAACCGGCACCAAGGAGACCGGTTTGTTCACATGAGCCGTGGTCTTCTGGGAAGCCGCCACGAAACCCCTCAGCCTCTTCGTGGGTGGTGTCTGTGCCTCCTCCGGTGGAGTGGCCCGCTCCGTGACGTCCGCATCTTCCATGTCCTTGTCCTCCTCCTCGGCGGGGCCAGGGGCACCCAAGCCGGAAGTCGGTGTGGCAAACGCCACACGGAGACGCTCCAGTGCACTGGAGAGGTCCTTCATCACGTCGGTAGCCGAGGCCGACGGGGGGGCCTCGGGCTCGTCCAAAACCAGGCCGGCCGCCACTGCCGCCTCGCGTGTGCGAATTTCCTGGGCCTCCTGGCTGGCCATTTCAACCTCCTCCACGGTGAGCGTCTGGTCCTCAATCAGCTCAAAGGAGGTGGCCGAGGTTGCCGAGGAAGCCATTGCTTAATCGGGGTTAGTTCGAAAGTGTCCAAACTCAATTTTTTTCACACAAATTGGGTTCTAGGAACCCAGGGCAAAGCTTGAGCCAAAATGGCACATGCCATTATGGTCAAGCATTTCAAACACAGTTCATGTTTCCACATGCGTTTCAACATTAACAAATTAGCAGTTAAGTGGTTGGATTTCAACCACTAAACCATGATAAGCAAAAATGTAAAATGTTTCCCAACAACAACCATCTAGAATCTAGGTCCTCCAGCAGAGAGGTTAGAATAAGGGCACCGTTTCCTTTTTCTGCAGTCTATTTTAGTAGGGGAACCCTCCCCCAAGAAAGGGTGAAAGGGCACTACTGGGGGACCTAGTCCTCTATGTATCTATGAATGTCAATGGGACCAACACTCCCCCATCGGCTGCTTGAGGGCGACCAACCCTTACAGTAGGCATTGTCTCTTTGCGTGGCAACTTTTTCAAAGCCCACTGCATGCACCCAGAATCAGGTTCCCCTCAACTGGTGGTTGGGGGCTTGGTGGTTTCGGGGGAAAGAACCCCAAACTCCTGTTGGGTAAGGTACACCGGTTCACCTTCGGGGTAGGATGAAAAACACAACACATGTTCTTGTCCACGAAACGTGAACCGAACAAAACTCGAGCCGAAAAACGGTGACGCGAACTGAGGACAAATTCGCACGACGCGTCTCGAGATCGAAATCCCAGCTTCGATCTGGGTGAACTCCGGCTGCCGATCGGCCCGAAGCTCCTAGCAAATCGATGGTGATGCAAAATCGATCAAAGGTGGAAAGGTTGCCTTTTTATGATATGGTTCTTCTTCTTCTTCTGCTTCTTCTTCCTCTTCCTTCTTCGTCTTCTTCTTCTTCGTCTTCTTCTTGTTGCTGTTTCGAGTTTGTGTTTCTAGCAACTTGGCGATCAAAATTGGCCAAGAATAGTGCGAAAAGAGCTAGAACATGGCACAAAGTACCCAAGTTCCATCTTGAGAAACCAAACACTGAAAGAAATTGGTCGTGGCCAAGCAAAAAAGAATGCACAAGGTGAAATAGGCAAACCAAGACAGGACCCGTCCTTCCCACATCGAATGAACTTTCATTGGTTGGACCCTTTGGTGGACACGGCTTGCCCCTCCTGTTTAACTTTGAGCCACACCCATATGCATTTGGGGGTGGGGCTGCTGGATCCCAAAGTAAGGTGCTACCCCAGTCCATGTGTGGGGCGCCTTTGAAGTCCTTGAAGATGCCCAGGAGTTTGGAAGGCTTAAACGTTTTTCACTTTGGTCCCAGTCACTGAACGACGACGAACAATAAATATGAAGTTTACAAGTTTGAAGGTTTCATTTTGGAGGGGCCAGCAATACACTTCGATCCTGGTCATTCTTTGTTTCTCTTCAGGGCGAGTCGTAGCTTGGCGGCTTGTGGGCAAGCCGAAGCGGCCAACGGCGGCCGAAGCGGTCCTCATCCCGGAAGCACTTGACGATCTGGAAGTAGCGATCGATTCCGCCCACCTCGCGGAATCGAAGGCGAAGCAAAGGAGAGGACCACTGGTGCCGCGCTTTTCCCTCCCCTTCCGCTTCCAGTCGAGGCAGATGGTTCTGCAAACTGGGCAACCCCACACTGCAAACCACCCCAAAGTGAGCGGTTTCCTCTCGGCTTCCCTGAAAAAAAGGAAAACAACCACCCCGCGGAAAGGGGTCCCCACATGAAGCAAGCAAAAAGGCAAAACGAACGCCCAACCCCCCCCCCCCTTTTGGTTCAACCCCCCGCCATCAGCAGCTGCTTGAAGGTCTGCGGGGACTGGGGCAAGGCATAGAACTGCCTCGGGAAAATGTGGCGCCACCCCGCATGAACCAGCGCCGCGTCCACCGGTCGACGTGGGGTGGAGAAGATGTTTCTCCTCTCGCAGGAAATCTGATTCTACGCTCCTTTTCCAGGATAGGGGAATCCCCCAAAATGGGTTGCTGAAAGACAGAGACACACGCTCCGTTCAACCAGGGACGTGACAGAATCATCGTGGGGTCCCATTCTTGAAACTGGTAACTGCATGACAGGGCTCCTATCTGAGATTAGTCCCCGGGCTTAAGTCTAGGGTAGTCAAACGTGGAGCACGTCCCATCTGGGTCACTAATAGTCACTAATAGGCCCCTTATGGCTCTGAAGCAGTGCATGAATGAGGTTGATCCCTATCAGTCAACACTCACCAAAAGGAAACCAAGCTCAAGCGGACCGGCCACCACTGACTCTGGTGCGCGCGCGCACAAAAACAAGTACGCAAGCACTAACCATACTGAACACCAGAAAAATGTCGCTATTTCCCACGGAACACGGGTGTGTCTCTTGTTTTTTAGTTGGCCTTCTTGCCCTGGCTTGCAAAACAAAACACAAAAGACCAAGCCTGCGAGCACTTCTCTCGGGGCCCGGGCCCGGGGTTCATGCGCGAGGGCACCACAAAGTCCCGGGCTCCCTCGGGGGTCGACTTGATGAGCACCGGCGTCTCGATCTCCTCGGCGCTGAAAACAGGGCTCCCTATATTTCCCCTTAAAACATCGCCCCCACCAAGGGGCACTCACCTTTCATGGGCCAAAAAGGTGATGTTTAAAACCGCCAACATGGGAAACATAAGGACCCCTGGAAAATTCCAGCGAGAGGGGGAGATGCTGGGCTGCTCGAAATGGGTGTAGGTCGAAAAAACGGCACCAGGATATGGACCGCAGATTTTAGTCTGCTCCATTTACCAGGGCAACCCATTTTGGGGTTATCCTATTTTTGACCCACAGGCAGATGGCTCCTGTGGGCCAAGCCGATTTTCCCATAACCCTGTTGTACCACTACAAAGGGGATTGGTTCCTTTGGCAACGCAAGGTAAGGAGTACGGATTGCCTTTGAAGAGCCCAGGTAGGAACAAGACCCGCAACGAAGAGGGACAGGGGCAGTTCTGCCGAAACTGCGAAGAACTTGGGAAAGGTAAACGGGTGATCCGCATCTGACCATATACTAAGCTCCTCCCGAAAGCGCCAAGGGACCCCAAAAAAGTTCCCTCTTGAAGGCATCCATTTTGCTTTCTTGTGCTTTCGGGTCGCATTTTGCTCCCTCGTTGGGGCTCTTCATTTTGGGAAACTCACCACAAAGACCTCCTCAAGAACTCGGGCGCCATCACGCGAGCAAAAGCCAAAGCTATCAGCCCGAGGCACGCAGAAATCTCGGTCTCCAAGATACCTCGGCTAGAGACAGAAGCTACTGGTTCCCCGAAGAAGAAAAAAAAACAAAAACGGAAAGCAACAGGGGGAAGGCGTGGTCTGCTGTATTTTCCCTAACACGTTGTTTTAAAAAAAAGTTGGCGTTCGGGGCAAAACCCACCTCCCTGCAGACAAAGCATCTCTAACGTTACCCAAAAACGGGAGGCAAATCCAAGCGGTGAATTTCATCCATACCAAAAAACGGGGTCCCATCACAAACGCCCACGTCCATGGATTTCAATCATTCCCGCTGGAGCACTCCCGCACCAGCCGCGTGACCTTGTTCCGGAGCAGCAAGGCCTCCTGAAGGGGCGGCGTCCTTTTCGGGGAAAGAGACGGCCCCGGAAGACTGGTGGGTGATTCAACCGCCAGGTAAGGGCCATCTATTTTTAGGCCCAACTATGCTATAGATGGGTTTCCCTGGTAGATGAGGAAAAAGCGCCAGGTAATTCGGGAATCGCCCTCCATTTTGCGAAAAAACAACCAAAAAGGACACCTATGCCTCCAATCCCTCCACCCACGACCACACCCACCTCCCCCAACCCAACTACTTTCGGCCATAACAACCAACAAGGACACCTATGCTCCTGAAGGGGGGGGCGCAGAGATGGACGGGTTGGGACTGAGTCTCGCATCGGAGGAAAAAAAGAGCAAGAGAGTCAGCTTGCAGCTTAGCATCAGGCTGCTTTGATCTCAGAGATTGGCTGCTAAACCATGTTGCGCAACGAACACTTGATAGGAGCCCGGGGGTTCAACCAAAACCCGAAGAACCAATCCAAATCACCCAAAGGGTCTCGCACCAAAGGTGTAAGGAACAACTCATATTGGATCAGAAAAATGACATCGGAGCCGACCCGAATCAGATCGATCCGGTGTTCCCGCTCGTCAGTTAGGATGGCTGGAAAAATTGAAGCGTATTGAGTCGGGGGTGGGCCTAATTTGTTTGGACAATCATACCCTGGTTCCCTCACAACAACGGTGGTTTGAACATATTCACAAAAGGGTTGGCCCAACCTTGGTATTGCCCGCTTGCTTTTCTTTGTGCCTTCAACAAAAATCGGATGCTATCAGCATGGACGTTTCGCTCCTTGATGGGATTCCGCCGGATGTCGAGGTAGCCTCGGACAAGAAACAGCGGGCGAGGTATCATCAAACGCGGCCCTTGCCAGTCACAGGTAGCCGGAGTCCGCTGGCATGAATGACACGAAAGGTGCTCCAAAGGAAGTCTTTGCCCACGGCCATGCTTGTGCCCTGTCGAAGCAGAAAGTAAACAGGGCTTTAGCAAAAATGTCTCACCAGTGGCCCAACATCATCCAATTGACGCCCCGTATTCCTGTGACTCCAAAAGGCCGATATTTGGCCAATTTGTTTGAGGAAGCCGAGTGAAGGACACATAACGCCACAAATTCGCAGGGTTCTGGAGTAGCTGGGATATCCATCCTATGTTTCCTGACCCCTTGCTCTTTTCCCTTCAACTCAAGCTCAAGGCGAAGGCCAAATGGAAGGGCCAGAAAGGTGTTGAAGAATGATGTGGATGAGGAAACCTGGATGATCATGGGGGCTGGGGGAGGGAGGAGAGGGTGAGGGAGCCGCCCTTAATAATTCAGGCCTTATTGAGGGCTTGTTTGGGCTCCCTCCCCCTCCCCTCCTCATCCTCCCCATGAGATGAGGAACTGATGTGGATGATAAGGAAAAATACGGAGCCCAACCAAACGGTCGGGGTCACATGACTCCACCACTCCACCGTCGCGGTCCGGAAAGGTAAGGGTCCCGCGGTACCGCATGCGGGTATCCTCACGACACGGGACCCATCGAATTTGTCGCTGGGTTTGGCCAAACCGTCCGTCCATTCCAACTCATCCATATCCGATCTTTTCAGGGGAAGTGGTAAACATACGTACTCCTTACATCGTGGCTAGTGGTCACATATCCAATACAGCGCAAGCACTGCAGAAGAAAAGCAGGTTGCAACTGCATTTGCAGCTAAGAAATTGAGCCCCCCGGAAAGTTTCATCCCATTTCTTAGCAAGCTTGTTCGACGAAGAAAGCATCTTTGACAATCAGGGAAGTGCCCGCTAAGAAATCCAGGGGCTCAATGTCTTAGCGGCCTTTTCCGAGTGATAAAGGACTCCTTTGCTAAGAAATGCAAGGGCTCAATGTCTTTGAATTTCTTAGCAAAAACGTCCCTTCGTCATGCAAAGGAGTCCTTCATCACCCGAAAAGGCTGCAAAGGAGTCCTTCATCACCCGAAAAGGCTGCAAAGGAGTCTTTCATCACCTGAAAAGGCCGCTAAGAAACTCAAGAAACTGAACCCTGGAATTTCTCAGCAGAGGTAAAGAATTTGGCTAAGAAATCCAGCCAAGGGTAGGAACCTGTCCTTTTCAGGACGATGGTAAAAAATAAAACAAAAAAAGAAAAAAATCAGGCCCCCTGAGCCTCGACCAACAGATTCCTTATACAGCGCTGGCACTGTATGTCAGTTCGTGGTAGATGTTTCTCCCGGTGGTTTGGGGTAGTGGAAACCCTCTTAGATTCAAGCAGTCAGGGCAACGAAGTAAGTAGTCAATGCTGCCACATGTTTGCAGTCCTTTTAGAAGTAAACTGTGACATTGGCGGCAGTACTGTGGATGGACGAAATCTTGCACCACCTACGAGACCCTGGCATGATGATTCCCCTGTAAATACCATCAAACGTCATGGTTTCCGACGGCTCCAAAGTGGTGCCTAAGCGGATTTCGTCCATACAGCATGAGAATCATGACGGTTGCGGCTCGCCGCTTGCCAGCAAGAACAGGACTCCCAGACTTCCCTCGGACGCATTGATTTGGCAGTCCTCGTTCGCATCCGTCACATCTTCTATCTTGAACGGCGGAGTGACGCTGGGATTCCTCGGGCACAGTCTAAAATCCTGAAGGGGGACCAAGCCCAAGTGAAGAGTACGTTTGCCTAAGGACCAACATAGGTCAGATGCCCCTTAGTTGGCGGTTTGGATCTGTGGTGCGGGGATTTGAACCCTTGGTTCATGGGCAATTAGAGGAAAGCTGAAAAGGCGCGCGATCAGCGGCGATCCGTCTCTTCAAGTTCTCGAACTAGGGGTAACATTCGATGCCCCGCAGTGTCTTTCGAACAACACCCAAAAGAGTATTCCGTTTTGCGCACGCCCAGTCCCGCCCCAGCTCTTGCCCCAAATAGGAGAACCTCAGGTAGACTGGTTTCAGACGAGATCCCAGATAGGATTCGATTCATCGCAAGAAGCGTTGCTTGAAACTTCCACCGAACTCACATGGGCGTGCTTTTTGGGGCTACGCTTTGACCTTGGGGTTGCAAGCACCAATATGTCTAGAGGACAAACCACCCTGGCTTTACGGGGAAGCCAAAAGGAAACACCCGTTTGAGATGCAATCCAAAAACCCATTGAATCCTATTGACTTCTGGTTCTACGCCTTGCTCTAATCCATATTGAACCAGGTAGAACCGACAGCAGCCGTGCCCAAAGCTTCCCTTTCAGCGGGATGAGAACCCAACCACTCCGCCACTTAAACCCCTCCCCCCCCCCAAAAAAAAAAAAAACCTTCAGGAACCTGAAAACCCCCAAAAAAAACTCAGGAACCTGGAAACCCCCAAAAAAAACTCAGGAACCTGGAAACCCCCAAAAAAAAACTCAGGAACCTGGAAACCCCCAAAAAAGAACTCAGGAACCTGGAAACCCCAAAAAAAGAACTCAGGAACCTGGAAACCCCAAAAAAAGAACTCAGGAACCTGGAAACCCCAAAAAAAAACTCAGGAACCTGGAAACCCCCAAAAAAAAACTCAGGAACCTGGAAACCCCCAAAAAAAAACTCAGGAACCTGGAAACCCCCAAAAAAAAACTCAGGAACCTGGAAACCCCCAAAAAAAAACTCAGGAACCTGGAAACCCCAAAAAAAGAACTCAGGAACCTGGAAACCCCAAAAAAAGAACTCAGGAACCTGGAAACCCCCAAAAAAAAACTCAGGAACCTGGAAACCCCCCAAAAAAAAACTCAGGAACCTGGAAACCCCAAAAAAAGAACTCAGGAACCTGGAAACCCCCAAAAAAAAACTCAGGAACCTGGAAACCCCCAAAAAAGAACTCAGGAACCTGGAAACCCAAAAAAAAAAACAGGAACCTGGAAACCCCAAAAAAAGAACTCAGGAACCTGGAAACCCCCAAAACAAAAACTCAGGAACCTGGAAGCCCCAAAAAAAGAACTCAGGAACCTGGAAACCCCCAAAAAAAAACTCAGGAACCTGGAAACCCCCAAAAAAAAACTCAGGAACCTGGAAACCCCCAAAAAAAAACTCAGGAACCTGGAAACCCCAAAAAAAGAACTCAGGAACCTGGAAACCCCAAAAAAAGAACTCAGGAACCTGGAAACCCCCAAAAAAAAACTCAGGAACCTGGAAACCCCCCAAAAAAAAACTCAGGAACCTGGAAACCCCAAAAAAAGAACTCAGGAACCTGGAAACCCCCAAAAAAAAACTCAGGAACCTGGAAACCCCCAAAAAAGAACTCAGGAACCTGGAAACCCAAAAAAAAAAACAGGAACCTGGAAACCCCAAAAAAAGAACTCAGGAACCTGGAAACCCCCCAAAAAAACTCAGGAACCCCCCAAAACTCAAACCTGGAAACCCAAAAAAAAAACTCAGGAACCTGGAAACCCCCAAAAAAACTCAGGAACCTGAAACCCCCAAAAAAGAACTCAGGAACCTGGGAACCCCCAAAAAAAAACTCAGGAACCTGGAAACCCCCAAAAAGAACTCAGGAACCTGGAAACCCCAAAAAAACTCAGGAACCTGGAAACCCCCAAAAAAGAACTCAGGAACCTGGAAACCCCCAAAAAAAAACTCAGGAACCTGGAAACCCCCAAAAAAGAACTCAGGAACCTGGAAACCCCAAAAAAAAACTCAGGAACCTGGAAACCCCAAAAAAAAACTCAGGAACCTGGAAACCCCCAAAAAAAAACTCAGGAACCTGGAAACCCCCAAAAAAAACTCAGGAACCTGGAAACCCCCAAAAAAAACTCAGGAACCTGGAAACCCCAAAAAAAAAACTCAGGAACCTGGAAACCCCCAAAAAAGAACTCAGGAACCGGACGACTCGGTTTGGCCCCTGGCACCCGCCAACCCCGAACGGATCCGCTTAATAACTCGACGCCTCGACAGCCCAAGGCCGTCGCAAGACATCCAGGGAGTCCGCGACGATCTCCACCTCCCCGGTCCTGGGGGGCAACGTTCGAGAGAGAGAGAGAGAGAGAGGACCCAACACACCCCCCCCCCCCCCGTTCTTTTGGCGGCTTCCCGTTTTTGGGCTCCCAGAAAAAGAAGAAGAAGGAAAAAAAGCAACCCAAAAAATGTCGGGTACCCTGGGAGAAAAAAACACATGTGCCCCATATGTCTGGCCTTCCTTTTGTACAAAGAACTGTTTCACATCCCTTTTTACATCCCCAACAGGGGATGTGATGTTCCTACGTCCTTAACCTTGTCAAAATCACACCCTCAGCAAAATCGACCCTGGGGAGTGTGAAAAGGGATGTGAATCAGTTCCTTGATTTTGGGGTGCCGTTAAACCAACAAAAAAGAGGCGGGTACCCTGGAACAAAACAAATCCACACACCATATATGTCTGGGGTCCCCCAGTCCTGCATGCTAAAATCCGGAAGCGCACCAGGAAAAATTAAGCTTGTGGTTGGTGATTTAAAGGGAACCCAAAGGGAAAACAACCTCTTGTTTTTGGGGGGGAGGTGCTCTCGAAGAAAAAAACTCTGATTTGGGCTTCTCATTTAAAACGAAGCTCGAGAAGCAAACTCAACGAGGTTGACACGCCCATCTCGGGCGCCTCGAAGAAAGCTGTGGGTCGCTGAAACCTTCGAGGCCCATCAGCGTCAGACTGACTCAGAACCAAAACAAAACTTGCTGCCTGGGAATGAACCCAGTCCCCCCAAAGCAAAACCACCAGTTGGATGGTAAAAAAGGGGGTCCTTCCATTTCCCATTCCCTGCCTATCGCAGCAAGAAAAGGCCCTTGCGGCCGGACCTTCCGACTTCTTTCTCCGCTCATGGCTCAATGGAATTTAGGACCTTTGGATACACCCGAACACCACCACCAAAACCCCCCTGCAGGCCAGGCGAGTCGCGCAACAGCTGCGACGCTGAGGTCCCGGGCGGGCGATCCTTGTTCTTCGCCACCCGCTCCACCACCTGAAGATCACTCGGTTGACGCTGGAAGGGGAGCAACAATTTCTCAATTTTAGCGGTCAGGTGGTTGGGCTTCAACCACTAAACCACAAATGAGCGAAAATGTGAAATGTTTAACAACAGCCATGATAAGGAGCGCAAGATGTTGGGCTTTGCTCCACAGCGTGTCTCTTGGGCTTTGAGCCCTTGAGCCTTTCAGTGGGAGCAACTGTCATGAGGCGAGCCTCAAAAAGTTTAACCCAGGCTCAAAGACTTGCTGGTGCCATAGGTACAGGATTTTGGGAACGAACCTAAGGATCCCTTAAAGGCAACCACAGGGCATGGTTTATAGGCAAGGATCATTCCCTCATTCCCTGCTGAGCACCAGCCTCAAAGACACAGAGTGCACCGTTCAAGAAACGATGGGGTGCTCCTTCGGGCACCCGGGCTCAAGGTGAACCGACGCCGAAAGCACAGCCCAAAAGAGCTGGCAGAATCTGTGGGCATTCAAACGTTTCTGTGGGTTCGTCTAAGGTACCCGGTATTTTGAAATGTGTGGTTTGCCTTTGGCTTCTCTTTGAAACCACTCCAAGCCCGAGGATTTCCTCCCAGCCCTACCCCCCCTCACGGCGGCGCCTTGCCGGTGACCTGCGAGCGTGGCGGGTTTAGACGGCCTGAGGATTCACCGAACTGGAGGGAATCTAAAAAGCCAAGTAAAAAGTGGAGTAGCTGAGTGCTAAATTAGGGGGCCTGGACAATTTATTATGCCAAAGGTTTGCAACTTTTGTGTTTTCTTGTTGTTGTTGTTGGTTGTTTTCTTTTGCGGGGGGGGGGGGTCTGCCGACCAAGGGTCACTCCTCACTTGGCCTCCTTCAGCAAGCGACGGCCTTTCTTCAGACCAAACAACTGCTGTCGGTCACCGGCCAAACGCCAGACCGAAGCCACCCACCCAGCCAACTGCCCACCCGCCCAAACCAACCAACCAACCACCCAAACCAAAAAGCCGACCAAGCACAACGACCAGCCAGCCAGCCAGCCAACCAACCAACCAAACACACCAACCAACCGATGGACAACCGACGAACACCCCCCCCGGGTACTGTCTGTTGCCGCCCATTTCTCAATTACTCCAAAAACAACATCTTCAGATTCCGCTTCCCATTTATAGACACAATTCGACTCCCGATTCATGTCCACCCACCACCAGTGGGGGTTCCGACTAGCCACATTGAGTCAACCCAATACAGGTGTGTCCTTCTCGGGGACACCCAACGGTGGTTTCCTTTGGGTTTTCCCTTTCAAATCCACCCCAAAAAAAATGCTGGCCTCAAAAAACACGACACACCCGTACAACACATCACTTTTGGAGAGTGTCTCGAGCTTACGCAGTGCCTTGACCACGAACTCCCGTCCGATGCCGCGGGCGAGCTGGTACCTCTCCAGGCCCGCCGCGTCAGCGCCATCCTCGGAGAAATTCCCGGGCCACTGGAAGATTGCAATGTTCAAACAGGAATGCTACGGCTTTCCTTTTAATGGAAACCAAACAAAAAAAACGAAAAGAACCACACCATCCCTTGGAGGGGTGCTCATAGGTTCCCTTGCGACCCCTCACGACTGTCTTAACCATACCAACTCCACGTCAAGGAGTGTGTTGACCATGCGCCATTTTTGTGGGTGTCAAGTCCAAAATGGTCGGACCACGTCAAATTGCCGCCGACCAGATTGAGGCTGCTCCGATCATTCAAGCTCATGGCCAAGTGAGCAGTCTGGGAAACTCACATGAAACCTCACAATTTGTCGTTTCAACTCCTTTTCATGCCAGAGAGGTCTTGGTCGCTCGGCTCCTTATTCGTAGGGGGGATTGAGACTCGAGACTCCAGTTGCCCGGCGTTCAATCTCCACTTTTCAACGGACGTCGACCGCCGCTTTTCGCAACACGTGGAACATTCGGACGGACGACGGAACTCGCCCAAAAAAAAATGGGAAGCAAACACAACCTCACCTTTGGAGGGTTGTGACTTCGGGCCCAAGCTTGGAAAGCCAAAAGATCATCTCAGGTCCCTTCCTTTGAGCCTGTGAGTACTCCCGGTCTTGATCAAGGTTCCAGAAGCCGAGCTTTGGTTGCAGCTGAGTTGCAGGTGTTTTGACCAAAACCCGGGAGAAGGAGGGGGAAACAACGCACTTGGCGCCCCTCCGAGTTCGGCCCGTCTGATCCGATGCAACGGGAACCTTCGAGCACAAGAAGCCGAAGGGGCAACAAAAAAAAAAGCGCGCGCCTCGGGCAATGCTACTGTGGATGGTTACGAAATCCATTTCGCAACACCTAAGAAACCCCAAAATGATGATTCCCCTGTTTATAAATACCAACAAACAATGGGTTTTCCATGGTTTCGAAGGTGGTGCCTAAGCGGATTTCCATCCACAGTATGGGTTCCCTTGCTGGACCCCCCTTAAAGGTGAGGCAAATTCTCGGGAAAACTGAACCAGCAAACTGGCTGTCTCTGATCGCCGAGGCACTTTGGGGAAGACCACCTGGCGCAAAAAAAACGATGGCGATGCTGCAGCCCCAAACCCGAAAGCCCCTGCACCCTAAACGAAGAAACAAAGGAGTTTGCAAAGAGCCATCCAAAACGGACCTGCAAAGAACGATGGATAAACCTGCTCACCATACATGATGAGAGTTAGGCCCAGTCATAGAATGTATAGTTTATTGTTTGCTTCACGTGGAATCACTGGTAAAATGTAAAATGTATCCTAAGTCTACCCCAGCATATACGGGGCTCCTCCCCTTTAAACCCCCTGACTCAAGTTTGGCAATGTTTAGTGCCACCCGGACCGTTCGAAATGATTCATAAACTAACTGGGGGGATGTCCGGGGTGTCCAATATTCTGGAGGAACCTTGACATTTGGGCGGGAACAACCCTCCCCCTTTTGTACTCCAGGTTCTACTCAAACAGGTCTCTCTCATATCCCTTCTAAACATCACCCATCCGATCTTTAACACAAGTCCATCGGAAATAGAATATAGGGACTGTCAAGTCAACTTCTGCGTGTTTTTGTTGAGGGAAACCTTTCGGAGTTTGTTTTAAAGGTTGTTTTAAAGGTTGTTTTAACACAACACCCCACAAGTCTTGCGGCGAATTCCCTCTTTTGACCCCGGCGATCTGCACATCCCATACTGGAGGCCTGGGATCCTCGGCTATAAAAGAGGCAAGCCAACTTTCCCGGCGCGCCGATGTGGCTACGCACTAACCCGTTGGCCAAGAAAACAAGTCAAGCTCTGAATATTTGCCACTTTAAGATCGAACCACCTCAATAGCGGTTGGCAGGCATGAATACGCACCGCTTGTTTCTGTCCGCCAGAACCCGGGTCCCGAACTGAAAAACATGGGACCAATCTGACAAACTTAGTCGACTGTGGCTTTGGGGAGGGCACGTGCCAAATTGAGCAAATCAGACGTGTGCGTCTGTCTGTGCTTTTTGCTTTGTCTCGCTCGCGCGCCTGCGTGATTCCATATCTGTCTCGCAGATCCACGAAGGCGAAGTGGTTCATGTCCCGACTCATCTGCACCCATCCAGACACCGTGACGGTCTGCCCCACATGTCCTATCCTCGGCTTGGAAGAGAAACACGTGTCTGGGGTTGGGTGTGTTTTTGAGGCAAAGGTATATACTCGTTTTTGACCTTGGCTAAAAGAGAAACCCAAAGAAAACCGTGGGGGGCCCTGTATTTTGAGGTCAGTTCTTGAGCGGATTCACCAGAGACAGATCCGGACTTCTTCTTTTGAGCTCACCGCGCTTTTGCGAGTGACCATAGTCCAGCAACTGGGGATGTGGTTGAGATTTGCTCAAAGAGCAGATCACTCGGAGGCCCGCAAACAAGATGCACGAATACTCTATGAAGGTCTCTTCATTGAGAATACGAATCCCATTGCCAGTTGGGTGTCTTAGGAAATATATTCGCACAGCGAAGTGCTAGGTGGTACCAACAAGCAATGCCTGCGCGTCTTCGGGAAAACAGATCTTGAACAAAGGGGCCTATGTGGGGGATGTGCAAAAACTACGTATACATGTCACACTTGTACAAGAACGCCTGGTCAGATCATTGCCTTCAAAATCCCATCAACTCGATAGGAGTTTGGGTCCATTACGTGACATCCTAAAACATACCCTCTTCGTGGTGGATTAAACCCCCCCAAGGTAAAACTGTTGCAGAATGGACCTCCCGAACCTTCCTCTCTGGTGGTTAAAAAATCGGTCACACAAACTTTCCGCTTTGCCCCTCGGCAACTTTTCGCCCCGAGTTGCTCACGGATCCAATTGGCCAAGGCTCCGGAGCTCCCCACAGCTGTGGGTCCTGTGCCCCGTTTCTAACATCTCCTACTGGCTCCTACTGGCGCGGCTCGGGGCCCAAAGCTGCGGGAGAGTCAAGTGCTTGAAAATAGGCACGCCCTCCCCCCCCCCTCACTTGAGTGGATTGGCCAGAAAAAAAAACTGAACTTGCTGCTTAACCACTAAAAACATCCAAACCCCAAAAGTATAAAAAGTCCCCTTGCCTACATTCCTGTCCACATTCCCACGCCTTCCCACGCCTTCCCACGCCTTCCACTCGTTCCGCGCCGACCTTTTCTCTCTCCGCTTCTCCACGCGCAGCACCAGCCCCCGCGCCCGGTAGCCCTCGAAGTCCTGGAACTCCGCGCGGAAGCCTCGCTTCGACTCGTCGGCTTCAGAACCGGCCGATCCGAAGGGAACCCTCCCAACCAAAAAAGGGAAGAGGGACACTACTAAAATAGAAATGGTCTCTTAAAGGAATCCACGGATGGAAAGTTTAGAGGGGTCATTCCATGGCTGTCCCTGAGAACCGGCAAGTTTTTAGGATCTAGGCCTCCAGTCGAGAGAATAGAATAAGGGTGCCCAATTTTCTGTAGTCCATTATAGTAGGGGACCCCTCCCCCAAAAAAGGGTAGAAGGGCACCTAACTGGGGGACCAAGTTAAGGATCAGGGACGCGCAGCGTTTGCGTGTTATGGCCTTTTGTTCAGGGTATTTGATGGTCATGTTTCTTGGCGCTAGCCGTTCGTGGTATTTGATGGGCGCTTTTTTGGCAGGCCATGGTGGATCGGGGCTTTTGTGTGGTCAAACCAATGGAGAAAGGATCATGCCACTCGTATGCGAGTCCAAAGCAAATGGCGGGAGTTGTTGAGGGGAGAAAGGGTTCAAACAAGTTGAACTACATTTGTTTCGGTCTAAGAACGAGGAGACCTCTTTCAGCATGGGTGTATCTCAAAATTAGGAAATCCCCAATGATTAATTTCCCTCCGGCTTCCCTCGACATCAATTGCAAAAAAACAGGTCCCCGCGACTCGCGGCCCAAAAAACGCATATGACGCATATGAAACTAGCTTTACACCATCTGGAGGTATCCCAAACTTCCATTTGGTTAAGCCCCCAGGCAAAAATAAACAATATTTTCAGTAGTGATGAATTCCTTTTAAGACCAACAAGAGAAAATCAAAAAACATCTCTTCAGCAGATGGAGGCGAAACTTTCGTCTTGGGCCTTTGGAATGCCCAAGGGACTCACATATCTCGGATCTTGGACCCCGGCGGATGCCAAAGTCCTCCGGGAAGAACCTAACCGCCACGATGGGCTTCCGTGCATAAAACTTGGTTGCTGTTGGCCCCCCTGGAAATAGTTAAACAGTTTAACTTTTTGGGGGGGTTAGTGGGAAACCTCTTGATTTCCCAAAAAGTGGAAGTCTAAAGATCCAACCCAATAGCAGTTAAGAAAAGTAGATGGCGCCGCTTCCCCACAAGATGGTCATCTCAACTTACTCTGGCAGTATCTTGAAGGGCGGAGGGAAACAGGGAATCTCACAGTTGCCCTCTCCGCGGAAAATGACTCTGGTCCGAAGACAATCCTCTCAAGCTGAGAAACTAGTGGATTGGAGCCCGGAGGCTTGGTGGTCAGGGATGGTTTCCCATGCTTCTCTCCAGTGGATTGGAGCCGTTTCTCGGTGGTTTGCTGGTGAAACGTGACGGTGTCCAAATCCATTTACCTGCAAAGAGAACCAGGGTCCCGTTCTTTTTCCAGCCGAAAAAATCCAAACCATCAGTCACGGGTCACCCCTTCCAGCAGAAGAAAACGTCACCCCATGGGTGTGGGCACACCCACCTGCTACCCAATTTGGTCGATCCAGCGCTCCCCAAGGCTCTTTAACAATGCTCTCTCATCTAGGTGAAACTACTTCAACTGACCGAAATGTCCGCCCAAATCATACCTCCCCCCAACCCCAACCCCCTATCAGTCCCTCTCACTTTTTGTGGATGATACCCGCACCATGTCACAAGGGTCTTCCTTTTGGCTTCCCTTCAAATACTCACCCCCTCAGTCTCAATTTTTGTTCATGATACCCGCACAATGCCACAAGGGTCTGTTTCAACCCACCGACCCCACAAAGACAACACTACCCAAACGCCTCCCAAACAATCCCTCGCCAGGGTCCCGTTGTTTGACTACCCCAACGCAGACTTAAACCCAGGGGTGGTTCATTCCCCCCAACAACACCCCTGGGTTTAAGTCTACCCCAAGGTAGTCAAAAAAAGAAACGGAACCCTGTCCCTCGCCCTCGCCCATTTCAGGCTTGGCCACCGCTGCAGGATCTTGGTGGCGATGGCGGCCTCGCGGCACGCCTCGGGATCGATCAGCTTCCCTCAAAGGAACCAAATCGGTTTGGTGGTGAAACGGGGGTGGTGTCCAAATCACGTACCCTCCCACCAACGAACGTGGAAGTGCAAGAAGGCCCTTTCCAAGAGGAAGTCTTTCTACAGGGATCTGTGCACTTCCAGCTGGTGGGAGGGTACCTTCAAAATAAACACAACTGGGACCCCTTCAAATCCAAACAATCCAAACAATCCAAACAAGCCAAATGCAAACCAATTCAGAGTTGCCTCACGGGGGGGGGGGGGGAGGGGGTCAAAATTCAGGGACAGGGATGACATGCACCAGAATTGTACCATCTACGTTCACCCGACCGTAGATTATCAGGTAACCCCTAGTTGGTGGTTTGGAGCCCGGCTCCAAACCACCAACTAGAGGGAAGTCAAATCCAAACCAAGGGTCCTGAATTCTTGGCCTCGGGACAAAGAAAACAGGTCTTCCAAGTCTCAGATTTAAACTACCCTAAAAATGAAGTAGGTTTGGAGGAGACCCAGGTAAGTGGACAATGAACCGGAAGATCCCAAGAAAACCAACCATGAACCATGACAGCGTTTTCCCAAGAAACGTGGTGTGAAATCTAAGGTGGACATCATGGTGGGAATTCGTGTCCAACCACGAATGACCAATTAGGTGGTTCTCAATTGAAATTCATGGCCTGGGGCCATCTCAAAATGAGGGACCCTGGGTTGTCCTCCCAAGCCTTTTGCACGTTTGAAAAGGAGAATCCGAAACAAAATCGATATCCCAAGCCGCCAAATCAGCAAACCTCCACATCACCCACCAAAAACCGGATCCACCTGGACCACAACTCGGCCCAAGCAAAAACGCCGAGGCCCCGGGCGCTCTTGCCGGCCATCTTCAGCTCCAAGCCGCCGAAGACCCGGCCGCCCTCCTCCCCCAGCAGCCGGGCACGCATCGAGGCCTCGGAGATATCGGCGGAGAGCGCTGGGGCGATTTGGGCGATTGGGCGATTTGGCGCGAGAAGAGCGGAAAACTCTTAGCCAATAAGAGCGCGAACAAAAGAACCAAGAACGGAAAACATAATAGTACGAGTACTAATCATACAACTGGTAGTAGTAGTACTGGCCGCAGAGAAAGAGAATCCGCTTTTCGGCGGAGAATTGCCCGCCAGCACCTTGAAATCCGGATTCCTTTAGGGAAAGGGAAGCCGCTCTTCGGGCCCTACTTCTACTACTACTACTTCTACTACTACTACTACTACTACTATTACTACTACTAGTACTACTGTTAGTAATACTCTAGTACTACTACTAGTACTACAACTAGTTCTACAGTCAACTGCTGGCTAGTTAAAGCCGGATCCGATCCTAGTAGCAAAAGAGGGGCCATAGGCTTTCCCCGCTTTAACCACAACCGCAAACCTGTGGGTTGAGGTAAGCCACCAGAGTTAGAGTGTCCCTTGTTCCCAACCGCAATATTTAGGCCTCTGCGCTTTGGGGAAACATTGGCTCTTACGGCAAGGGGAACTCTGGGGCCGGGTGAGTCACCTGCCTGGAGTGGTCCCCAATTTTGAGCAACACCCATCGAGAGGGGGTCCTAGCCACACGTTTGTTTTTCCCTCGCATGGGCGGATACCCGCAAGTCCGTTCCGTCCGATCGGCCACCTTCCCCTCTGCCGCCAGGCTCTGCTAGCGACGGCAAAATCCGGGAATATGGCAACAAAAAGCAGGCTTTGCCATTCGGCGTGGTGTTGAAGCAAAAGCTTGCAGCAGGGTCGCTGTATTGGGCAACGCACTCCTCCCACTCCGTCTGCCACGTCATTAGCTTCGCCTGCCGCCCGTGAGTTGATTGCGGGCCCCTTGCTAACCCGTCGAGACAAACAACACCACTGGTCAAGCTATGCAGATAGCAGTGCAGATAGCAGTGCATTAGCAGCAGTGGTACTACTAGTAGTAGCACTAGTAGTAGTACTAGCAACAGTACTAGTAGGACTAGTAGTAGTACTAGTACTGGTCGTAGTAGTAGTAGTAGTAGTAGTAGTAGTAGTAGTAGTAGTAGTAGTAGTGGTCGTAGTAGTACAAGTAGTAGGACTAGGAGTCCTCTTCGCCTCTTAGTGTCTCATTTTCCGTTCTTAGTGGGAACACTTGATACGACCCCTCCCTTCGGCTTGCCTTTGCGCCAGCCCCAAAAAAGGGGTACCGAGCCTGAAAAGAAGGGACAAACAAAAACATATCGGACAGTGGTTTATTCTTCCATAACCATCCAGAAAGAGATCTTAATTGGGATGCCACCAAAATGGTCTCGGGAGCCAATCACAAAGAGTTGCCCAACCCCAAATCCATGCCAGGCAAACCCTTGGAAAAGGGTCTTGCGCGGCGGTCACAAAATGTCCATCATTGCTTCTTCAGGTTCTTCCGCTCTGGGGCGAGGCTCTGTGACATCCAGCGGTTTCGCTGCGTGCTGCACATTGTGGGGTTGTCCTTGTTGGTGCGGTTTGTTCCAGATTGACGCCTCGTCATCAGGTACCTGAACTTCTTCACGAGAGGTGACAACAATCTGCTAGATTTGCGCAAACGCATTCCGGAATGGGGCACCCCCCTTTCTTTTGCCCCACTATCTTATCATGCGCAAAGTCAGGCAATACAAGTGTTCTACAACACGTCAGACCAGCTAAGGCACACCTGCAGGAAGCAACCTGCAAAACCAGACAAAGGGGAGGGTTGGATCCTATTCTCTCAGCTTCCCTGGTTTGTCTTGGTTTGGTGGCCAAGGGTAGCTTCCCGCTTACCCTTTACAAAAGCCAGAAGTTCACTGGTCCAAGACCCATCCAAACCACCAACTAAGGGTTACTTGAGTCTGCTGCACTTCCGAACACGCCAACCCACCTATGAAAAAAAAGGCTTCCCTTAGCTGCGAAACCGAATTCGCCAATAGAAGCCGGGGCGGCTCCCTATACTTCCACTCACAACATCATCTCCATTGAGGGACACTCGCCTTTCCTGGGCCAACAAGGTGATGTTTAAAACCACCCGTCTCTTTCTTCGGAGTGCGCCACACGTGTGAGTGCAGCCCGAGTCCGTTCTCCTTAGCGCGGCGCCCGAAGGCGCTCTTTGTGAAACCTCCGTCTCGTCCACTGTGACTCGACGGTATCCCCTTCTTGCAAAGGGATGGAAATCATGCGAATGTCTGCGACCAAAGTGGGCAGGTCCCCAATGATGACAGGGCAACCTGCCTTATTGCGAAGTGCTTGCGTTATGTCTTCGTGGAAAGGGAACCACAGCCTTTTCTGAAGACCGGGTCGTGCATGGAAGAAACCGAGGGCCCGGAGGCTTTGAGGTCAGCTGCAAGTGTTGCAAGGGAATAATTCGACCCCCAAGATTTTTCCAAGGCCCGCAAACTTTTCTCAAAGCTAATCATACGCTTATGCGTAGTCGGCTTAATGAGTTTCACCGCTTCATTGTGTTCTGGCAATGTGACGAGTCGTCGATCATCAGAATGAACAATTTTTCGCTTTCCGGCACCGTCTTTCACGTACGCCATGCGAGTGGGACTAGGAAACACTCGTGCAAAATCTGCATCCACTGGCAAGGCTTGCTGGGAAAACTGCTCCCTGGCGGCCAGAAAAGGCGCACCAGGAGGCTCCTGCTGGGATGCTGCTGGCGCAGCTTCTGGTTGCAAACGCGCACGCTTGCGCGCAGGCTGCGCAGTCTCCTTGACACGGGATAGCTCCAAGTCTTCGGATCCGTCAGACTCTGCATCCGAGTGCAAGGGGGAGTCTGCGGCCGTTTTGCGGGCAGGAGCATTTTCAATGTCCTGCTGAGACCATTTCTCCGCTTTGCCGAAGCTCCAGTCCGTGACATATTCCTCGTGCACACGGGCAAATTCTTCAGCAGTGCGCACGCTCGCTAAGGTTAACTGGGATATCCGACTCAGTGCTCATTTGAAAGCTGAGAAACAGCTCAATCCATGAAACACCCCATTCATCTTCCTGGACGTGAGGTGCCCAGCGAAGAGTGGAGACCCAATGATACAGCCTAAGCATATACGTAATTCCCCAAAATGCTTCGTCACGGCATCGTTCATCAAACTCTGGCAACTTACGTGTGGGCCAAGTGCTATGGACACTGCCACATAGTTTAACAACCGGGTCACTTTGTACCAAGTCCTCTTTTTTCGGTTAATTCACTTACTTGCAACTGTGAAATTTTCCTAACAAAGTGTGAGCTTCTTTGATAGCTTTCTCCGCTCTTAAGTTTGCAAAATGCAAAACGTTGGTCTTGCCCACAATATCCTGGTTGAGGGAGTTGCGTGCTCGATTTGCAGCGATATCCGCCGCATCGTTTAAAACCACCAAAAACGGAAATATAGGGACCCCTGATTTTGGCGATCCTCAGGTTTGAGTCTCCAAGCACGCTGCGTGTGGGCCCCATGCGCCCACAAGAACCGAGGCCTCGGGCGGCCAGCTTGCCGCCCTCAGTGGCGCGGCTCACCAGGATGGTCCTCACCTCCTCCGTCGCTTTGGCACCCGAAGACCCAAAATCGCCAACGGCCAGAGCGGCAATCAGCAAACAAACCAAACAAACAAACAAACCAAACAAACTAACAAACTAACAAACTAACAAACAAACAAACAAACAATCAATCAAACAAACAAACAAACAAACTAACAAACAAACAACAACAAGAAAAACTAATAAGCAGCGAAAGAAGCAGAAGAACTGAAGAGCTTCAAAGCTAAGCTCCCCCCCCTCCCCCCTCCGCAACTCCATATGATGACCAGTCAAGTCCTCTTCCTGCGGAGTCTCTTCATCTCCTTGTTCTATGGCGACCCGGCAGGGATCCTCCTAGCCACTTGAGGCTCACAACATGATCACCAGCCCGAGCCCCAAACACAAAAAAGCCTCAAACGTCCTCGCGTACATGCCTCAAATCCAGAGCAGGCCAGTGGACGATGACACAAACAGTCACAAACACCCCAAAGCTACCCGCCACCTCTGAAATGCACAAGCAGCTGTCCTCCAACACGAAGGACCTTGCCACGGCGGGAATGGCTTAGGCCCTAACATCTTTGAAGAACTGCTCACTTGCCCTAAGCACCCAAGAATCAAAGGGGTTCACGCTTTGGGGCCAGGACTAAACGTGGACCAAAAAGGGGATGTTGTCTAAACATCCTCATTTCAAGAATAACTTCAGTGAATGGGCCCTTAGCAAATAAGGATGACCAAGCCCCAATGTTCGCTCCAACTTTCCGAGCCCCTCAATTTGCCCATAGACCATTTTGGCATGGATTCTTCTTCAGGTTGGTCTTCGACCAAGGAAAAGGTTTTAATGTGTCACTGCCTCTGGAAACAGTTGGAAACTGGAAAAAGCGACAACATCCAAGGTCATCCGAGTTTACAACGGGTTCAGGCCTGAGCAACCAACACGGCTTGCGTGCGCAACCAGTAACAACATGAGAAGTTCCGGCCCATATGGGTGTGGGTCAATGTTAAATCACCTGGGGACCGCAGATTTTAGTCCATGCTTCCATTTACCAGGGCAGCCCATTTTGGGGTTACCCTATTTTTGAACCACAGCCATATGCAGTGAACCTTGAAATGTGCCAAAACAAACAGAAGGGATCCCAGGAAAGTACCGCGGCCCCGACGCCTTGGCGTGAAGCTCTAGCGGCAGGGACGCCTAGGTGCCACTGAGCTTCTTGGCTGAAGGGAAGCATGGAAGTGAGTGTTTTGTTTGACTTCCTGAGTGGATTGGTCAAAAATGTCTGTGACTGTGTAGAACGAACATGACCTTTCCAAAAAGTTGAAAACTGGGCAAATCCCATGAGGCTGTCCTTCTTTCGGCATGCTTCTCAAGGGGGACCAAGGGCAAGTCCACAATAAAAGGGGTGAGAGACACCCAACGCCAAGGTCCTTTAAAAAGGTTCTATCATCCCTCCCCGGAACACCTCCACATAGGATCATCCCAAAATGCTAAGGCCGGCTTCCCCTTGGTTTCCTAAGACCGAGAAAGATCCGCGGCCGGGTAACCTCGAAGAACACATGCCAAATAGGAGAACAAGCACATCTTTAGGGGAAATGTTCGAACAGCACGGGCCATGTTGCACCCAGACATTCAAGAAGAAGGAGCTACTAGCACAAAACAAGCACATCGATTTGGGCATGGGTCAAAACTTAACCACCAAAAAACCGCAGGTTTCAGTCCACGTTTCCATTTAGGGCAAGCCATGTTGGGGTTCCCCTATTGTTGACAACCACAGCCATTTCCATGTTGGCCGAGTGGCCAAAGTGGGCAGCACGTCGGCCATCGTGGAGTCCTCAAAACGACGATTCCCCCCCCCCCCCCGCTTTCCGGGGCGAAAGAGTCAAGGCGGGACTCGAAAGAGTCATACTGTGGATGGACGAAATCCTGCACCTCTTTGAAACTGCGGGAAGCCATTGTTTGTTGGTATTTATAGGGGCATCATCATGCCAGGGCTTCTTAGGTTGTGCAGGATTTCGTCCATCCACAGTAGGGGTCGACATGGGGCGTTGTTTCCTTTCGGCGCCGCCATACTATCGTTCATGTTGATCCCTGAGTAAGTCCGCCGAGTGCCGGTTCTCAAGAATCTCGAGGGGCAAGAAGTGCGGGTTTGAAAACCAGCTTGGCCCAGGAAAGGTTCCAAGCAAAAAGGCTTCTCAGAGCCCTTGCGGCAGGGATACCTATAGTTGATCTTGAGCCAGGTTCAACTTGGACAGCGACTGCATGAAAACGAGCATTCTCTTTGGCAAGAATGACTCGGCTGCTCAAAATAGACTGGCCAAACAAACCACAAAGGAGGGCCAATTCCGTCTGTTTGAAACTGTCGTCTGTGCGCCTCTGATCCTTCACGTGGTACCTGGGGTTTGTCCTGAGGTTATTTCAGCAAAGGCCTTCTTCAGCAGGATCCACCGCCCCCTCTAGTCTTCGGATCTTGGGCTATACTTATCCTTCTGCAAGCCTTTGGTGCTCTCGCGAGCTCTCCAGTCTTCCCTATACTTCCCCTTAAACATCACCCCTCCAAAAGGACTCCTTCAAATTGGCCCAGGGTGATACTTGGACCAAAGGGCAAGCCTGTTCTGGGAGTCTCTTTTCTTTGGGAACACCCAAACAGGTCGGTGTTCAAGGGAAACCACAAGCAAACCCACCATTTTGGGAACTCCTGACGGGTTTCTGGGAGGCAATCTGTGTTAGCTTCCCCCGAAGAAAAAAACGCTCTCTCTCTCTCTCTCGCTCTGTCGGGTTCCCGGCCAACTCCACCTTCCCATCTTCCGCCAGCTTCTCGGCCACCCAGACCGCGGCGTCCTGCATTCTGGTTTTTGGGCCTTCGGAAAGCCAGAAGCACAGATGACCCAAACTGCACTAGCATCGATGGGTATTTTTTCTGGGAAATGGTGCATGAAACCCGGTCTAAACCAGTGGAACCCCAAAAAACTACGTCTTCGCAAACCAACCTTGAAAAAAAAGGACACCTATGGCCAGAACAATTTCGAACCTAAAAAGATGC
Organism: Effrenium voratum; assembly: GCA_963377175.1. Taxonomy (NCBI): domain Eukaryota; class Dinophyceae; order Suessiales; family Symbiodiniaceae; genus Effrenium; species Effrenium voratum. The sequence goes on from CAUJNA010003406.1 coordinate 585,083, forward strand.
AGTCCAGTGAAACCCGTCTAAACAAGTGGAAAGTTAGGTAACCTACAACCCATCTGTTTGTTAGCAAACGAACCTAACAAAGACAGCGATGGCCAGAACAATTTCCCAAAAGAATTGGTGCAGAGTTCAACTTAAAGGTCCAGACAGATGTGTTGAAGACTGATATGGATGAGGAAATGTGTGGCCATTGTGGCAAAGGTTGAAGGGTTGAAAGATTGAGGGTTGCCCATTCCTTACTGTGTGCAGGGACTTCAGGACCAGTCCCACATAAACCAAGGGTTCTTCATTGGATTTGTCTGTTTGGGAATAGTTTTACAGAAAACGAAAGGGAAACCGGCCCCATGTCGGGGTTTCACCAGCGTCCTCTTGACCTTGCCACAACTTGAAATGTCGATTGTTCAACCCAAAACGGGACGTGAGGATGATTGGACCTGAGGATTATTGGTCACACACTTTTTCTGGCAACTTGAGGGGTATCCTCAAGAACACCCATTGGTGGTCCTGGCACCTATCCTGGCATCAAAATGATCTATTCACGCTGCAGGCGATGGTCCCTAGCCTTCATCTACCGGGCTTTGATTGCGGCTTTGGGCCTAGATGGGCGAGTGAACAACTGATCTCTGCGACTTCTCGACCTTTCATGGCTTCACCAGACCAAAGCAAAGCTTTCCATGTGTACATAAATGTTCAACAGAACCCTTCCTCCTCCGCCTGCGTAACTGCCTAACCCCCCCCCCCCACAAGGTGGTATATACGGGGCCCAATAGGGCCAGCAATACACCTTGTAGGTCCTCCAGGAAGATCTACTCTGATGCAAGAGGAATACATCTGTAAAGAGGGAAATGACCACAGTATGAAATATAAGGCAGTGTTTGGTCCTTGAAGGATCAAATAATGCGATGTTCCACAATCAACAAAGCAATGGCTCCTTTTTACACTGTTGCTACAGGAAATGAGCTATACACCAGGCCTTGAACCATGCATACAAGAGATTGCCTCATGACTGGATCATGTGACACAAGCACAGAACAAAACAAGAAACACCCCCTGTCCCGCCTGGGGCTTGGGGTACCGGGGCTCGATCTCCGGGGCCGGCGGCAGCGCGGCCAGCGCCGCCCCCGCCGCCTAGGGAAGGACCGAGTCAGGGTGTTGGAATGAGCCGGGAAGGGATGGTCCCTTAAAGGAAACCACAGATGGAAAGTTGATAAAAGTCATTCCATGGCTCATGTGTTTTGCCGAGAACCGGCAAATTCTTAAGGCTCGACCCCCAAAATGGCTTCGGTGTCCTTTTGGCTTTTTCTTGAAACCCAGGCGAAAGGAGGCACCTTCCAAAAAGGGACGAGAGGAGCACCAAAGGATTTCTGACCAGGGGGGAACCCACGCAGCCCGGGAGTCCAATGACCTTCCGCCCCCCAGCGAGCCAACGGCCGAAGAGAACTTTTGTGGGTTGAATGGAGAAAGCCAGTTGCTTCCGGGCGATCTGGTCACACGCTAAAACCATGAAAGTTGATCTTGACCACCATTTGGGGGGACCATAGGCCATAGTCGATTCCCACGTGGAACTAGCCCCTCGCAGCGGAACGGGTCCGGTTCCCTTTTTTGATGGGGAGGGGGTGTTTTTTGAGCACATCTCCGAACGAAAAGTTGCCAACCAACCAATTCAAAGTCTGGGCAGGCCCCTATGAGGCTTGTGGGGGCCTGGTTGTTTATGCCGGCTTGATTCTGAAGGTCTATATGGGACCTCCCACCGCTTAAGCCAGCTTGATTCTGACGTTTGTGGGGCCTCACTATGGTTCCTAACCAAGGAGGAGTCGACCCCTCATTTTGGGTTGTTTGGGCACTGCTCTTCTCTCTCAAAATGGCGTGAACGTTGGATAGGCTAAGGCCCGGTCCGTTTTGTGAACGAGCTAACGGTACCGTCCCCAACAAGCCCGTAAGCCCTTTCTATAAAACGGTAAAGGGGTCCACCATTTTGAACACTCATGGATGGCGCTGCGTTTCTTTGTCTCAGATGGGAGTCACACTCGGTTGCGGATCTAACCAGAACCCTCTCGGATTAACGGAGTGGCCCCAAAAGTGGAGGATGTCGTATAAAAATTAGCCCCGCCAATGAATATCGATGGGTTGATGGATGTTGGGTCCGCATTGCTAAACAAAAAACTCTGGCTCGAAGCCGCCCACAAAAAGGCACCGGGAGCAGCAGAGCGTCCTCCAAAAGCTTTTGAAGGGGAAATCCAGTGACCCCTGAAGAGGCTGCGTCGCCATATTCACAGCACAGAGTAACACGGTCCCGCTTATTTTTCAGATGAAGATGGAACCTAAAAAACCCACCACTTACTTGTAGAGGGAAGTCCTTTCGACAGACCCCCCTTTTGGGTTCCTAGGGCCTGACCGGGTGACTAAGTTCGCGGCCGCGGCTTCAGCCGCCCACTCGCTGTGCCCGAAGCCTACTCGACTCGACTCGACTCGAACCACCAAAGAGACCAAGGGGGCGATTTCGCAGCCTGGTGCCTCGCCTGGTCAAATGGGTGGCTCCGAAACTGCTGGTTCTCATTTTCAGCCGTGCGCCAGTCAGGCTTTTCTTCGGTTGGACCAAAGTCAGGTGCTGACCCCGGACTCAATCCTGGTGGGGACTACGGGGGGGGGGGGGGGGGTCAAACAGTGAGAGCCGGGATCTCCTTCTTGAGCGGCACACACACACACACACACATGCCTTGAGATGAGTTGATGATTCCCGGGTTCCCATGCTTCCATTTGCTTTTGCGCCCCTTTGCAAAAAATGAGAAAATCTGTCCAATCGATTCCCTTTAAAACCAGCAATGAAAAATGACAACAATGTTCTTAAGCAAATGGATGCATGAGAGTTTGACCCTTTTGTGGCTCAGTCCATAGGCACATCGATGAGTTCTTCCCAAACTGAAACCAGTCAATCCATCTCTCGTTTAGGAGAGGCCCCAAAATGGCCGCCACGGTGCTTCCTTCTGCTTTTCCTACCCTCCCACAAACTAACATGGAAGTGCACAGCCCCCTTTCCAAGAGGAAAGTAGTCTTTTCACAGGGGGCTGTGCAGTTTGTGGGAGTGTAAGCCACAACAGAGAAGAGGTGCCTGAAACAGAGACACGCCCCAAACTGACTAAAAAGGACACGCTATGGCTCGGTGCGCCTACGAAGGTCAGCGGCTCTGCCTGCCAAATGAGGGAGGCTTCGGAAGACGGCTGAAACGGGCGCTTTCCCTGTGAGTCCCCGTTAAGCCAACTAAACAAGGGTACCCTTTACAGGCAAACAAACACAAGCAAACAAACGAACGAAACAAACAAGCAAACAAACACAAACAAACAAACAAAAGGAACAAACAAGCAAAGAACAACACAACACAACACAACACAACACAACACAACACAACACAACACAACACAACACAACACAACACAACACAACACAACACAACACAACACAACAGAAAGAAAGAAAGAAAGAAAGAAAGAAAGAAAGAAAGAAAGAAAGAAAGAAACACGCTCCACACAACACAAACCGAAACAACACAAAACCAAGCAAGCAAGCAAGCAAGCAAACAAACAAACAAACAAACAAACAAACAAACAAGAAGACAAACACAAACAAACAAACAAACAAACAAACAAACAAACAAACAAGCAAGCGACCAAACAAGCAAACAAGCAAACAAACAAACACACACACACAGACACACGCGCACACACACACCCACACACAGGACACCCTGTCCTTTCGACCGCAAACACATGTAATATTTGCTGTAAACCAAGAGCCAAACAAATGTGTTCTCTTGCTTTTGAGAGCCCCCCCCCCCCGTTTGGGGAAAACCCAGACTTCCATAAGACCCCGGTACCTTATGAGTAGTGTGGGCATGGCAGTTCCCATCAAGTAAAATGTGAGTTTCTAGTGGGTTGTTTCAAGCGCACCGAACGAGCAAACGGTCTAACCCTTGTAGCTTCAATATGGAAAAGCCAGTTTCCAGGTCCTTTTGGGCGATTTGGTCACAGAGGCCAAAAAACTGACAAGACATGTTGACAACCCTTGGAGATTTGAACCCCAGTTCCTGAAACCAAATGGGGAAGGTCGCCCCGCCACCACCAAACCAAACAGCCATGGACAGGCCCCTGGATTTTCATGTTCACAAAGCGGCACTCTTCCTTTTCTTGGTAAAGCACATGTTAAAGGAACACTGATTGACGATGTGTTTCTTGTTTGAATATTCCCGAAAGCATCGCGAAGGGTTCTTCCGTGCGGAGCCCCAAGTTACATAGAGCCAAGTTACATAGAGCCAAGTTACATAGAGCCAAGTTACATAGAGCCAAGTTACATAGAGCCAAGTTACATAGAGCCAAGTTACATAGAGCCAAGTTACATAGAGCCAAGTTACATAGAGCCAAGTTACATAGAGCCAAGGTTAGGTAGAGCTTAGAGCTTCGGCGTTAGCAGCTATGTAAGTTAGTTTAGGTTTCTAAGGCGCCGGGGTGGGAGTTTGATCGTCGCTCGGGATTGCGACCCTCTGCGGAGATTCGCGTGGTCGAGGTGCAAAAACTGGAGACTTTTTACGATTTTTAGCATGCGCGCGCGACCCTCTGCGGAGATTCGCGTGGTCGAGGTTCAAAAACTGGAGACTTTTTACGATTTTTAGCATGCGCGCGGAGGTGGTCGAGGTTCAAAAACTGGAGACTTTTTACGATTTTTAGCATGCGCGCGCGACCCTCTGCGGAGATTCGCGTGGTCGAGGTTCAAAAACTGGAGACTTTTTACGATTTTTAGCATGCGCGCGCGACTCTCTGCGGAGATTCGCGTGGTCGAGGCTCAAAAACTGCGGACTTTTTGCGATTTCTGCTGGCCGCGCGCGACCCTCTGCGGAGATCGTGCGGCCGTGCAATAATGTTCCTTTCTTGCTCGCGAAACGGCCTTTGGAAGTTGTCTCGTGGTTTGCGCGCCTGCTTTCGCAATCCCGCGGTCGCGGGTTCGATTCCCCCCTGGTCCGCGGCAGCTCCGGCTGGAAATTCGTAACTTTTAAGTACAGACGTAGTGCGGAGCGTGCTCCCGCAGCTCAGTCTGGAAAATCGCAACTTTTAAGTGCAAACGTAGTACGCGGAGCACACCCCCGCAGCTCCGGCTTGAAAATCGCATCTTTTAAGTACAAACGTAGTACGCGGAGCGTGCTCCTGCAGCTCCGGTTGGAAAATCGTAATTTTTAATTACAACGTAGTACGCGGAGCACATTCCCGCAGCTCCGGCTGGACAATCGTAACTTTTAAAAACAAAAATAGTACGCGAAGTACATTCCCACAGCTCCGGCAGCACTTGCGCAGAGCAACTTGCGCAGAGTCACTTGCACAGAGCAACTTGCGCTCTGCGAATTGCTCAGAGCACTTGCACAAAGCTCTTGCGCAGAGCAACTTGCACAAACCAACTTGCACAGAGCACATGCGCAAAGCGCTCGCACGGAGCAACTGGCGCAGAGCCCTTGCGCAGAGCAACTTGCTCAGAGCACTTGCGCAGAGCAACCTGCACAGAGCACTTGCGTGCAGCAGCGTGCAGAGAGCAACTTGCCCGACAGCAGCCTGGAACAATGCAGCTTGCGCAGACCACTTTCGTACTTTCGTGAGAAATCATGCAGCGCAACTTGAGCAAAGCGCATTGCGCTGAGCAGACTCGCGCAGAGCCACGCTTTATAGAGCCAAGTTGCGCAGAGCCACTCGCGTAAAGTAGCTTGCGCGCGCCAGGTAGCAGCGCGCCAAGTTGCGCAGAGCCATCTTGCGCAGAGCTAAGTTACACGAGCCTGCTTTGCAGAAACATACGCTTTCATGACATAGCGATTTGTGTGTCTGACTCGGGCAGGAGCCGGTTGCTATTGGCTTGTTTCTTTTTGTTTCGTGGGCAGCGCCGTCCTTCAGGGTGAAGTCAAATTTACCTGCAGTGTTTGCAAAGAGTGTTTGGCACATTTCCACACGCAGCATTGAAGCAAGACTTCTCAGCAACAGCCTTTGCACCCGGCAGCCGTTCCGATAGTTTTTGGAGCACTGCGTGCACACTTGAGTTGAGGATCCGCATGAGTTGAGGCTCGGTTTACCTTGAGACATGCTTTTGCTTTTGCGCCGTCGGCAGCATATTTTCGGAGCCCCACATGTGGAGCATTAGAGCAAGACTAGCCAGCAGCAGCTACATTTTCTACAGCTCGCCAGATCCAAGCCACCGCATCGAGCGTGTTGGGCATCGGTATAGTGTAGTAAACCGCCGCATCGAGTGTATTGCTTGCATGGCGCGCGGCGATGGTGACGCGCTGCAGCGGCTGTCCAAGGAGCAGGCAGGGCCCAGACAGGAGCAAGACACAGAGGCACAGGACGCACGTCGATTCACCTGCTTCGCGTTGTCGTGCTTCAGCTACGCATGTGGAGTTTTGCGGGCTAGCGAGTGAACGCACGAGTGAATGCACGACCAGCGAAGCTTCGGTATTCGATAACATTAGCTATAGGCCAGTCTTGGGGCCTAGAGCAGTTCGATAACATTGTGTATTTAATGATTAGCCACTCTTGGGGCATCTTTTGTGTAGTTGTGGCTCAGGATCCTGTGGCCACCGAGTCGCAGCAGCTGCTGGACTCTATGCGAGAAGGCTTTGCCGCACGGGGAGCTGGCTGGCTGCGCGAGGAGCTGGCCAAGCAGACCGGGCGTGCAGCAACGTGAAGCTGGACGCAAAATGTCCAAAGCGGAGCTGCTAGAGAAGGTGGCGCAGCACGTTTCCGAGGAGCAGGCGCGATGAGGGAACGACGCCGCGTTGCTCAGTTGGGCTGCTGTTGCTGCGCAGACCTCCTGTTGGGTTGTCCCGTTGAAGCCGATGTCCACGTGGTTTCCACAGCATAGGTCAGTCCTGATCGCGGATTAGTGTGATCAATCTGTTTTTTGTGTGATCTAATGTGATCATTTGCTTTTTGGCCATTTTCGATGCGGCTGTTTGGAACTGCGCGGCAGTGACACTCTGCTGAGGCATTGTCGTGACGCGAGACGCGCCTAGCGGTAGAAAAGAAGAAGCTGATGATGACCCTGCAAGCGCAATCTGATTAACACAAGATAGCTCGTAAGCCTGCTCCGCAACATCGCCTGCGTCACCAGCACCGCCAGCCTTCGGAAAAACCCGCGCGCGCCAGGTCGCAGCGCGCAAGTTTTTTGTTTGCGGTCTCTAGCTGCCACAGCATCGTCAACATCACCAGCATCACCAGCTTTTTGGAAACCCCCCGCGCGCGCCAGGCAGTAGCGCGCCAAGTTGCGCAGAGCCAAGTTACATAGAGCCCAGTGGCACAGAGCCGAGTGGCACAGAGCCAAGTTGCACAGAGCCAAGTTGCACAGAGCCAAGTTGCACAGAGCCAACTTGCACAGAGCCAAGTTACATAGAGCCAAGTGACATAGAGCCAAGTTACCATAGAGCCAAGTTACCATAGAGCCAATTTACCATAGAGCCAAGTTACCATAGAGCCAAGTTACCATAGAGCCAAGTTACATAGAGCCAAGTTACATAGAGCCAAGTTGCACAGAGCCAAGTTGCACACAGCCAACTTGCACAGAGCCAAGTTACATAGAGCCAAGTGACATAGAGCCAAGTTACCATAGAGCCAAGTTACCATAGAGCCAAGTTACCATACAGCCAAGTTACCATAGAGCCGAGTTACATAGAGCCAAGTTACATAGAGCCAAGTTGTACAGAGCCAAGTTGCACAGAGCCAAGTGGCACAAAGCCAAGTTACACAGAGCCAAGTTGCACAGAGCCAAGTTACATAGGGCCAAGTTGCACGAGCCTGCTTTGCAGAAGCTGTTGCATCGATGTAAAAGGGCGTCTCCGCGGCTGGACAAGCACATGATGGGAAGCGCTTGGGGAAAAATGCTTTCGGGCCAATCGTCCTCTAGTTTTTTTACAGGTTGACACCACCCCAAAAAGGGGAGCAGAGAAGTTCAGACACAGACAGGAAGCCACTGCCACCAAGGGGAGGCCATTTTCAACGAGGGGAGGAGGGAAAAAAACACACGCACGCACGCACGCACGCACGCATCACGCACGCACGCACGCACGCACGCACGCACGCACGCACGCACGCACGCACGCACGCACGCACGCACGCACGCACGCACGCACGCACGCACACGCACCCGCACCCGCACCCGCACCCGCACCCGCACCCGCACCCGCACCCGCACCCGCACCCGCACCCGCACCCGCACCCGCACCCGCACCCGCACCCGCACCCGCACCCGCACCCGCACCCGCACCCGCACCCGCACCCGCACGCGCACGCGCACGCGCACCCGCACCCGCACC